>JAOQMR010000211.1:18954617-18970893 GCA_027563865.1 Erythroxylum pelleterianum | reverse complement strand
CAGATTCATCACCGAGGACAGCCCGCTCATGGATCCAAGCACCAACTTTCCGTTCGGCCAGAATCAGGCTGAACCAGTTCTTAATAGCCAACTAGGTGAATATTGAGGCCTTTTGATTAAGGGAGTGCTTCCACAAAAGATTAAATCAAGGAACATTCTCACCTTCTTGTTGCAAAGCTTTATAGCAAGACTTATTTGCAAAATGTCCAGAAGCCTCTGTTGGTCAGGATACTGAGTCCTGCATATGATTGTGAGTGATCTAAGGTAGAAATCTCTCAAGTATATAGAACCCTCTAAAATTGCCTGCCCAACTTAGTTGATTCATCAGAGAGTATGCTTTGGAGTTGAGTGGAACCTTGTTAGTAAGTTGGGATAATTTAGTTCTTTGCATAAGTGGACTATGTTGTGTCCAATTACCAAACCATACCCAGATTTTCTCTCCATTCTCTAACACATGCTTAATCCATAGGTATACTACCTGTCTCATGTTCATGCTAGAAACTTTCAATACTGAGATAGGTTTCACACAGCCATTTTAACCAAAATGGCATTTTTTTTCTTCAAAAAGTCTCCAAATCCTTTTGCAAAGAAAAACCATTTGTAATAAAGAAATAAGTGTGATCTCCAATCCTCCTTGCTTTTTAGGAATTGTCACCTTACTCCATTTAACTTTAGCTTTCTTAGAGTTGTGAGAATTCTCAAACCATAAGAAAGCTTCAAGATACCATCAATCTATTTGATAACTTTCTTAGGCAGAATGATATGAGATATCCAATTAATATAAAGATTTCCAAGTATAGAGACTGTCAAAGTGACCCTTGCAGCTAATTACAGGAATCTATTTTGCTAGGCATTGATGTGGACTTTGATCCTTTCAATGAGATGTATACATTCAGAATACTTAGGCTTTGCATACGAAATAGAAACTCCAAGATATTTAAAAGGATAGAGTTTAAAGCTGAAGCTCAGTTATCCTAGCGAGTTCAGTAGAATTCCTCACATCTTTGGAGCAATACAAATTGGTTTTATCTACATTTACTTT
Organism: Erythroxylum pelleterianum; assembly: GCA_027563865.1. NCBI lineage: Eukaryota > Viridiplantae > Streptophyta > Magnoliopsida > Malpighiales > Erythroxylaceae > Erythroxylum > Erythroxylum pelleterianum. Next base: position 18,969,851 of record JAOQMR010000211.1, on the reverse strand, counting down.
CAGTCCTAACCATCTGGAGAAATGCTTAAAAAATTGCTTCAGCATCGTCACTGATTCATATTAAACCCCAAAAAGAAGAATCAAATCAACTGCAAACATTAAATGAGTGAGCTTGATGCACTACATTTATTGTGGTAGTGAAACCTCCCATTAGAACCAATGGACTTGTTGATAAAACAAGAGAGGCCTTCCATAACAAGAGTGAATAGATAAGAGGAAAGGGGATCCCTTGTCTAATCCTCTAGCACAATTTAATGGCTTGGTAGGAATCCCATTTACAAGAGTACCAATTGAAGCAATTTTGATGCGCTTTATAATCTTTTCAACAAATATAGTTAGGAATTCAAGGGCTTTTTTTGAACGAAATGTCAATTGACATTATCAAAAGCCTTAAAGAAGTCAGTCTTCTAGCAGTAGCTTTTAATATTTCTCCCTTAATTATAATCCTTCAAGATCTCTTACATTAGAAGGAGAATATCCCCTATAGATCTTCCTTGTATGAATGCACTCTAAATTGGGCCTACCATTGTTGTTATGGCAGATTTCAGTCTTTTAGCAAAGAGTTTAACAATCGCCTTGTAAATCATATTACAACATTAGTTTTTTAGAGAATCATGATTCAAATTTTTAGGAACCAGACAAATAAAAATGTGATTTATCTCCTTCAATATTTTACAAGCATATAAGCATTCTAAGACAGCTTATGTAAGCAAATTACTAGTGATATCCCAAGTTTTTTTAAAAAACTCTAATGGTAAACCCATCAGGGTCTAGAGCTTTAGAGTGGTGTAAGGAAAACAAGACCTCCTTAACATCTATACTAGTGAATGAAGCATAAAGATAATCTTTGATATTGAGATAAAAGAATATCAAAGAGTTCTCTAATATTGTGAGAATCATAAGATCTGCCTTCAATGCCTCTAATATTGTTAATCATAATATTGTGGAACATGGTGTTATACTACCATTTAGCAAGAAGCAACCATTTACTCCATTGTTGGGGATAATTACCCACCATGTATTATATCTCTAAGGTTCTATTAATTACTTCCATCTGGCCATTCATCTGGGAGTGATATGATGAAGACAAAGTTAAAAAAACACTCTAGACCTTGAAAAACTCTCGCCACAAAATACTTAAGGAAATGGGATCCTTATCATTAACAACAATAACATGCACTCCATGTAATTTATAAACACAATTAAGGTACCTGAAGCAACCATAGCAGTTGAATAAAAATGGGATAATGGCATAAAATGAGCATATTTATTTAATGTATCAATCGTTGAAAAAACAACAGTGTATGTTAAGAAATCCATGCTGATGCTTGTTCAAGTTTTCTAGAGAATTGCAATGGTTAAAGCATCCTAAATGTAGCTACTGTTTCATACTTATTTCTTTGACATACTTCACATTTCCCAATGAATTTTGGATTCTAAACATGTATCTTCTTCCAGTAAAAAGACAAATTTAGCCTCTTATATGTAACCAATAAACTTGAATGTCCTTCTATTGAAGAAGCATGAAATAAAGCTATGGTTCTTTAATTTAGGGACAAATCAACTCTTACCACCAACCTATTCTTCCAATATAATCGTTTTTTATTTAAGTTATAAAAAGAATTGTTCAATGCTCTTTGGTTGAATTTCTGATTCAGTGTAAAGAGAGTTAGATCAATGTCCTAGCTTCTCCTAATCTCCTACAACAATATGGTTTGAATTTGAAAGACCAGTATAGAATACAACTCCCTATTGCTTACTCTGGAAAGACCATCAGTTACTGCATTTTTATTACCCTTCTTGTATTTGATTTCAAAATCAAATATAAGCAATTTAGGTAACCAAGTTCGTTGAAATAGTGTAGTGATCTTTTCTTTCAACAAATACTTCAAATTTCTATGGTCTATTTAAACTACATACTTCCTCCCTGTTAAGTAAAATATGACCAGTGTCTTATTGTCACAACTAGACCTGATAATTCCTTTTCATATGTTGATATTTGTTTGATAAGATCTTACTTACACAAGCTAATAGATGTTCATTATGCGGGAACATTATCCCCAAACCACTTCCTTAACTATTTGATTCAATAAGAAGTTCATATCAAAATTAGACAATATCATAATAAGAGCAAATACTAGAGCATATTAAAAGCATAATTAACTTCCTCATGTTTTATAAATTCATTCTACTTCAATAAAGTTTTTAGGGGTCTACTTAATTCACCATATTCATTAAGGAATCTCCTATAATAACTTGTTAACCCTAAAAATCTTCTAAACTGCTTCAAATTTATCTAAACTAGCCACTTTTGAATTGCTTCAACTTTTTTAAGATCTGTAAAAACTCCATCTACTGATATGAGATGGCTTAAATAGTCCACCTTTTTTGCTTCAAATGAACATTTTGACTTCTTGAAAAAAAAAGTTACTAGTCCCTTTTCAACATTATCTCTAATCTTAATAACCAATTCATCATAATGAAATTAATGGCCATTCATCATCCACTTTATATTCTTATACTTTTAGTTACACTAAATTTTTAAACCCCTTTAATCATAATCAACTTTATCTTCTCTAGCACCTCTTACTCATCTATAAAATTATAGGTACTACCTCCATCAGTGAGTATATGTACTATTCTAGCAATGAAAACACCTTTCACCTTCATTTGTTTATATTGTACAATAGCAATGCTTGTTATTGCTTGCATCAAAATAACATGTAGATGATCTGTTATTGGCTCCCTTTCCTTTTTGACTTCTTTCTCCTCTTCTTGCACCACATATATGTTAATTTGCTTTTTCTTGCATTTGTGTCCTGGTATGAATTTCTAATCACAACAAAAACAAAAGCCCTTAACTCTATGCTCATCCATCTCCTTACTACTTATTGCTTTTGTTACTTTTACCTCTATGTTTGGTGTTGTAGGTTTAGGCAACAATCCTTGTTGACTTATGACCATTAAATTTGTTCCTTATACCCCCAATTATGGTTTTTCCATTGTCCTTTATAAGCAACTGATTGATGTTAGAACACCAACTCTTGTTTCTTTGCTACTTCATATGCCTACCGAAGATTCCTTAGGTTTAACAATGTCACAAAGTATTCTAAACAATTTCACTATGTATTCTTTCTCAGACTTCAACCCCTTTAAAAACAAATTGACTAGGTAAGTCTAGCATTACTAGCTTGTTTGCAAAAAATCAAACTTGTCATAATAATTTTTTGCAATCAAAGTCTGTCTCAATTCCTTTAGCTCTCCCAAAGGATTATCAAATAAAGAATCTCCAAATCTTTGCTGCAATGCTATGGGATATTCCCCCAGTTGATTGTTTTTACTGTCAATTCATTCCTTTAAATATAGCTGATGCTAAGATAGGATGTTACGGTCTAATTGTCCCACGTCGATAACAAAAGAGACTGAAGTGAGGTTTATAGGCTTATGGACTCTCCCACCCTTCAAGCTAGCTTTTGGGGTTGGTTCTCCCATAAGACCTGTAACAATCTTGAACTAAAAGTTATAGCTTGTAGTTAGGTTACTTCGAACCCTTTATAACCACCATGCTTTCTCTTGCGTACTTTCACGTTGATCGGAACCAGTGGTTATGCTGGAACTCGAACACGAGACGTGAGGCTACATTAGGCCCATACTTGGAGCTCTAATACCACTTGAACTAAAAGCTATAGCTTATAGTCAGGGTACTTCAAACCCTCTATAACTATTTATTACAGGTCTTACGGGAGAACCAACCCTAAAAGCTAGCTTGAAGGGTAGGAGAGTCCATAAGCCCATAAACCCCACTTCAATCTCTTTTATTACCAATGTGGGACAATTAGACTGTAACATGGGGTTAAAAAGTCAACTATGTAAAAGTTATAAACTTGATTTTATTAAATCTAGTGGAAATAGTATAAGTAGTAATTCTTTGAAATTCACTAAAATGCATCTCCCATGCTCACCTCTCTTCCTCCATTATTCCATTGTTATAAGCCCTCTCTATATGCACCTACAATATCATTTCTTTCAGTTTATTAATCGTTTTTCCATACTTTGCATCGAGTTCTTAAATTTGATTTCTCAAATTTTTCTCTAAACTTTCTATACCTTGCGATCTTGTCCTTTCGGCCTCCCTTCCTTCTTCATGTATCACCTTTGTCAAGAATCAATGCTCTTGACACCAATTGTAGTTAGTTTTGACAAAAAAATCAGGTTTAGGGTTTGATGACGACAATTATAGTTACAAAAAAAAGTGAGAATATAGAAAGAGAAAATAAAGAGATGAAGTAGCTGAGATAGAACTTTGGTTGAATTATTGTTAGTTCGTTACACAATGCGTTGACTAGAATTATAGTTGTTAGCTTCTTTAGGTCTCCATCTTACATGTGTACACTCACAGCGGAGTCATTTTTATCTTCTACTTATGCCATCCGACATCGTTTTATTATACATCTATACTACATTGAGCATCATCTCCTTTTTTATTTATTTTATATTTTCATTTTTTCGGAGGAGCAATCCCCAATAAACAGATAAGGAAGCTATAATTGTAAACCACAATCGAATCTATGGAAGCATTGGTTTATCCTTCTCTTATATTATCTTCAATGTCTTTCTCCATCTCCCAGTCCCATGTATCACTTTCAATCTCTGCAACCTTTCACAAAAACAATAGGTAAACAAGAAAAATACTTTGGTTCCAAATTCTTATCGCAAAAAAAGCAAGAGGCTTTGGCACGAATTCCATCGAAAACAAACCTTATACACCGAGGGGTTGAATCACTTATAGTGTAAATTGAAGGGTGAATCCCATTATCCTTAATAAATTTGATAATGAAAGGTCACATGATATAAATTGTACGAACAAAAATAAAGATTTCTTGTGCAATCAAACTGAAGGGAAGACTCTTGGATTTGGAAAGGAAGTTTCGTCCATCAAAAGGACCCCTCTTTTTCACTCCAAGTCGCAGCTTCTTCTTGTTGATTTCGTGACATGCAATGCAACAGCTTACGGCACACTGCAAAGAGAACCAAACGACTTGTCGGCTCTCATAGGGACCGGGTACTACCAAAATGCTGAAAGGTTCAAGTCTTAATGAAACAGTAAATAAACTCAACCAGGTGAATAAGGCAAAGGCTTTCTCTGCAATTGATAACTTTCTCACAACAATTACAGATTTGGAAGAATTAAAAAGGAAATAAGCTGTAAAGAGAAGGTAGGGGATGAGAAAAGCCGAGTACATGTGAGAGAAAGAAATTGTACTATCATAACAATTTACATAACAGATTCAGGTGCAAACATCTCCATATAAGGAAGATTCCCATGTGAGCCGTTATTCTTTTGCTGACTCAACATTTGCTGAATGGTTCTTCCAAACAAATCCTTTTAGCATTCTTGAATCAGTCCTGGGCCTGTTGCTTCTGCGCACTGGTGTAGATCCTTCACCGATCATGGGCTTGTTGATAACATCACCCTCCCCTTGAACAATAACCTTGTCCTCAAGGTTCAGGTTGGGAAATAACTGCAGCAAGTTGTCTTTCTCTTCCCATGTGGCCTCTTCTATGGACAAACCCTCCTAATGAACCAGCCACTGCTCTGTCACGAGTCGCGCATGCTGAATGAAGTGTTTTTGCAGAATAGCTTTTGGCTACAACAGCAAAGTAGCGTTAGAGTCAACCAGGTTGAGTGGTGTGATTTGCTGGTCTGGATTACCAATACATTTCTTCAAGAGGGACACATGAAATACAAGATGCAGTTTAGCAGCTTCTGGTAATTCAAGTTTGCATGCTACTGAGCCTATACGTTCAATCACTTTGTAAGGAACAAAGTATCTTCTTCCCAATTTAGTGTGCCTTTGCAAACTTACAGAATGTTGGCAAAAGGGCTGCAGCTTGATGTAGACCCAATCACCCACAGCAAACGAAACTTCAGTTCTCTTTCGATCAACAAAATGCTTCATATGATGCTGAGCCTTCTTGAGGTTATCTTTCAGCACCAGTAAAACTCTCTCTGTCTTGCAACTGACTGTCCACTAAGGAATTGTTACTGGAATCACGAACATAATGGGGAATAGCTGGTGGTGGATGTCCATATACAATTTCAAAAGGAGTCATTTGAGCTGCTGTTTGAAATGCGGAATTATACCAAAATTCTTCCCATGGCAACATCACCATCCAAGAAGATGGATTATCCGAAACATAGCATCGCAAATACATTTCTAAACACTTATTCAATACCTCGGTTTGGCTGTCAGATTGAGGGTGATAGGCTGTACTCATACTCAAAGTAGTGCCCTGCAAACGGTGGATCTCTTTCCAAAATTCACTCATAAAGCGAACATCTCTGTCAGTTACAATATCCTTTGGTATGCCATGCAAACGGATAATTTCCTGAACAAATACAGCAGCTACCATTACATTATTAAAGTTCGTTGGCAATCCAATAAAGTGGCTATATTTAGATAAACTATCAACCACTACCATGATAACAGTCTTGCCTTTAGAAGGAGGCAAACCAATAACAAAATCCATCGAGATCCCTTTAAACATTTGGTTAGGGATCGGTAATGGCTGTAACAGACCACTAGGATGCAAATTAGTGGTTTTCATCTGTTGGCATATCTGACAAGTACTCACAAAAGTTTTAACATCTTTCCTCATGGATTGCCAAAAAAATTGGAAGATAAGCGATGCAAAGTTCGTGTAATACCGACATGCCCTCCAATCGAGGAAGAGTGAAACTCGTGCAATAGCTGGAAATGTAGTGACGAATCAGAAGGTAGAACCAAACACCCTTTATACAACAATAGCCCATCCTTAAATATGAACCCAGGGGCACTCGCTAGGTCTTGCAACACTCTTTGTTGGATAGTTAACAGCTCGGTATGAGTGGCATTAGCCACTTTCAGATCTGAAATCAAGTCAAATTCAATATGAGAAACAACCATGAACTGAGATGAAGTGACTCGAGATAAAGCATCCGCTGCATTATTCAACTTCCCAGGGCGATAAACTATATCGAAATCATAATCAATCAATTTGCCAAGCCATTTGTGCTGGTCGAGGGTTTGAATGACTTGATAAGTGAGGTTCTTTAATGGCTGTTGATCTGTCACGATGGTGAATTTTCTGCCTAACAAGTATTGTCTCCATTTTGCAATTGATTGTGTAATTGCAAACATTTCCCTCTGGTACGTCGAGGCTTGACACATTCGACCACTTAGTTGCTGGTTGAAGTAAGCAATAGGATGGCCACCCTGTGACAATACGGCCCCAACTCCTTGGCTTAAAGCATCTATTTCTAGTGTAAAAGGTTTGCCAAAATCTGGTAACAATAACACCGAGGCAATACTCAAAACTTTCTTCAATTGTTCAAAAGCATTATTAGCAGCATCTGACCAAAGGAAATTATCCTTGCGGAGCAAATCTGACAAAGGGCCTGCAATACCAGCAAACTGCTTAATAAATCATCTGTAGTAACCTGCTAGCCCAAGGAACCCACGAACTTCCTTGATAGTACGAGGAAGTGGCCATGCTTGAATGGCTTTCACTTTCTCAGGATCCACCTCAATGCCCTGTTGAGAAATTATATGTCCGAGATAGGCAACAGAAGTGTGGCCGAAAACACACTTAGTTTTCTTTGCAACTAACTGTTGCTCACGTAAGGTAGTAAGCACAACACGCAAATGCTGCAAATGCAAATCCCAAGACGAGCTATAAACTAGAATATCATCGAAAAAACTAGCACAAACCTTCGAAGATAAGGGCAGAAAATGTCATTCATTAGACGTTGGAATGTGGATGGAGAGTTCGTGAGACCAAATGGCCTTACGAGAAACTCGTAATGCCCATCGTGCGTTCGAAAGGCAGTTTTAGCATCATCACCAGCCCGAAACCGGATCTGATGATACCCAGCAAATAGATCGAGTTTAGTGAAGTACTTGGCCCCAAAAAGTTCATCAAAGAGCTCGTCGATGGAGGGAATAGGGAATCTATCTCGGATTGTCACCGCGTTCAAGGCACGATAATCAACACAAAAACGTCACGTTCCATCTTTCTTACATACGAGAAGAACTAGGGAAGAAAATGGCTTGTACTTGGCCGTATAATTCCATCGCGAAGCATTTCAGCAACTAGCCATTCCATTTCCTGTTTTTGGAAATGAGGGTAACGGTACGGTTTCACATTCACCGGACTACTGTGAGGTAAGAGATGTGTGGCATGGTCACAATATCGCGACGGTGGCAACCCCTGTGGTTTCTGAAACACATCATCAAATTGGCTAAGCAAGTGGGCTAACTCAGAAGCATGATTCTGTTCTGAAGGTGACTCCTAAGGAATGAACTCAAGCCTAAAATAAGCAGCAACGGCATTTTGCTTATGTAACCGCCTTAACCCATTGAATTGCACTTGCTGAAGCGGAGTCGATGTTTCACCCTTCCATTTAATCCTCTCGCCACTATAATAAAACTCGAAGATCGCAGTACCATAGTCCGTCATCATTAGACCCAAAGTGGATAACCACGCAACCCCTAATACCATATCCCAGCCTTGGAGAGGTAATACATAGAAATCAATTTTGAGTTCGGTGCCCTGGATAATTAAGGGAACCTGTTGAACCATGCCCGTGAAAATCAATTTCTCGCCACTGCCCACTAACACGGAGAAGTGTGGTGTTATGGTAACTGTCAGATTCAAAAACTTTGCTACTCTGGTCTGAACAAAGTTATGCGTGCTCCCACCGTCGAGAAACACTTGTACCGATCAACCATGAATTGTTCCCTGAAAACGCAGTGTCGATGCAGCACAACCACCAGCTAACACATTATATGAAATTGCGGAGTGGGTGTGTTCTGGTGATGCAAGAGACGTGTCAACTGGGTCGGAGTTGGTTGGTGGAGCAAGGTTGATGGGTTCAATTGGGTTGTGTAGGGCATATTCCTCTTCCAACAAAAGTAACTGAGGCTTAGCTTTACATTTGTGATCCCAGGCATACTTTTCATCACAATGAAAACAAAGTCGGCGGAATGGAACTTTGGTTCCACCGGGTAAGGTTGCAGTGTTATGGTGATGGTTGTGAGCAGGTGGATTTGGGAATTGGGAATTGGGGATCTAGGGATTTGATCTTGGTGTGGGTAAAAGAAGTTTACTATTTCCTAACGTGGGTTTAAGAAGGCCTTTCTCCAATGCCACACGTTGTTCATGTTAAAGAGCCAGATGCATAGCCTCATCCAAGGTGTTGGGCTTATGGATTAAAACTGAATGCTTAATGTCGGGCCGAAGGCCTGAGATGAAGCAGTGGGTTAAGAACTGGCCTGGTAAGAAAACAGTACGATTTGTGATGGCCTCAAATCGTGAGCGATAGTCACTAACGGTGGATGTCTGCTGCAACTTGGCCAAGAGCCCCTCCGGCTCTTTCAAGTCATGTTGCCGGAAACGTTGAAGAACAGTGGCGGAAAAGGCGGACCAACTTGTGAGTTGCCTATTCTTATACATCCAGTCATACCAATCTGAAGCAACATCATCAAAATAAAAAAGATGCAATAGGGACTCGATCGTCATGTGGAATGGCATAAAACTCAAAATACCTCTCAGCTTGTAAAACCCACCGATCAGGATTCAAACCAGAAAATCGGGCCATCTGTACCGGCGCTGGTTTATGCCGGCCTAGAGGAGTGGAACTCTCACCTGTCAAATGACCGCTCTTCGTTTCAGTAGCACGTTGCTGGTTTTGTAATGAGGAAAGACGCCCAATAACCTTTTGCAGCAACCGTTCCTGCTTATCAAAGGCAGTAGTAAGGCCATCGACATCGTGGCGTAACCCAGTCTGAGCTTCAGCCATGGATTTCATGTTGTCATCTAATACCTTAAGACGTGTGTTATGCTCTGTCATCTTAACAGAGAACAATGAAAGCACCAATGAAAGGTTCAAGTCTTAATGAAACAGTAAATAAACTCAACCAGGCGAATAAGGCAAAGGCTTTCTCTGCAATTGATAACTTTCTCACAACAATTATAGATTTGGAAGAATTAAAAAGGAAATAAGCTGTAAAGAGAAGGAAGGAGATGAGAAAAGTCGAGTACAGGTGAAAGAAAGAAATTGTACTATCATAACAATTTGCATAACAGATTCAAGTGCAAACATCTCCATATAATGTGAGCCGTTATTCTTCTGCTGACTCAGCATTTGCTGAATGGTTCTTCCAAACATATCCTTTTAGCATTCTCAAATCAGTCCTGGGCCTGTTGCTTCTGTGCATTGGTGTAGATCCTTCGCCAACCATTCATGGGCTTGTTCATAACAAATGCTGACGGTCGATCACGTGTACCTATGCAGGCGTTGAACAGTTCTGTTTGTTAAGCTTTTTATTTACTGCTCGCATTAATCGATTTTAATGACAAAATTGACGGCGGTATGGACATAATTGCTATCCTATCTTGACGGCGGTATGGATACAATTGCTATCCTATCTCTTCGTGATTGCCCATCATTACGTCAGCCCCCTGTTTTTATCCTAATCGACGTAAACAGATACAATAATATTTGCCTATCCAAAACGATGGTGTACGGCATCGCCTTCTTGATCTTGAGCAGCATATGAGCTCAGGAGTGGTTAATATTGATATTGAAAACATGGGCATTGCGCGTTGTCCACTAATTCGACATGGTGCTAGGTGATGGCGATGACTGCACCCACCTACAAGCCTTCTAGAGGAACTTGTCAAGAAAGTTAGTTGAGAAATTTGCTTCAGTTTATTTTTGCGTTATTCTATAATTCTTTTGAAATTCCTATATGTAGCCATGCCCCCATCTTCCCATAGAAAAACAATCAAATGAAGCAAAACAGGTGCGGGATGTGTGATTGATCTGAAGCTGGTTTTCTAAAGCAAACCAAGCGAAAACAGCCCCCTGATCTCTGAAAGCCGTCAACTTTCGACGCGTTATATAACGAAGCTTGCTCTTTATGGATTCTTTGGAGACGGGGTAAAGTTTGTTTCTTTCTGATACACCCACAAACGACTTTATAGGGTTCTATTAGTTGCTTGATAAAACAATGGCTGCTTCCTCGAGCCTTTGCCCTTTTGGGTTCTTTCTACTTTTTTTGTCCTATTGCAGTTCACAAGCTGAAGTCGTCAACGTTGATGTCAAGGCAACCAAGCTTCTGCTTGAATCAGACTATGGCTATTTAGATGTTAGGTAGAAATTTCCTGTTTGTATTCTCACAACTTCAATGATGTACATGAAACTGTAACAGGCTTTTAGGACTTGCCGTTTTATTTTTTTCTTCCTTGTTGCTTCACTTGCATCAGGACGGTAGAAGAGTACAAGAAAGGGCATGTTGACACACAGAAGATATTCAACATTCCTTACATGTTCAATACACCAGAAGGTATAAAGCAGAGACTCTGAACCTCAACGGACGCACCTTTTGCGTGTTAATTATTTGTTCTTGTATATGATTGGTTTGATGGTAAACAAGATGCTATGTTATGGTCTTGAGCACAGGTAGGGTGAAAAATCCTGATTTCCTGAAGGAGGTTTCAGCTGTTTGCAACGAAGAAGATCATCTTGTTGTGGTAAATTACTTCTGTTGGTGTTGATTGATTATGATCTGACCGTGCTTCATACAGATTCATTCTAACTTCTCCTTTTCCTGGCTCAAACGAGGTAATGTTCTCTATATGGTTTTTCTGCACAGGGCTGTCAAAGTGGAGTCAGGTCCCTGTATGCAACTGCTGATCTTCTAGCTGCCGTAAGTTTACATGTCATATCACCCCAGATTCTTCTCCCTTTTAACTAGCTATTGACCATATTAGCTACTTGGACATTTTTGTCCATCCAAGAGCTCAGTTTACAGAGATTATATTTCTAGTAACTCTGCCCTATCTTTTCTCTAGTTTAGAAACATCCCAAGTTATCCGATTAATTTCTCATAATGCTTTTGGTGAAGTAAGAAATTTCCAAAAACGAAATCTTTGTAAAGTGAAAAGTTGAGAGACTGATTTGTAGAAGATGAAATTTTAGGGATTCAAGGATGTGAGCAACATGGAGGGAGGATATCTTGCATGGGTGAAGAATGGACTTCCACTGAAGACGGAAGAGGAGCCAAAACAGGAGCTCTGAATTCGGAAATTCTTGAACAAAACAATTATCTCCATTGCCAAATATGGTCGGAACTTGGAAACCAATTTCAGCTTTCCTGTTGGCATCAACAAGAATCTTGACTTAGAATTTTTTCTGTATTTCAATCCTGTGTGGGGTATAATGGTAATTAACCACCAATCCTGCTCCACATGTTCTTACAAAACTACAAAAACTGCATGTCTGTGTCTCTGATTTTACTCAGTTTGACCGCATCTGTCTTGAATTTTTCAGTATATTGAGATTTTTTAATAATTGAATTATATATCACTTTGAGTAACATAGTTTTGAGTATAGAATATTACAATTCCTTAACTACAATTACACAGAAGTAAGTACTGTGTGTTAAGGGACCACACTTGGTAGCTAATTCCATCATAATTAGATCTATACTTAAATACTAAACTAATACTTCATAAAAAATAATCTGAGAATTTATAAGACGTATAGATTTCTTACATAGTGGTAGAATTGGCAGTGGTGGGCTCAATTCAAGTAGTTACTGCAGATTCTGATGTGTCTTTAACTCATAAACAATCATCCTCTTCAAGGTTAAAGTGAGTTACAAGTTTTTCCCCTTTCAATGTCTTTTTGGCTCTCCTTTATCGAACACCCTCAAATTTCATTTCCCTGGAAATAACTTGTCATGAAGAATTTCAGAAGCTGAAAAGTGTATCAAATATAGCTAATCAATGGTGTAACTAAGTTTGAAAGTTAAGACTCACCTATGGATTTTTTGCAATGAAGAACAGCTTCGTGAATTGAGCTCTCAGAATCACAGGATTTTCTCCAATCATCAATAGAGGGGTAAGCTGCACTTGTTCTTGAAGATGTTTCTGATGAACACGTCCAGTTTCTTGCTGCCTGAACGTTTGAATCTATATAACCAGCTCTAGTTCTTGATCTCTGACCACTAATGTTCCTATACAATGGCCTCAGGAAATAATCATCTCGAAGTTCGTCATGCTTCAGTATATGCTTGTACAATTTTCCAACAAGTTCAATTCATTCATCTAAACTTGTTTGGGCTGCTCGATCAGATGAATCCACTCCCATGTACTTCAAAATTATTGTAGCTCGGCTGATGAGATCACTATTAATTTTGAGCAATGAAGTTGGTATGGGTTCCTGCAATGAAGCTGGAACTTAACTTTGCATAAGGTTAGTTTGCACAAGAACATTATTGCATAAAGGCAATATGACGTTGCAACCTTTTGGAAACAAACATATCTTCAAATGTGAATTTTTCCCGAACTTGAGGGCCTACTAATTTTTTAGAAAAGAATCCACATTTTCCAGTAGATTGCATCTGTTTCTGCATCATCCTTAAAAATCCTTCAACCTGCACAATAGAATCACATAGTAGGTTACAAATGTCGAAAAGTGTAGAGATTAAGCAAATCTTGTATATTTAGTACAGAAGATTTTGTAATAACAGTTGCATCTTCGTCATGACAATGTTATGTACCTGAAATTTTTCAATCAAGGGTATAGCACCAGCAAGTTCCGTTGGGACAGAAGTTGAGAAGACTTGTGTACTGTAAGAAACAATTAAATACAAGCATTAATGTTTAGCATCTACACCAACTTTGCAAATGGAAAGCCTCTATTTAATTTCTAAAAGCAACAAAAAATAGATAAATAAAAGCGAAACAGGAGAAAGGTAAATTAAGAGGACTGGAACAGGTGCAAGTTTTCAACATAAACAACAACAAAGCAAGGATAAAACAGCTTCAAATATAAGAGATGAAGAAACTTAATCACGATGCTCACTGTGTTTGCTAGAAGTTGGAACCATCACTGTCATATCCATCTCCATTGGAGACAGAGGCGGAAGAATGCAAAGAAATGTCATCATTTACATTGGCCGAGCGAAAAGAAGACATACTCGTTCGTAAACTTTGAGCCAGATAAGGCTGCATCTTCATTTTCATAACACAAAACAAGCCAAATTACGCTTTAGTAACTGCAAATCGAACAGAAATTATTAGTTAGCACAAAATGGTGTAAGGCACATTTATGAAAACCTAACGATGAACACGAAGAGCTTTTCTAAATCTGAGATTCCGTAAGCGTTACCCTTCAAAGGGTCGACGAAGACAGGCATGACATAGCCATTAGAGAAAACCTCGTCGGCGTGAACAAGAGCTCGAGGAGATTGTGATGTTGGGAAGTCGAACTTCAAATCCTCAGAGTTCCTGAACATAAAATGGTGTAAGTGACATAAATTATTAGTTAACACAAAATGGTGTAAGGCACATTTATGAAAACCTAACGATGAACACGAAGAAGACGCAGGCACAAGAACTAAGCAGCATCGATCTTAGGAAGGGACATTGAGCAAAAGACAGATCCAGCAAGAAAATGGAATAGTCAGAGATAGAATGGACATCGATTACCTCCAAGCCGACGCGAGAGAGATTGATGGATCTAGCGAGTGGTGTAGAGCCAAATGGCGGGGCAAGAAGCGGAGACGAAATGATGTTTGTTGAGAGAGTCACGAGACGAGACAGCGAGTGTGAGAGTCTGTATTAAATGGGGGAAAATCAAAATGGTTTGTACAGTAAGTACATCAACCCCTCCAAACACCGAATTCAAAAAGTGGTAGGTGTATATATAATACTTCATCTCAATCTTTCTATTTCTTCTGCATTGTGATATCCGTATCTCCCCAGCACTATGGTACCGTTTTCACTTATCGTTTTCTCCGGTTTGTGAGCAAGAAGGCAGATGCTCAACCCAACTAGTTGCTACCAAAATGATTTTACAGCTTTTGTCCTACCTATCGGCTTAATTAATTTAAAAAAAACCAAGCAGAGAGATTGTGTTTCCAACCTTATATGTTATTAGCCTCATTGTACTCATCCTGTCCTACCAATATTATGAATACCGTATCGGGTTCGGTACCGGATTGAGCTCTGGAACGGAACTGTACCGGTACCGGTCGGTATCCGGTACCGTTTCGAAATATTTTTTAAATTTATAAAATAATCCCTAAAATTTTTAAAAATTGCCAAATAGTCCATATTGATATATTATACAGTTGTACTGTATACTTTACTAGTTTACTATTTACATCAACCATGCTTTCA
>JAOQMR010000211.1:18939678-18954517 GCA_027563865.1 Erythroxylum pelleterianum | reverse complement strand
GGGTACTCGGCACTGTGTGTGTCTGGGTTCGTCGATCCTGTGGCCTGGGGCCGAGCAGACGTCGCGGACCCAACACTCCTCCACCGAATTGTCAGACTGTGATGTGCCCAGGTCGTCTGCTCCCTCTGCTGGCTTATCCTCCGTCAACGGTGACCGCACTACTATCTGCAGAACTTTGACTATCGCAAGGAATACAACGTAGCACCAGCAGAAGCTCAAATGTTACTAAGGAAAAGTCTTTTTTTTGTGTTTGTGTGTTTTTTTAATAGATAAAAAAGTATTCATGCAATGTGAGATATGGACCTTGAGAACAATGAAACTACAAATTTAGAAGCAAGTGATGCTCAAAACAACTTCAGACACAAAAACAATGCAGGTGGTGAGTGAACAGAGACTGAGAGAAACGTAAAAGAGAGAGATTGAGAGAAACGTAAAAGAAAGAGATGAGTGTTGTGTAACAGATAGTTGCAGAATCAATAGCAGCAGAAGTAAGAGAAGGAGAAGAAGAAGAGCCTAAACGTCCTCCTTACCTTTCCTAAAATAGATAAAAATTCACCCCAAGAGCCAATTTACTTCTCAGTGCTCGGTTTGGAGTGATTTTATTTTCCATATTTGACAATTTTTTAATTTTAACATCTTCACTGTAAAGAGGAAGTCTTAATCTTTAAGTGGTTGTTAGCATTGATGAACCTGTCTAGGACGCTTATTAATATGATCCCTAGCTTTAGACCTCAGGTGTCTGCTCTTGATACCACTTATCACCCATTAGCATTGCTAGTGTTGGCTTGAGGGTAAACTTGGTTATGAGTTGTGCTAGGTGCATTTACTGTGCTCTAAACGTTGAAAAACAAAAGGAAACTTGTGCTCGGCTCTGCTAATATAGTGTTGTATTTGCAGGTGTTCCTGATAAACATGGTAGAGAGAGAAGCAAAGAAAGAGGGAGGGACTATGATGATAGGGAAAGAGAAAGCAGCAAGCACAGAGAACGTGATGACAGGGATAGACGTCGTAGCCGAGGCAGAGATAAGGATAGAGAGCGAGATTATGATTACGAGCAAGACTTACAACCCTCTCTGCCTTCTTGCTCACAAACTGAAGAAAACGATAAGTGATTTCACAGCTACTACCAAATGATTTCATAGCTTTTGTCCTACCTATTGGCTTTCGAATTCTGATTATTAAATTAATTTTAAAAAAACCAAGTAGAGAGATTGGGCTTCCAACCTTATATGAGCCCCATTGTACTCATCCTATTCCTACATTTGGACTTGCTTACCACGAGTGGAGTTGAAATAGTCAATTGCTATGTGTGTGGGTGACAGGGAACTGGGCGGCGTAAAAATAAAGAGGACAGAGATACGTTACTCACAGCAGGTGGGTGACAGGGAACTGGCTGCTCCGCCAAATTGTCAGACTGTGATGTGCCTAGGTCGTCTGCTCCCTCTGCTGGCTTATGCTCCATCGACGGTGACCGCACTACTATCTGCAGAGAAGGCCAAGACGCTTCTCTATGGATGACAACAATGTAAGAAGAATTTGAAGCCCCCCATAAAAATAAGACATAGGGTCTTATTTCTCTATCACAAGAAAGGAACACCATTAGTAACAAATGAGTCTATAAGATTAAAAGAGACGACAATGAGCAAGTGGAGCATTTTTATGCAAGTTTAGTGATTAAAAAGAAGTTATTGACTTCAACGAAATATTTTCTCTTATTGTTCAAGTGACAATGGTTCAAGTAGTCTTGGTAATATGTGCTATATATGATTTACATTTAGAGCAATTAGATGTCAAAGGTATGCTTTATGGAGAACTTGAAAAAGAAATTTATATGCTCCAACTAGAAGGGTTTGAAGAAGAAGAAAAAAGAACTTAGTTTGCAGGTTGAACAAATCTCTATATAGCCTCAAATAGGCATCGAGATGCTAGTAGAAGATATTTGATTCCTTCATCCTAAGCTTTCGACACAATATGCTTAATTCAAATCCTTGTGCTTATTACTGGAGATTTGGAATTAATGATTTCATTTTCTTGCTATTATAAATTGATGACATATTGGAAACAAGCCCCAAAAAAGATCATATCAAAGAGTTGAAGGCACAATTGGATAGGGATTTTGAAATATAAAGGACTTAAAGCTAAAAAACAAGATTATAGGGATACAAATTTATGGAGACAAAAATAATATGAAGATTTGGCTTTCTCAAAATAATTATTTGAAGAAAATCTTACATTGTTTCAATATGTAAGATTGTAAGCCAATTTCCATACCTCTTTTGACAGCACATCGTTACATTAGTCAAAATAAAATAACTAGACTACCACTGTAGCAGCGGCGAGTCTAGGTCGATCCTACAAAGAATGTGTGTAAAGTTTATGGAATGAAATTAATCGGTGTTTACACTTAACAGGGGGTTTTGGATTTTTTTCAAAGAAGAAAATAAAATAAAACTAACTAAAAACAAATTAAAGAAAACATGCAATAAAATGATAAGTGTGGGGAATTCGATAGGGACCCGGTTCTTTGGTTCAATCTTGGCCTACACCCTGACTAAGCGTATTTTATTAATTTGTTTTTCTTTAACCTCTCATAGAAACTATTAATCGTGGGTTAATAATTAACTCGGGTTTTCTCTTAAGTTTTATTTAATCAAGATACGATCGTTAATTAAACCTAACCACCGAACAACCTAGGATACGATCTCTATATTTAATTAGGCAGTAGCATTACGAATTAGGAAAACCGATTAATCAAGGCAACAACCACATATGATGCATCATTTAACCTAGGTCATATTATCCCTAATGATTACGAAGCATTAGTCGCTACACATGAATTTCAACATAACAATTACGGATTATATCGAAATTCTAGCAGTGGGTTTGTAATTAACAATTCAATGAACGCATTAAAATTTTCAAACCACAATACCCAATAGGTTCATACACAAATAACCAAACAATAACGAAAATCCGATTATCCATACACAATACCCAAATCAATTAAAATAGGATAACACAATCAATTCCTAATGAGATAAAGAAACAACAAAATAATAAAAAATACTTAACCCAGGTCGTCGACGTCAATATTACCTCCGAACCGGCATCGGGACATTTAGCTCTTTATGGGTCGTTCCCGATAAATTGCTTCAACCACTATTTTGTAGCCTCAACCGAATGCCGTTATTTTCTTCTTCACTGTCAACAACGCAACCCTTGTCCTCTACTATTGATGATGTGACAAATAAATGTCACCCATCAACTAAAACCTTCTGCTCTCCTCGTCTTCTCTGTTGTGCGCCTGTTACGTTATTTTTTGTTGCGTCCACTGTCTGTGCCCTTGTGCGCTGCGTTGCGCTATCCCTCCTGCGTGATTTTGCGTCTCCTCTATGTTGCTCTACTGTGGCGTGTTTATTGCCTTCTACTGTTGGGTCCCCTCTTGATGGGACAATTTAATGGGCTGTCCTCCTAAAACCCCTGTGCGCTCATTTGCGCCTATTACGTTGCTCGTTCTCTGCCTGCGCGCTACTTGCTAGCGCTACTGCGCCTCCAGCCTAAAAAAACGCTACATATGCCTCGGTCCTCCTTGCGCCTACTGCGCCTCACTTAAGTCCCTCAGCGTTGCATCTATTACGTCTTCATTTATTCCTCTCTACTTCAGTGTCTACTGTGCAGTGATTTATTTCGTTCTCCATTTAATTTGCTCTCTCCCTCTATAACGTCTTTGTCTTGTGCGTTTTGAGTAAGACGCAAACAACATTATACTCAACTCTAGCGTGAAACACCTCCATTTCTGCATGCCCTTAATTTTCCATTTTTCTTGTCTTTTGTTATTTTTTTCTTCTTCCTCCATAAAAGCAAGTAGATATTAATCTTCGAAAAATGATCCATATGTCATGCATTTGACTCACTTTAATTTCTTTGCTTCCGAATTGTACCTAAAATAATATATGAATTAAAGTGGGTATCTTAAACATTTTTAAGTCAATAATTGCTAAGTGTAAATGATTAAAAATATCAACAATTAAACACATATCATCTTCCTATTAATTTCAAGTTTTCTTCAAGTATGGGTCCTATCAACAAAACAATGAAGATGGAAATGTCTCGAGTATACACTAGTAGTGGGTAGCTTAATGTTTTATATAATTTGCAAAAGACCTAGCAACATGTAGTCAGACTGGTTAGTCGATACATGGGAAATCGTGGTAAAGAGCATTGAAGTATTGTAAAGAGGATCCTGAGATATATTAAGGATACTTAAAATAATACATCATGTTTTGGAGGATCATACTTTATTATTAGAGGTTATGTCGATTCAATATGCAGGTGATTTTGACAAAAACAAGCCCACCATAGTTTATATGTTTACTCTTGTTGGAGGAGTTGTAAGATGGGTCTCAAAATTACAATTTATTATGGCTACTTTTATAATGAAGGCAGAATATATTGTAGTCACACAAGCTAGTAAAGAAGCAATTTGATTACAAATGTTAGTGGGGCACTTGGACACAAGTAAGAGAAGATTATTTTATTTTATGATAGTTAAAGCACTTTGCACTTGACAAAGAATCAATCACTTCATCCAAGGACAAAATGCATTTAAGTTCAATAACACTTTGTTATAGAAAAAGTGGAAGAATGAAGTATAGATGTGCAGAAAATTCATATTAAGAATAACTTGACAGATACGCTGACAAATTTAATCAATACTGATAATTTCATATAGTGTAGGTCCTCTATCAACCTAGAAAAATATAAGCAGTATGAATAAAAGCAAAGGTGATTTTAAATGGGAGAAATATTGGGGCAAAAACTACCTTTACCCTCTATTTGAGCTCTAATGTCAAAAATCGGTCATAAATTCCATCATTATAGCTTGACATAGTGGTAATATAGTTAATAAAAGCTGTAAAAACAACTTTTATTTACAACATTTCTTATAAAAAGATGGAATTGCGTAGAAACACAATTCACCACCTTAATCATTCTATATATAGGATAGTTTTCATATGTTTTAACTATTATATTTTTAGCTTCGATACATTCTAGTTTCTATTATATTTGTGTATCCATTTGTAAACAAAAACAAAGAGACAATAGAGCGTATTAGAGAGATTAAGATAGGTTTCTTCTAAATATATACTTTCTTTTGTTAAATTTGTCTTGTGTTAATTCTTTTCTTTCTCTATTTTTTCATTTATACTTAGTCATATTTTAGTTTCTTTATATCTCAACAAATGATTATGTATAGATCCTAAATCTATAATAAATTGAAAAACCCGTCAATTTAAAAGGCACAATAAAGATTGCAAAACTACAAAATAATAAGAACATTATGAATTTAACTGAAAATGCTAATAACCTGAGTATGCCAATTTCTACATCATCTTCCTCAAATACCCACAATATAGGGTCATCATTTGGAACAGATGATGAAGGAATCAAAATCCATAGAAACCCTTATATCTTGTTTAAGTTCTCTTATCGAACCCTGACCATTTAATAACTTTTCTCAAATGTTTTTCAAAGTTTGTATATACCTTAAATGCAGTAAGGCCATTAATTCTACAATGAAAATTATGCAATAGTTGCTAAGGAACCTTCTTCACTACCTTATAAGCGAAAATGGAAATGAGATCTTATTTATAATAATAAAATGTTGTATGTTTTAGTTCATGCATATATACAATTAGAAACATAAATTCATAGAAACTATTATATGATAGTCATCTTTGAAAATGGTATCAAGAACTTGAAATAATCGATGTTCAGTGTATCATAGCAACCATAATAAATATCAAAACCTCTTTAAAAAATAGTTATCTTTATGAAATTTTTAAATGGTGGTGTGTCAACAATCACACACTTCTGGTAATGAGTAAATATGATCTAAACAACTTGAAATAATTATTTAACAAGATCATCATTTCCTTTGGTCAAGAGAAATCAGTCTCAAAAGTTGCTTATCAATGAAGAACATAATAATTAAGAAGATTCTATAACAAATGCATTTTGATAATAAATTTATATAAAACCATTAAATGAGACAAGAACATAAAGTATGTCAGATATTAAAATCAATTTAAGGCTTGAAGAAGTCATCAAAATAGTGGTACATTCATTTTATGTAACATAATTATTTCATTGATAAAGAGCAACGTGTATACATTAACAAATATAGAGATAAAATTGAAATTTTATCTTTATATGTGGATGATATTTGAATGTTTGTAATGACTGAGAGTTTGTTAAGCAAATCAAAAGCTGGTGGTCATCCAAATTTAAAAATTAAAGAGATGGGTCAAGCAACATACATTTGTGGAGTAAAGATTTCACTAGATCATTCAAAGAGATCATTGTCTCTCTCATAAGTGACATGTATTTAAAAAGGTCTTGAAGAATTCCATATGCAATATTGTAAGCCAATTGATAGTCCCATAGCTAAAGGCAAAGGTCTTAGTAAAAAAATTTTGTTTGACAACATCATAAGAAAAGGAACAAATAAAGAAAGTTTCATATCTCAATCTAGTTGGAAGTCCTTTACATGTAATGATATATATAAGACCCAAAATTTGTCATGCTAGTGGAATGGTGAGCAATATTAATCAAATATAGGTCAAGCATATTAGAAAGCAATAAAGAGAATATTAGGATATTTAAAAGGTGTTGTTGATTACACATTGAGTTATCAACTTAATAACCTATGCATAAGAGATGTAGATTACAGAGGAGATTTGGATAATAGAAAATCTACCTATATATTTGTATTCTTATTCAATAATGGTGCAATATTATAAAAAGTGCGAAATAATCATGTGTTGCTTTATTCACAACATAAAGTAAATTCGTAGCATATTTAGCTACAATATAAGTTGTTTGGCTTAGACGATTCTTAGTTTATTTAGGAGTCACTAAAATTAAGATTTATCTAAAATTAATCAACTGTAATAGTTATAAAATAATCATTTATATGAAAGATCTCAAATTTCATTATAAAATGAAACATATAGATACCAAGTACAATTGCGTGAAAGATACATTAACATGAGGTGAGTTGAACATAAAATATATATCTACACGTGATATGGTGGCAAACCCAATGAGAAAACCAATTATAAGAGATATATATATTGTTGTGTGAAGTCACTATGATTATGTAGATGATAATATATACTACTTATATATATTTCTAAATATATGCTAATTCATTGTATTGTTATACCTAAATGCAAAATACATGTTAACATTGTTTATTATGTGATAAGCATGATGTAATAGTTAATTCTAAAGTATGTTTCCTTCGTATGAAATATTTCAAATATGCATCAAGAAGGATATCAAGTAGAGTGATTGGCTTTCTAACATAAGCAATCACCTTCAATATTTATAATAAGTGGAGATGAAATAGGTTTAAGGTATGTTATCTAGGTGATAATTGAGAGCAATAATTTTAAACCATGAATGTTTTATATAATGAAATAAAAGAAAATTAGTTTGGATTAATTAAATGATCACTATATTTGTCTTAAGTTATCAAATGGGAGTTATGAAAAGATGAATTTTAGATTAGACTAATGAATTCAAGTTAAATATTAAGTATATTTGAACCAACATCTATACGATATTTTAAGAATAAAAGATATTCATTCTAAATGAAAAGGAGTTAATCACATAACACATGACTCATACTAAGTGTGTAAGAACTGACTCTAAAAAGTGATCAATGTAAGTTGTATGATCTCAAATTATATTGTGTGAGTCCTTAGAGGTTAAATGAGCCGCTTTATATATCTTTATGACTCTTGTCTAATTCTTAATAATTAAATTTAACTTTTTTTACTTTAAAGTATTACTAAAGGATCAAATGTTATGTGATCTTATGAGACAAGTTTCGGAAAACAAATTAAATATAATTCAAGAAAATTTAGAAAAAAGTAAGGTTTATTTTGATTATAAATCACAAAAAAAAAGAGATATACAAAGGTGGTCAACTTCTTTGAGGAAAAGAATTTAATACAATTACGATTGATCAAAGAAGAATAAAGATGTGAGATATGATTAAGGTTATAGCATACTAAATCTAGTCAAAGATTGATTTATTAATCGAGATAACATATATTCTTAATAAATATATGAGCGCAATTAGCTACACTAATTACCTGATTTCTGAAGTATTCGTGAAGAAAACCGGATGAGTTTAGGAATTAACTCTCCGAATATGATAAGGATTCGTTCTCTTTGACAAAAAAAAAAAGGATTAGTTCTTTTGAATAAATACTGATTGTTTCCATAACCAAAATGCCGCATAACACGTTCAACGATCAAGAGAGAGTTGTTATTGTTCTGATTGTTTAAGGTCATTGCCTCGTTCAGCGAACCACAAATTAAGTACGCATTGTTTCTGCAACCAATATGCCGCGTAACATGTTCGACGTTCATGAGAAAGATGTTAGCCGTTGTTCTAATTGTTTGAGGTCACTGCCTCATTCAGTGAACCACAAACTCCAGGAGTTATGTTATGGTGATTGCGTAGATTTCTGTTACATGGGGACTTGGTGGGAAGGTGTGATATGTGACCACTACCATCATGGTTCTGATCAGAGAGTGGTTTTCTTGCCTGAATCCGGCAGAAAGTTTATGGCTGGCGTTAAGGATTTGAGGATCACTCGGGATTGGGATGAGCGAAGTGGGATTTGGAGGCGCCGTGGAACTTGGCCTTTAATGGAGGAGATTGTCAAGTTTGAGAAAGATTGGCAACCTGACGTTTCTGCGGGGCAGACTTGGAGAACAATTAAGGAGAAGTATCTAGAGATGGTTTGCGGGGTCAAACCTTTGTGGAAGGAGCTGGTCACTGAAATCTTGCACGATTTAGAGTATCAGAAACCTGACGATGATTTTGATGGTTCTTGCATGAATCTTGATTCTAATGCAGCTTTGACGGAGTTTAGAGGAGTTTCAGAGTTTTCAACAGTTGAGAATCCATCAGAGGGTGAGATAATATTGAAATCCGACTCCGGCAAGCCTAGTACTGATTCTTGTGTGGAAGTGGGAGGTTTAGTGACTGTTACTAATAAGTTCGACGGAAAGCTAGAAGATTCGGATTGTGAAGGTATAGCAAATTGGCTACCTTTTGAAGCTGACATGGTGAATGGAGCTGAGTTTTGTCCAAAAGCCATAACTCAATACTTCTCGTTAGGCAGTAAACGTGCTCCAGAGTGTCTTCTTCTCCAGGTAAGGAAGCATCTGTTGTATATGGGATGGAAAATTGAGCGTTCGAGTTATAAAAGCACGTACAGATACAGGTACATCGCTCCGATACCTGGAAGAAGAAAATTATACGCGTCCCTACGTCGGCTTTGTCATGATTTGAGGGATTCCAACATGGCAAATTGTTTTACAGCATGTTCTGTCCAGAAAAGTTCAACCAATGCCAGCAAAGAATCTTCAAACAGACATAAGCTAATAGGAAGGAAGAGAAAGACTGATGCAGAGTTCTTAGTTATGGAGAGACTGCCACAAAGAGGAAAGAAGCTAGCATCTCTGGAGAACCTGAAAGAAGTTTCAGAAATAAATCAGCGAGCCAGCAGGACACAGCGTAGAAAGAGGGTCAAGAAAGAAGAAACGTCTAATTCTTCAAAGTTGGCAAAGCCAATAAACATCTTGTCTTTGCTGATAGACTATGATGTGGTGTTACCAAGAGCAAAGGTCCATTGCTATTCCAGTGACAGCAGGACTCGAGTAAAGAAAGGCACTGTAACTCACCGTGGAATCAAGTGCAGTTGTTGCTCGGAGACTTTTAGTCTTGGTGACTTCGAAGCTCATGCTGGTTGCACAGACCGAAGACCACCAGCTAATATTTTTCTTGGAGATGGCAGATCCTTATTAGACTGTGAAGACGAGCTTTTAGTCTTCACCAACGGAACAGTCTCAACCAAGTGCGGCAGGAAAGACAAACATCATCAGGCTGAACAGAGTGATGAGATTTGCTCTATTTGTCATGTCGGTGGAGATCTTATTTTATGCGATCAGTGTCCATCTTCATTCCATATAACCTGCCTCGGATTAGAAGATGTCCCAGATGGGGAATGGTTTTGCCTGTCATGTCGCTGTCAAATTTGTGGTCATTTCAAGTGCGAAGAGAATGTTCAGCCATCTGCGGAAGTTTATATGTTGAGTTGTGACCAATGCCTGGATAAGTACCATCCGAGGTGCTTAAAGAACAGGGCAGAAATCAAGATGAGAAGAGAAAATTGGTTTTGCAGCAACATATGTGAAAACATACATTTAGGCCTTCAAAACTTAATGATGAATCCAATTCAACTAGGTGAAGGTAAATTCACTTGGACATTGTTGGGCTGCATGGACTCTGATACCGGCACTCTCGATATGAAGACGGAGAACAGCTGCAAACTCAACCTTGCTCTTAAGGTGTTGCATGAATGCTTTGAACCAATAACAGACTTTTTCACAGGAAGGGATTTTTTCCAAGATGTAGTGTTTTGCAGAGGATCAGCGCTAAGTCGTTTAAACTGTACGGGATTCTGCACAGTAATTCTGGAGAAATCTGAGGAATTGATATCGGTAGCCAATGTGCGAGTTTTTGGAGGCAAAATTGCAGAGCTACCTTTTGTTGCCACCAGGTGCAATTACCGTGGACAAGGAATGTGCAGGACGATGATTGACGAGCTTGAAAAGCAGCTTATGAATTTAGGGGTAGAGAGGTTGGTGTTGCCTGCAGTTCCTAGTGTTCTAAACACATGGATAAATTCATTTGGGTTCTCAGAGATGACAGATTCCGATAGAGAGCAGTATTCAAATCACAGTCTGATATATTTTGAGGGTGCTGTTATGTGCCACAAATTCTTGAAGAAACCGCATTAGAGAACACGGACCGTTCTGCCAACATAGTGTAGATTTATGGCATTCGTGCCTACACCATTTGTTTTCAAAATCTACAATGTACTCGAATTTTAGATGTTATGATGATTGTACATTAATTTCTTGAACTTCTAACCTATTGAATAGTTTTCATAAGGGAGAAGCTTGACGCATGCATGCCCTTTAGTGTACTTATTTTAACAATGATAATTGCAGTGAAAGTGGTATGGCATTGTATCGTGAGTTTATCTGGTATGACCACTGTTGCATTGATTTATGAAGCTTTGGGAAACTGTAACCAAGTTACCGGACAAGTTATCTGTTTAGTTTTATAGTGTCTTATTTTGTCTTATAAATCTTAGCTATTTATTTATGCGAGTCTTATGTTTATTTACGTGGAACTCACATAAAGCCCACATAAATGAATAACTGAGATTGATAAGGAAGAATTCCTTTTTCGGTCACGCCGCGGTATTCCTGGAACAGCCTGGAAAGCAGTCAACCTGGGGTTGCTCTCGTCAAGGTAAATCTGATCCCATCCCATGTTTTCGCCGCTATTGGTGACTATTCCTACTATAATTAATATAAAATAAAACTTATAAAAATGTTTGGTTTAACTTGTTTGACACCAACCTTCGAAACAATGGTTGCTAATAACCGGACTTGCCTCAAAATATTCAATAAGTTTGTGAGAATGTTGATCAGGAGCTCCGATATATACATACGTATACACATCAAGTTTCTTCCGCTATTGTCAGCCTCTCCCCTATTTTGGATGACCATCAACTCTCGGAATTCCTGTTAAGGAGTTCTTTGAGGGCTTGAGCTCATCCAACTCTGTTGCCATTAGAAAATCAATCATGATCGAATCAAAAGCATGGTGAAAAAACAAAATTTTTACAGTTTTCAAAAGGATCATAATAATTGAATAACTTAAAAAATATAAATTATAAAATAAAAAAATCATACCTGATTTGAAGTTGCTACTAAAACATTTTTAAAACTCTTTCAAAGTATTTATGTATCCAACTTTTAATAGTATCTACAAAGCAGTCAAAAAGAAACTAAACTCTTTGAGAGAGAATAAAAAAGAGTATAATATTCCTTATGCCAACTTCCTATTTATAGAAAAAAAGGGCTTTAGGGTTTTACTTTTATTAAAATTAAATATTTTTGATATAATTAATGTCAAACTTTAATTATAATTTAATTTAATAAAATCAAATAGTTTATATTTAATTTTTTGAGTTTTTCAAACTTCATAATTAAGTCTAACTTAATTAAAATTGATTTTTTGTTTTTATCTTCTCTTTATAATTGACTCATTATGTTCTTAATATATTGGCAAATTTAATTCATACTTAGAATTAGATAAATTAAAAATCTTTTTAATTTATCTTTAATTCTTCAATTAATCAATTTATAACCATAAATCAAGATTGATGTCTAATAATATGTCATGATCACCCAAATATTAGGTATGTTAAAATAGTTTAACTTAAAAATGTCCATGTATGGCTATAGTGTATAACTTTCGTCATCAAATATTCCAACTGGATAGAATATGCATATAATATCTACTCTTTTAAATCCAATCATATTCGTTCTTACTAACTAGTACTTGATTTATAATTAATATTTGAAAATACATTTTCAAATGTCAATTTACTCTAGTAAAAAAAAATTTAAATCACTACTAATGAAGAACAATAGGACATTCTCTCTAATTACTTTAAAGTAACTAATCTTTTATTAGCTTACTCAACTATCTTCATATAGTTCATACTGTATCCAAATGCTACTGATTGAGCTTCCCTAAATAGGATAAGTTATAAGTAGCATTAAAATACAGTAATTTTTACTTGAGTTACCTTAGTAATCTCATATCGATGGATCAATTATATAACTATCATAGTGAAAAATTCACAAATACATAAGTAATATTCTATTTAAGATTCTTATAATTGGGTCAGTTCATTGAACTTATTCTCTAATAAGCACTCACATATTTGTTTAAATATCTCCATACTTTAAAATATAAGATCAATTACTTTCTTCATAAGAAAGAAACATAATGTATACTAGTTTTTACTATTTCATCAATATTCTGTATCGATGAAACTACAACTAGTAACAATTTAGAAATAGTATACAAATGCAAGTTGAATCTCATAATTATAAGCTTATCATAATTTTAATCGTACAATAATTATTTCAAGGATTTTACCTCTAATATTAAAACATCAAATTTAATAAACATAATACGTAAAGATAAAGAATGTCTTTATTGATTAAATAATAATGTCACACATAAAATTGCAACCAATTGGCTACAAGGGTATAAATTAATAATCATACATAAAATTGCAACTAACAAAGGTATAAATTAACAATTTCTCACTTGATATAAATTAACAATCTTCCACTTGCACAAAAGTCAATAACCTATGTATCTAATATCATATCCATCCAAAGTTAATCATGTCTCTTTCGAGATAATGACTTAGTGAGAGGATTTGCAAGATTGTCTTCAGTGAGAATTCGCTCCAGTACTATGTCTTTTTACTCCATTATCTTCCCGATCAAGTAAAACTTTCAAAGTATATATTTGAACTTTTGATGAGACTTTGGTTCCTTTGCTTATGCAATAGCATCATTTTTGTCATAGTACAATACTATAGGCTCAATAATGTTAGGAACCACTCCAAGTTCGGTGATGAACTTCTTGATCCAAATTGTTTCCTTAATTGCCCTTGAAACTGAAATGTACTCTACCTTAGTCGTAGAATCTGCATTTAAAATGTTGAACCCGAAGCAAACGACGACGTATACCTTCAAAATTTACCGACAGAATTTATTAACGAAAATGTTTTCTGTCGATAAACTCAACTTTTTTATTTTGCCAAGAATTCTCACCTTCTTTACCAACTGAAATTTTCTACCGTCTCTAAAGTCTGTTGAAAATTTTGCCAAGATAATTTTCTCTATATTTACCGACATATATATTATTGTCGCTAAATGACATTTTTCCTGACAATGTTACCGATGGAAATTGATTTTCCTTTGATAATTTACGACAGTTTTGTTTCCGTCGGTAATTTTTCATCGCCAATCCCTAATTTTCTTGCAGTGGGAGTAAGCGAGTGAAGAAGAAGAGGACTTTAACCACCTTTAAAATTAATTAACTTAGGGTTTTAGGTGAGAAGAGGGGAGAAAGATAGGTTAGGTTTTTTTATTGTTTAATTTAATTTAATTAAAATTCGGTGTGGATTTAGCATGATACATGGCATCATACATTTACCATAATATACCATGTTAGCTCCATTAACGGAGACACTAACTTCATACTATATTTGTGAAAACTTGAAAGTTTAGGTATTTAATTGTCACTTTTAAAATTTTGGGTTATAATTATAAAATTGGTTAAAATTTATAAATTTTTAAGTAATTAACCCTAAAAATTATATAACATTCTTTAATAAAATGTGGAAAAATTATTCAACAACAACAAAAATACCCAATAGAAATCCATTAAGATGTAAGGTCTGAGGAGGTCCAATAGTACTCAGCCTTATCTCTAACTAATAAAGAGACTGTTTCTAAACGACCTATACGAACGAATGAAAATAAAAAAAATAAAAAAGAAAAAGAAAATAAATAGTTAAATAAGTGAATAAATAAATAAATAATAAATGAAAGGAAAATTAGAAGAAAAACAAAAAAGGAATAAAAATAAAAATAAATAAACATAATAATAATAGTAATAATAATAATAATAATAATAATAATAATAATAATAATTAGACCTGACAAACGGGCGGGTGGTCCGGGTATGGGTACGGGTCTCACGGGTACTGGTCACACGGGTACGGGTTCGCGGGTAAATTTATAGAAACGAGTAATGATTTTGAAAATCCATACCCTGCCCAGCGGGTATGGGTAGACCCGCGGGTTA
>JAOQMR010000211.1:18900225-18939578 GCA_027563865.1 Erythroxylum pelleterianum | reverse complement strand
TCAGTAACAACAAATTCACTCTCATAGTTGTCAAATTCCTACATGCACCATAAAAATATTGAAATTTGATAAGCAAAAATTATACAAGAAACAATATTTTATTAATCACAAATATATAAAAATTGAAAAAGTATAATGAGTAGTAACTTACAGATATAACATCTTTAGTTGCAAGGCTATGTGGATCGAGACCACTTTCAATGGATGAATGGGCCATGGTTACTTTAGAAGAGTGTTGAACCTCATAAGCTTCAAAAAACTTATACATCTCTCTCTTAACAAGCTCCAAGTATCCCAATGAGCACCAAGTCTTTTGTAACAAAACTCCACAAAACCAACTTTCTATATTTATTTATTTTTAAATAATTTTACGGGTACCTGTGACCCGACCCACCCGCAAAATCAACGGGTGGGTCGGGTACGGGTAAATATGAATCGGGTAAAAAAACATACCAACCCATACCCGGACTGTTAGGGCGGGTACGGGCGGGTAAACGGGTGACCCGCCCGTTTTGCCAGGTCTAATAATAATTGAAGAAAAAAGAATAATAATAATAATAATGATAATAATAATAATAATAATAATAATAATAATAATAATAATATCATCATCATCATCATCATCATCATACTAATTATTTAACTAAATATAAATTAGAGAATGATTTTGATATATTTTATAATAATATTTTTTTAATCATAATATATATTAACAAGTTCATTAAAATCAAAATTAAAATAATTTTTTTTGATAATATAATCATTTTTAAAAATTAACATATTCCTTATTTACAAAATCGATATAATTACGTCTTTAATATTTTTGTCCTAAATTGGTTCATAAAACTATAAATTGTAATTATAGTTGTTATACCTATAAATTTATGTGTTTGAATATATCACATATTTTGAACGCAATACTTATATCTGTAACTTAATTGTGATTAGATTTTAAAACATTAATTATACGATTTATTTTGATGTTTTATATATTTCAAAATTTTCAAGAACCATGAATTTAATTTTTATTGTTGTCTACAAGAAACGTCATAAGCATTTACAGCAACGTTCTGTATAATATATATAATATAAGATCGAATAACTTATATTAGTTTATGAAATTTTTCCGAGAATCCTGAGACCTCTGGGACAAGTAAGCCTTGTTTCTCGTCTCTACTACTGTCTCTGGACTGTTCACAAATCTCTTTCAGGCCTCTATCTTGCACTCTCGATCCTTCTCCAAGAAATATTTTCCAAACATGGTTCTCGAGGTAGGTCTTATATTCCACCCAATTCTTGCAAAATTTAGGGTTTTTGAACTTTGTGATTGGTAATATAATTGCAATCTGCAGGCGACGATGATCTGCATCGATAACTCTGAGTGGATGCGAAACGGAGACTACGCTCCCTCCAGATTTCAAGCTCAAGCTGACGCGGTTAATCTTATTTGTGGTGCTAAAACCCAGGTCTCTTTTTTCTTTGCTGAGATTCTGGGATTGTGAGGAAATATAATGTTTGATAGAATGCAAAAACCATTGTCTCTATCGTTTCTAGTTCCGGGAAAATGGGTGATTTTGAAATATTGAGGAACAAGGACGATTCTTTTGTTATGCTGTGGTTAATATGCGTGCAGTTTATGGGATTTCTTGAGTTGATGGATTTAGGTGTACATATGCAGTCAAATCCGGAGAATACGGTGGGAATTCTGACAATGGCAGGAAAGGGGGTTCGCGTTTTGGTTACTCCTACTAGTGATCTTGGCAAGATCTTAGCTTGCATGCACGGTTAGCTTCTCTATTCACCTTTCAGTTTAGTAGTTCTTTTGCTTTAGTTATTACCAAGTGAAATTCTTTGTTCTAAGGAACTTTGAGTGCACGTGATAGTATGGAATAATATGCATGGAGATATATAGTAAACAGTGGCTAATATCTAACTAACTGGAAGAGCTAGTAGTAACTGCCCGTGCATCAAGATATACACATTTCAAACAAAAATAGTCCAGATTTTGCGTCTAACATTTTATGCGAAACTGAAGTGACTTCTTTCTCCTAAGTATATTCTAGCTATATAGTTACTATTAGTATATATCTGAATTCTGATCATTCAGTGGCTTTTCCTGAGCCATTGTGTTTCTCAGTTCTCTGGTATCTTTAGGTTGACAACATCTCCTTTTCATTGTCTGTCGTAATGCATCGGTCACTGTTTTTATGAATTTTATATAGATCTTAAACTGAATATATGTGTCCAGAGTCACTTTGTTAGATTTGGAAGAAAGATCTTTGGACACATATATTGCATAGATGTAATGATCTGTCACTGAATGATCACGCTGAGTCTTATTGCTAGTTCACTTATAAGAGCTAAAAGGCATACTTATATCCGATAATTTTTAATGGTCATTGAGCGCAAAATTAGTTATGTTTATATCAACTACTGTGTGTCTATTTGAGAATTCCATGGTTTACACTTTTTTTTTTGGTTTGTATATATAGCTGTTACATGGAATCTTAATGTTCCCCTGTGCTCAAATTAGGTTTAGAAATTGGTGGTGAGATGAATTTGGCTGCTGGTATTCAGGTGGCACAATTGGCACTTAAACATCGTCAGAACAAAAAGCAGCAGCAAAGAATTATTGTCTTTGCTGGAAGGTGGATCCTATTTTACCTTCCTTTTTCTTTCAAAACCTTTTGTTTTCAGATCCTTTGATTATTAATTTGAACTTGCAGTCCTATTAAACATGACAAGAAGGCATTAGAGATGATTGGTAGGAAATTGAAAAAGAATAATGTAGCTCTTGATATTATTAATTTTGGCGAAGAAGATGATGGGAAGACAGAGAAGCTGGAAGCTCTTCTTTCAGCTGTCAACAGTAATGACACCAGCCACATGGTTCATGTTCCTCCTGGCTCAAACGTCCTTTCTGATGTTCTGATAAGGTTGGTTTTTTCCCTTTTACGATAAAAATATACCAATATTTTCTAATTCATGCTCACTGTTTTATTTTCCTACTGCAGCACACCCATCTTTACTGGGGATGGGGAAGGTGGAAGTGGTTTTGCGGCTGCAGCTGCGGCAGCTGCTGCTGGTGGTGTCTCCGGTTTTGAATTTGGGGTGGATCCTAATCTAGATCCTGAATTGGCCCTTGCCCTTAGAGTGTCCATGGAAGAGGAGAGGGCCAGACAAGAAGCAGCTGCTAAAAAGGCTGCGGAGGAGGCTGCTAAACAGGAAAAAGCTGGGGAACAACCGTCCAGCTCACAGGATGCAACTATGACCGAAAGTTCTAATGTTACTGCTTCTGAAACTGAAAACAAGAGAAATGATGTGACGGTTGGTATAGTCACTGCTTTTAAGTGTAGAGCTGAGCACTTTTCTCAGGACAAACTGACAATAACTTGACAACAGGATGAAGAGAATGCTCTGCTGCAGCAGGCTCTTGCCATGTCAATGGATGACCCTGCCTCAAGCCATTCTATGGAAGACACAGATATGTCTGAGGCAGTTGCAGATGATCCTGAGTTGGCACTAGGTGAGTCTTAATATTGGTTGAAGATTTGCTATTTCCGCAAAGTAGATGGTTGTCTCCTATTTTTT
Organism: Erythroxylum pelleterianum; assembly: GCA_027563865.1. Classification (NCBI taxonomy): domain Eukaryota; kingdom Viridiplantae; phylum Streptophyta; class Magnoliopsida; order Malpighiales; family Erythroxylaceae; genus Erythroxylum; species Erythroxylum pelleterianum. The sequence goes on along the minus strand of JAOQMR010000211.1, from coordinate 18,935,987 downwards.
ATTCCAGTTTTGGTAAGGCAAGTGCTTCAAGTTTGCGCATGTCTTTCCACTCACAAATTTTACTCTTCTGTGTCTATTTCTTTTTCCTGATTTCTGGTCTCTCTCTTGCAGCGCTTCAATTATCTGTACAGAACAGTACCAAAGACTCTTCAAGTCAAGCAGATATGGGAAATTTGTTATCAGACCAATCTTTTGTCTCCTCCATCCTTGCATCGGTATACAGATTAAGGATGTGCAAACTTTTCCTATTTCTAAAGGAACAAAAAGACAGATTGAGAAAGGTTTTGTACAACTTCTCATTAATTCTTTTCTCCCTTGCTTCTGCAGCTACCAGGAGTCGATCCAAATGATCCTTCTGTTAAAGAGTTACTTGCGTCAATGCAAAATCAATCTGAGGTGAGTTCGTTGAATTTCAGGTGGAATGAATAGGGTTGTTAAAACAGAACGTGGTAGTCAAATCATATGAAAATATTGGTTTCAATGACACTGTAGTTTGATAGTGACATTATCAAATTGTTAACCTGTTATGGTCTTATTATCGACTTGTTTCTTAATAGCAGGGTTTCATTTAATCATGCTTCTTGTATCTTCTTTGCTCTTTTCCTGATTCATGGGCACATTATATGCTCGGTTTTATCTATTCCTTAGGAGAAGAAAGAAAGGATGATTTTTTTTTTTTTGGGGAGAATGGGGTCAGGGTCATTGAAGGGAACATATTGGTGCTTAAATATCTAGCTGATGGCTTGGCAAAATATTCATATGAGATCATACTCAACTTGTTTTCACTTTTATATTACCGATCCTAAATTCTAGACTTATATTTTCTTTCCTCTTTTCAAGTCTCAAGGAAAAAAGGATGAAGAAAAAAAACAGGATGATAACTGATTATCCTGTGGTGTTGCTCCTTCATGTCAGGTTTTATTATCTGTTCTCAGCTTATTGGGCAGTAAATTATTTTTCTTTTCAAGCTATTTATCTTTATTTGAATTCACAGGCTATGTGTCATCAGTCCTGTTGTTGGCCTAAATGCTCAGCATGAAGACAAGATGAAGATTGTTCTGCATGAGAGGGATTTAGAATATTGTTTGACTGGCAAAAGAAGTGCGAAAAAACTCAATTGTATCTGCAGTTTCAAATTTTTTTTGATATTGTTAGTTTTGAACCAAAGCTTGCTCACGATCTTGTCAGCTCTTGGTCATAAAACTGAAGATTGTCATGAATATATGTTTATTATAGTCCCTGGTCCATTTCCCAGCATTTTAATCCTCTCGTGTCCAACTCAAGTCTTTTTTCCATTGAATGATACTGTTAGGAACTGGGCCCCAAATTGATGCATCCTATAGCATTTGCCTAATCCCTACTGTTGGATGCATCTGTTCGTTACTTACAAGGCGGAATGATATGTTTATGATTTAACAGCCACTGCCTTCATTACGTGAACAATAATTTCAATGGTCCACTCCATTTAGCTCCTTGATGCGGGTGCAAGTCTCGCTATTAAAATTTGTCGTAGATGTTTTCCCAATGTTCCTAGTGGTAACAAACACTACACCCTCAGTTGAAGGAAGACATGAATTGGTACATGTCTAAGTCTTTGAGGTCTTCCAAAATCAATGGTTATGCAAATGCAGCAAAAAAGTTATAGTTAAGGGTTTATCGCTTTAATTAGTATTCATGGTCATAATTAATTTGACACCAAGAGAGAGATATTTGTAATAAATTCTAAGGATTTGCTAATTCTACGTTGTCATGCATATACAAAGAGAAATTAAAGCAAACGTAACAGCAGATTCTGAAATGTATTTACTGAAAAAGTCAAATTGTAATAATGAGAAAGAGGTTGATACCTATCAAAATACCAAATATGAGTTTAATGAAAGATTTCACAAGACATCGCATAAAAACTGGGACTGGAAGCACAGCTGAGGAGAGATCACCTGTCCATTTTCTCATGTCCAACCCTGTCCATTTTGCATCTAAGCCATCCACTCACGTGGGTCCCACATGGGTCCCACATGGGACCCACGTGAGTGGATGGCTCAGATGCAAATGGACAGAGTTGGACATGGGAAAATGAACAGGGGATTTGAGCTCAGCACAGCTGAAGTACTCACTACCAGCAAGCACCCATGACCATGCATAACTTCCAACCAAGAGTCAAACTTGCGTCGCATAGCATGGTTTGATCTTTAGGCGCCAGAAAAAAGTACAAGGTTTCTCCCTGTCATATACAGATACAGAATCTGACAATGGAACTTCAAAGTTTGGACCTTTTCGGTTTTCTCCATATGCATTATGCCACACCAGGGCGGCTATTAGTATAAGCATAATTGTACAAGCGCCAAGTAGCAGAACATAAACAAGAATTTCGAACCGAGGCCCAGTTGTCAATCTTTGTTTTTTCTTTTTTGGCATATTCTACGCTCAATATATTGATGCAGAAGATAGAACTTCATTGCCTTTCCTATCCGAAGATGACGTGGTCTAAAACTGGAAAGCTTGGTTTTTTAACCTGGGGCTTTCTCTTTGTGTTGGTTGGTCTTGGTTTCCCTGGAAATGTTGATGGTGATTCTCTGAGAAAGTACAACACTGGAGGTGGGATTGTGCCTGGTAAGTTGAATGTTCATTTGGTGGCGCATTCACATGATGATGTTGGCTGGTTGAAGACCGTTGACCAGTACTATGTCGGATCAAATAACAGCATTCAGGTTCTGATTCTGTCTGAACAAAGTGTCTTGTGTGCATTCTGGATGTTCCTGAGGAAGAGAAGTTTGATTTTGATTCTGTCCTCTGGTTTTCTCATAGGGTGCTTGTGTTGAGAATGTGCTGGACTCTGTGGTGGTATCGTTGCTTCGAGACCCTAACAGGAAGTTTGTATTTGCTGAAATGGTAAAATGTGAAGGGAACTACTGCTGAAATAGATCTAGGAACTATAGTCACAGTTTTGATAATTAATAAGCCTGATACCATTGTACAAGCATTACCTGCAATGTCTTAGATTTGAATTTTCAGTAATTTCAGCTTGTTTATCGTGAGATTCTCTAATGAATACTGCATTTCTATTGGCAATCGAAAAGTGAAGTGGATGGAGAAGATCAAACGTCCTATTTAACCTTCTTTTTCTTTTAAAATTTTCTTTGGAGCCCAAATGCTAAACACAGTAGAGCCACCAATTCTCTTGTCATGCTCAGGCGATTCCAAAGTGAAGTTTACCTACTGTTTGCTAGTTTCTTGTGTTTACAAGCTGGGTCTGGTCATGTTCCAAGATTCGTCCTTGTTATTGTACTCCTCTTTTGGGTTCTATTTTTCATCTTGATCTATACAATCATCAATATACTGCCTAGAATCTGACAAAGTTTTATATGAATGGTAGGCTTTCTTCCAGCGATGGTGGCTAGAACAAAGCGCAGAAACACAAGAAGTAGTTAGGAAACTTGTAGATGCAGGTCAACTGGAATTCGTGTACGCAGTTATAAACCAATGCGTGACTAGGAAGAACATTTAACTTCATTTAGTTTTAACAACATTTAGGTGTGTAATTTCAGAAATGGTGGCTGGTGCATGCATGATGAAGCAGCAGCGCATTATATTGACATGATTGACCAAACAACTCTGGGTCATCTTGCAATAAAAGAACAATTTAACAAGACACCTCGTTCTGGATGGCAAATTGATCCATTTGGACACTCTGCTGTGCAGGCTTACCTTCTTGGGGCTGAGGTATGTGAGCGGTATCAATGGTTTACCACACAGCGTGAATAAGTCTTGTAAATTAGGATTATTGAGTAGAAACATGCTTCAGTAACTCATTACATATGAAACGCAGCAAAAGAAAATCATGGAATTGAGATTTTAATTCTAACAAGTTGGTTTTCCACTGCGTGTTTCTTTTTAAGAGTTGACACAATCTGACCAGTTACCTGCTTTGCAGCTTGGCTTTGATTCTGTTCATTTTGCAAGGATTGATTACCAGGATAGAGCAAAACGTAAAGGTGATAAATCTCTAGAAGTTATATGGCGTGGTTCAAAAACCTTTGGTTCTTCCTCCCAGGTTCCAACTGAAGAGATGTCCTGTCATTTATGTTCTTGGAAAAAGGTTAATGTTTTTACAGTTCATTTTTGCTTATTGCCTTGCAGATATTTGCCAATGCTTTTCCAGTACATTATAGTCCTCCAGAAGGTTTCCATTTCGAAGTGTTCGATGATTTTGTGCCAGTCCAGGTTCTAACAATCAACTAGCAGTCAAATTTCTCCCAGATAATTTTGAAATTAGCTTTGCAAATGTTCAATTTTTTTGCCATCTGCTCTATTCTTGCAGGATAGTCCTCTTCTATTTGACTACAATGTTCAACGTAGGGTCCAGGATTTTATAAGTGCTTCTTTGATCCAAGTAAAAATCTTGGCTCCTCCCTCCCCATGTATTAACATTCCCAAAGTGTCTTTCTTTCTGCCAGTGGAAGTAATGTGCTTCTTATGGCTGCTAAGAGTAGACACAGCTAGCAAACCCAAATTCTATAGTTAACCATGCAAATATATTGACTAGAATGCCACCTCCTTTGACAGGCAAATGTAACAAGGACAAACCACATTATGTGGACGATGGGGGATGATTTCCAATACCAATACGCTGAGTCTTGGTTCAAACAAATGGACAAACTGATTCACTACGTTAACCAGGTAGAACTTTACCTGAAAGAAAACGATCCTTGTTATGAATCTTAGATTGAGGCTTATTTTAAGCATGAGACCAGTCTAAAACTCCATATCAGGCGGTCCATTCCTTACTAGAGAGAACCTTTCTCACTCCTTTTGGTTGGTCAAACACGGAATTTTAATCTGTGAACAGCACTTTAGAATCACTTTAAGGGTCATGCTCAAGTTGTAATTTTTTTCAGTTGCTAATCTGTTGATGAAATGTTGTACCCTCAGTGATGAAATGAAGAGTACTAAACCATTTCAATGCACTTGATATGAATAAGAACTTCTAGCATCTTTTACTCAGGATGGTAGAGTCAATGCCTTGTATTCCACACCATCTATTTACACCGACGCAAAAAATGCAGCAAATGACCCATGGCCTATGAAAACCGATGATTTTTTCCCGTGAGTGTTATGGTTGTTTACAAATGTTACTCTTTTTCTTTTTTTTTTTGTGAATGAGGAAAAATTCTCGACTTCCATTTATTTCTTTTGTACTCCTTGCTTGCTGCAGGTATGCTGATGGTCCAAATTCCTATTGGACTGGGTTCTTCACTAGCCGCCCAGGTTTCAAGAGATATGTCAGGCAGCTGAGTGGGTATTATTTGGTATTGCAACAGCTCTGCTCTGAGTTTTAGGTTCCTTTGAGTTAAGAAAAGGAGTAATTCTTATGCCTTCTAGGCATTGATTTTGCAAGCTTTTGCACCCTTGTATGACTGCATGAATTGAGTGGAAGTATGCATATCATGCAGACAAGCAATGAAAGCTCTGCTGTTTCTTGATTTTTTTTTTATTTTTTTACTATTATCCCATGACTTACCCTTGATGCTATCTGACAGGCGGCGCGACAACTTGAGTTCTTTGGAAAAAATGCCAGTGGACCAAGCACCTATGCACTTGGAGATGCTTTAGGAATAGCACAGCACCATGATGCTGTCACTGGCACTGCCAAACAGCACACCACAGATGACTGGGCAAAACGTCTAGCTATTGGAGCAACCGAGGTGAGCAACGAGGCAGCCAAGTTTTCCACTGGAGTTTTCCTGCCCATTCTTTTCCCTTCATCAGCATGGTAGTCCTCTTGTATGATCACCACTTCCATTATGTTCATCAACGTATACAAATTACACAGGCAGAAGCTGTTGTGGGTTCTGCTCTGGCATGCTTAGTTAGCAAGAAGTCAAGAGATCAATGCACATCCCCGGCTTCAACTTTTAGCCAGGTAACATCCTCTCTTTCTCTCTTGTTTGTGTTTTATTTGCTTCCTAAACAGAAGAGGGTACATTTTTGAGTTACTTGTTAGTGTTCACCGTATAGTGATCTCCTTCTTTATCTTCATTCTTTTCTTTGAGCAGTGTCAATTACTCAATATCAGTTACTGCCCACCAACAGAGGAAGCAAGTAATGGAAAGAACTTGGTACTATTTTCATTTTCTTTAACTTTTTGTTGTACTCTGATGTTTGATTTGAACTCCTATTCATCTTCAGATACTAATTTTCTAGGTTTTGGTGGTGTATAACCCTCTTGGATGGTATCGCAATGACACTATCCGCTTACCTGTGAGTAAAAGCTTGTTTTTATTCTTGATACAACTATCACTCGTGAAAGGAATCCAAATGTTGATTCAGTTCACTATGTATGTGTAAAATTGTCAGAAAATTTGTCTCTGATTATGACCTAATTATCAACATACAGATAAATGAAGTCGATCTTGTTATTTCGGATTCTGAGGGAAACAAAATCGACACTCAGTATATACCCATGGATACTGTTACAAGCAACTTGAGAAACTTCTATTTACAGGCGTACTTAGGATTGTCACCTGGACAAGATCCCAAGTACTGGCTTGTATTTCAAGTCTCTGTACCACCGCTTGGTTGGAGCACTTATTTCATTTCTAGTGCTTCTGAAATAGGTGAGCGGGTCTTTTCCATTCCTACTCACTGAACTTGCTTGAATGCCATTTGCACTACATTGGTCTTTCAGTGGGAACTATTGTTATAGTAAATTTTTGCTGTCCTGTACTTTTCTTTTGTATGGGATTATTTGAAATGGTGTAGGGAAAAGGAGAAATGGACTGTCAAGAATGGAGAGTGTACAGAATGATACCATCGAGATTGGTCCTGGGAATTTGAAAATGTCATTCTCTTCTTCAACTGGCCAACTCAAAAGAATTTACAACTCTAATAATGGGGTAAGCTGTTTAATGTTCCTCTCCTAAATAGGAATATCCATGGTTGTCTTGGAACTGTATGTTTTGGCTTCGCTTTAGAGATCTAAGAAATACTCTGTGTTAAAGTCTTCATTCGTAAACTAAAGCATGAAGCATTTAGTTGGTTCACTTTCTCAAGCCATAATTCCAGACCTTGTGCTTTATATTTTGTCTTTTGGCACTCTCTTTTTTTGTCATCAATAAGCTACAAAGGGTTCTGCAGAATAAGGATATATGGGATGTAAAGTCGAAGGTTCAAATTACTAGAATAAACTTGGCTTCTGGTATGTTGCATGCAGGCTTGTTATTTAACACTGAAACCAAAGATTAGCTATAACTGATTTGGCTATTTTACTAGATTGATATTCCAGTACAACAAAGCTACCTTTGGTATGGTTCGAGCTCTGATACTCAGGCATGTAGTCCATGAACCTTCATACGATCACTGCTAATTGACTTCCTTTTCACAAAAAAGGCTATTGACAGCATAATATTTGTCTAGCAGCAATCTTCTGGTGCGTACATTTTCCGGCCTAATGGGGCCCCTCCCACAGTCGTTTCCAGATCAGTAAGTTCCTTTTTGTTGCTCTGCTAGTATCCCAACTTCATCTTCCTCCTTGACTTCATATTGTTTTTGCCTCCTTACCTAATGGGGACTCTTCTCTTGGTTGCCTAATCTTGAACATTATAAATTATAACCTTCCACGATCTCCTATCCATATTATTCTGCTCATTATGTAAGCTGTGTTTTGAAGGAAGGATTACAATGTGCATAAGGTTCAAAGGTGTATACCCCTCTATACTCATTAGTTGTGGTTTTCTGTATTGAAAAATTTAAAACTATTTGGTGTTTAGAGTTGCAGAATTTACCTATTTGTCTTTTCTTGCAGGTACCGATAAAGGTCATTCGTGGACCTTTAGTTGATGAGGTTCACCAGCAATTCAGCTCATGGATTTATCAGGTAATCCTTTAAATGATTTAAGTTTTGAAAGGAACAACTGCTATAATGCTTCTCTTGAGAAAGGATCAATAAACGGAAAACGATACCCTTCGCTAGTCCCCGGGTTGCTTTTTGCTTTGTCATCATGTCATAATTGTACCATGCTTAATGGGTATTAACATTTGGAGATATCAGCCATCACCCAGAATATCAACAAAATTGCATTTTGGTGAGACTTATAATTGAAAATCTGTTCAAGAAATAAGTTTCATTGCTGACATCCTTTGGAAGTTTGAGTCTTGTGAATGGAAACATTCTATACTATTAGAACATTCTGCTCTGGTACTCATCTGTACTTCATCTAAAAGTTGCTATTTTTAACTTATTTCAGTCTATGGTTGTTTATTAGGTGACAAGAGTTTACAAAGACAAAGAGCATGCGGAAATTGAATATACAGTAAGTCCATTATTTGGATTTCCGGCCTTCTTTGTGCCTTCTCTAATCGTAGATATATTTTTTCCACATTATTTTCAGTAAACTCTAACTGAAGCTATTTGTTTCTGAATTTAAATCATTGGTTTGTGACGAATTTCCATTTGAAGATTGGTCCAATTCCAGTTGATGATAGTCTTGGAAAAGAAGTCATCACACGGATCACTGCAAATATGGTCACTGAGAAGGTGTTCTATACAGACAGCAATGGGAGGGACTTTTTGAAGCGGGTAAATCTAAAATATCAGTTCTTTGATCATGAAAAAGCTTCTGAGGACACTATAGGAGTTAGCACATCATAGAGGGTACTTGCAAAATATTCCAAGTTAGAAAATGAACAGACTCAATGATATTAGTGGGGAAAATATATGCCCTCGTATAACGTTCATCTCACTTTTTATTTGCTGACTTTTCAACTTGGACATTTCGCTTTCCTTAAATGCTGAGAATTCCCAATCAGATTATGAGCTGCAAATTTTCAAATAGGGCTATCCCCTTGTTCTGGGCATCAGATCCTCTGTGCCCGTTATTTTGTTCTAACCATGTTTCGCCTAAAAATTAACATCTTTTTATGTGTAAATAGCCCTGAAACAACGTCGTTTTGGAGCAAAAATAGGGTTGGAATAGAGTAACGAACACAAAGAATCTGAACCTCTTGTTCTGTCGAATATGTCAATTTTTGTTATGACAGGATGTTTCTTGCAATTCTAGATAATTGCATTGCTCTTTGTTTCTAGTGATGCTGACTAAGCTATGTTTTTGCAGACTAGGGATCACAGAGCTGACTGGAACCTTTCAGCTACTCAACCTGTGGCAGGAAACTACTATCCGGTAATTTCTTTTTCCTTATCAGAAAGCAATATATGCATGTTTGAAAAGTACTTATTACATTTTCTAAAAGATTTCTGTGGCTATGAATTAATAAATCTAATATGTGCAATTTCTTGACTGACAACATAATGGAAACATTTGACAATAGATAGTTACCAACTGTTCAAATAGTTTCTTTCTAATTTCCTATTTGCTTAGTCTGAAGGAAAAAGAACCCATTCACAGTCTCTGTCCAGAAGTTCGGTGACTGAACTGATTTTTCTTTTCCTTTTTTCTTTTGTTGCGAAGATAATCATTCTCCTTTTCACATCCTTCAGCTTAACCTTGGAATGTATCTGAGGGACAGCAAATCAGAGTTGTCAGTTTTGGTTGATCGTGCCACTGGAGGAGCAAGTATTAATGATGGTGAAATGGAACTAATGTTTCACAGGTTTTACATTGTTAAAGATTTATGTTTTCTTCTCCAGATGAAGAAAAAATTTACCCTTTTGTGATACATGCATGTGAATATCATCTTCTTGTCTCCTTTACAAGGCGTATACTTAATGATGATGCGAGGGGAGTTGGTGAGGCTCTTGATGAAAATGTATGTGTCAAGACTACGTGCCAAGGACTAACGGTATGTGCCCTAGTAGAAATAGCAACTTAATGTTTGAGAAATTCTGAACGAAATCTTCAAATGCATGTTTGTACCCTTTGTTGCATGTAGGTTATTGTTCTGAATTGGTTAAGTTGACGTGCTAGAGGAAATTCTTCCAAAGAAAAAGAGAAACTTTCTGTTGAAATTGCTGATGAAATAAAAAGATCAAACTCTATTGAACTTCAAGGAGATCAATGTTACATCTGTCTATGCTTTGCTCAGGTTCGAGGAAACTACTATTTGAGTGTCAACCCACTGGGGGGTGGAGCGAAATGGCGCAGGACAACTGGTCAAGAAGTTTACTCTCCACTTCTTCTAGCTTTCACAGAAGAGGTGTGGCCTTGTCCTTTTGAAACAAAATGTGGATTTTCTGTATGTAGTTATTAAAATGATCAGTTATTGACTACCCATAATCAGGCTAAGTGGACAGCAGCTCACTTAAGTAAGGCGAGTCTCATGGATCCAAACTACAGTTTGCCTCCCAATGTTGCACTAATTACTCTTCAGGTCAGGAATGCCACTCTTTGATCACTTGGATCCAAACTATAGCATTCCAATAATTAGCAAAATCTTTTTTTTTTAACCAGATATATGCAAACTTGTTAAAATTTAGTTTGTCAAATTTGGTGAACCACAACCCAAAAAATGGTAGATGATCAGTCATTTGATATCTAAAGAAATTTGAGTCCCAACAACATTTTCTATCATCGTATTTTTTCCAGGAACTGGAAAATGGAAGTGTACTCCTCCGCCTTGCACATTTGTTTGAGGTAAAAAACATCATTGGTCGCGCTTTGTGTCTTTTCTTCTGTCATTAATGTTTCAATGCTCCGTATTGTCTTCCCCTGCATTTTTGAAAGAACCTCTGTAATAACAGTACTGGCCGTATGTTTTTACCATTTTTCTTTCTTTCTGACAATGACACTGCTTAGTGTTTTATATTTACACTTCTTTGTTGACAATAATGTGGTCAGGCTGGAGAGGATGCTCAGTATTCAACATTGGCTAAAGTTGAACTGAAGAAAATCTTCCCTGGAAAACCTGTAAGGGTTCATGCTCGCTGCTCTTGTCAAGCCCTGCAAAATTAAACAAGACCTTGCATTTAATATACGATTCATGACCTACTTAGAACTAGGAGCATAGTATTAATGTGGTTCTTCCGACTATATTTTCTTGCTGCAACTCTATTTCCAAGGTTCCATAGATATTGCAAATTAATAATCTCAGAAACTGCAACCATAACCATCATTCTAGTCCTTGCTGCAGCAGCTTTTCATGACTTGACAGATACTCAAAACTTGATTTCTAGTTATGTGTTTTCTGCAGTCACTTTACTCTTGATGGGACTTTTGAGTTTTCAGGTAAAGGAGTTGAAGGAGATGAGCCTGTCAGCAAACCAGGAGAAGTCTGAGATGAAGAGACTGACATGGAAAGTGGAGGGAGAGGATGGAACCTTACCCTCCCCAGTTAGAGGTGGTCCAGTTGATACCTCTGCTCTTGTAGTAGAGCTAGGTCCCATGGAAATCCGCACTTTCTTGCTCAAATTTTGATGTCTTCGTTCGCAAAAGTTGTCAGTTCATTATTTAAACACTTGAAATGTCGATTCCAATAAGTGTTCTACCTTCAACTAATAAAAATATTGGTGAACTAATAAGAAACTCATATATATTCACGAACCTTTGCCTCCATGAATTGCTCTTGCTCCAACATGAAGAAGATAAAGATGAGCTTAGTGATTGTTGTAACGGAAGATGTTGGATTTTGAGTTTTATACGCTTAACGGAAGATGTTGAAACGACAAGTGGGCCCTTTGAAGTTTGGACAGTAAAACAAATATGGTTAACCGGTAAAAGCGCGGGAAGCTTGGGTCCTAAAGCCAGTAATAGCGGTGCATGTCACGCACTCCTTCGCTCGTGAGTTTCACTCCCGAATCCCAATCATCATTTCAAGTGTTCATAACTTCCCCTCCAATTTAAAGCTTCAAATCTCTTCAAACGCACGGAAACATGGCTTCTCCCACAAATTCTCTCTACCCACAAGTAGACCAATCAAACCCCAATTCCTCATCTTCTGTGTACTCTAAACCTAACCCCGATGCTTCCTCGTCAAATCTCTACCCTACGATCGACATGAAAGACCTCGTCGAGAATCTCTTCCCGGAACCGGAAAATGTTCATCCTAGCGGTTCTTCCACCCCTCCATCGGCCCCGCCGGAGGCCGTCGAGGAAGTGCTGATCAGAATCCCCGGCGCGATTCTCAATCTAATTGATAAAAACTACAGCGTCGAGCTCGCTTGCGGTGAGTTCTCGATTGTTCGTCTCCGCCAAGGGGAAAACGTCGTTGCTGTTCTCGCTCGTGTCGCTGATGAAATCCAGTGGCCGTTGGCCAAAGACGAGGCTGCCGTCAGGCTCGATGATTCGCATTACTTCTTTTCCCTCCACCTGCCCGATGAACATAACGGGTCAGATTCGAGCGATGAGGAGGAGAAGAAGAGCAGTAAGAAGAAGAGTAATAAGAAGGATGATAAGTCGGAGAATCTGTTGAATTATGGATTGACGATTGCGTCCAAAGGGCAGGAGGGGATGTTGAAAAGATTGGATGAGATTTTGCAGAATCACAGTTGTTTTTCGGTTCATGAAGTTTCAAAGAAAGCGAAGGAAGAAGGGAAGGAAATGTTTGGTGAATCGGTGGCCAAGGGGATTTCAGTGGCGGATTTGTTATCGGGGAAGAAGGAAGAAATTGAGGGGAATTGTGCGGCTTACTGGACTACTTTGGCTCCTAACGTGGAGGATTATAGTAGCACTGCTGCAAAGTTGATCGCGGCAGGTTCAGGACAGTTGATTAAGGGGATTTTGTGGTGTGGGGATGTTACCGTTGATAGGTTGAAATGGGGAAATGAGGTCATGAAGAAGAGGATGAGTCCAAAAGAGAAATCTGAGATTAGTCCTGAGACCTTGAAAAGGATTAAAAGGTTTGGAATATGTATTCTTGTTGTTTTTGTACTTGCATTCTCCTTTTCTGTTCTTAATTTATATCTGCAAATGGTTCGTTTTACTTTGGTTTTTTTGTTTTGGGGGCATTTTCATTCTGTTGATTGGTGAGCCCATTTTCCTTGATGCCAAATCTTAGATTAAAGAAACCAATGCCAATAATAAATATTGACAGTTCTTTAATCTAGATTTGGCATAAAGGAAAATGCCAATAATAAATATTGAAAGTTATATTGAAAGTCAGTTCTTTAATCTAGATTTGGCATCAAGGGAAATGCCAATAATAAGTATTGAAAGTGTTCTTTAATCTAGATTTGGCATCAAGGAGAATGGACTCACCAATCAACAGAATGAAAATGCCCAAAAAAAAAAAAACAATTAAAGCCAAAGTAAAACGAACCATTTGCAGATATAAACTAAGAAGAAACAAACATGCACCAACGGATCAGTTTGATAATGCTTACAGGGTTAAGAGGGTGACAAAAATGACGGAGAAAGTGGCGAATGGTGTTCTCTCTGGTGTTGTGAAAGTGTCAGGATTTTTCACGAGTTCTGTTGCAAACTCAAAAGTTGGCAAGAAGCTTTTTGGCCTCCTGCCTGGGGAAATGGTCCTTGCATCTCTGGATGGATTTAGTATGTCCATCATTATAAGCTCTTCAATTTACAAGCTATCTAACTATAAATTGTCAACATTGCCATCTAACTTTATAGTACAGTTGTTTGTATTTTCATACTGATTTTTAAAACTTCAAAAACTTCCTTTGATTGTTGGTAATGTTTACTCCTCGCCTTTTCTGTTTTAATGCATGACTTCTTAAAACATTCTGTCTTTATTCTTTTCTTCTGTATTATAGTTGTTGAAACTCAGTTTATTTTTGTCATAGAATAATGTAAGCAAATATAGTTCCTTATCTCTTCCATTTTCCATCCATTAACAGTTAGAATTGCTAAACATGTATTCCTTTAGTCAAATATTTTACAACTTTGATATTATTCCATCATATTCAAGTTCTTTTTGTTCTCCGTTATTCAACTTTTATTGTCCATTTTCCAACAGTATGTTATAACTTATAACCCATTCTATTCATCACTGTCTCATATTTTTTGTTATTTGTCACCAGGCAAGGTCTGTGATGCAGTTGAGGTGGCTGGAAAGAGTGTCATGTCAACCTCATCCACTGTGACCACCGAACTTGTCTCACACAGGTGATGTTGTCAAAATGCTTGAGCAGTTGGGTACTGTTGTTCCATGTAATTTTCTAAAAAATAAGAGAATTTAATGTAAAATTTCTCCCTTTTCTCCGAGGATAACTGAGAAAAATGAAAAGAAAATTTTAGAAATAAAGTAGGAAGAGTGATTGGCACAGTATGTTGTTTTTTGTCCTAGATAACAGATAATTTTACTAAGGACCAGAATATAATAGCCATGCATATCAGTGAAAAAGGGTTTGGATCTGGTTAGAGCTGCTCTTTATTTTTTATAGGATGCTGGCAGCCACCTGACCTCAACTTTCATCTCGTGTCACTAGTTATCTGTTATTGAAGGTCTTTACCTTAGCAAAGTAACTAATTCATCATTAATGGTTAGTTATTTTCTGCCACATCATCCTCCCTGATTTTATTAGTTTCTCCTAGTTATCATTCTAAATGTCTACCTGATGCATTTCTTTTAGAATGATTTTGTTTCTATAATGATGGGTTCCAAATTTATCCACGTAGTGCATTTTAACAAGATCCAATTAATATATCTGCAAGATGGTTAGTTTTTGGATCTGAGGTATAGAACCGATTATGCTACACTAAAAGCAGCAGACTTGTTAGTCTAGCTGTCCCTATAGACGATTCACTGTTGCTTTATTGGTCCAATAAGTTTCCTCTCTTTTGCCTTTTAATGCATATTAGTGTAGCGATTAGTCGGTTAGTTAATTTGGTTGTGGACTTGGGTAAATTTTGGACTAATCTAGATATGGATTTGATACACGTTTGTTGTTTTTTGCTCCAGTTAGGTGGAAACATTTTGTTTGAATCTTCAAAATTTTTCTCCAAATGTGTTTCTTCTAATGGTTTGTTTAGCTTTCTGGTTTTCACTTTGACACGCTCATTTCTACTCATACAAATGATTTGGTTTTGTTCCTCTTCCTTTTGTGCAATGTGAACCTTCTTGTGGTTTAAATACCTTGCTCCTTGTGAAGCTTCCAAAGAGCTGGGAGGATTCTGTTGCCTACTTGAATAAACTAGTCACAAAACAGTCAAGTTGGTTAAACAGATAGGCCATGGTATATGTTGTTAGAGTTAAGAGCCAGAGAAGGAATTGAAGGACCAAAAAAAAATTGAATTGTAAAATAAAACTCTGATTGTTAATGAATCAGTGTTTCTCAATTACTACTGTTCTTGCTAAAGCAAAACAGCTCAAAATTTGGAAAATACAATGCTCTGTTCTTTTCCAGCCAACAAAAGTAAAACGGTTCATACAAAAGTCACGTCCCCTAATTAAAAACAATCATTACATATACATTCTCCTCTCACGTGATTATTCTCTTAAAAAAAACAATTATTGTAACAAACTCTGACATTCTCTTCACAATTAATCATCCATCATGAAACTATTTGAGGCCCAATTATAGGCTCATCTCAGCACTCTAATTAAGCGCAGCTGGTCTTTTATGCTTGCTTCTCCTGATATAGATTAACCATTAGTGATCAAGATTTTGATTTACCTTCTCAGCTGCTACTTCTGTAACATATGTTGACGGGGAAAAAGAGCATATCGGAAGCATACTGTTGTAAATGTTGGGGTTACTGAAGCAATTGTTTTTTGTTCTCGAAATATGGTTATGTTTACTGATATGGCAGTTATTTAAATTTGGTTTTTGCACTATTACCATTTGTTTTCGGTAATTGTTGATCTATTGATATGCCGATCTACTTAATCTTCAACCTCTTTCTTTATGTCCAAGAGAAGCTTTCACATTAGGATGGGAGAGTTGGGTTTATATGCTCATTTATTGATAGAAAAATTATAGAATTTTGTTTGTCCAAGTATATATGGATCTTAAAAAAGTGTTTTGAACCCATAGGTATGGCGAAGAAGCAGCCAAGGCAACAAATGAAGGTCTTGATGCTGCAGGGCACGCTATTGGAACTGCGTGGGCAGCATTTAAGATACGAAAGGCACTTAACCCAAAAAGTGCATTTAAACCAAGCAAGCTGGCCAAGTCTGCTGTTAAAGCAGCAGCTGAGAAGTCACAGAAATCCAAATAAACCTGCACCATTGAAGCTTCGTATCATTCTCCACCTTGTTCTCAATGCATAACTTGGCTTGTTTTCATACCGTTTTGTTATAAGGTATGGTGTTGTTTGCATTGCAATGTTTGGTGTAATTATTTGGATTTGGATGGAAGCAAGTGTAAAGGAATGTGATGCAATCTTTTCAAAGATTGGTCCTTATTAATCTGGATTTTTTCATTGGCCAGCAGAAAGGCAACCTTTTGAATTAGCCTTGTATTTAAGTTCGTTCTGTTGTACGCTAGTCACTACTCACTAGACGTCACCTTGAAAACTTTCACCGTCCTTTAAGATGATATTTTGTGAGAATTAGTGGAAATTGACATGAATATCAGTCAGATAAGAAGACTTATAAAAATATCCTTCCTAGTTCCTCCCAATCCCAAACGGTCATTTTGCTTTGCGCTCACGAGGAAATGGCAATTGACATGGCATACCCACGTTGACGTCGTCCACCACTTCCTCCAAAACAAATACTAACACAACATGCCTTACCACCAGCAACTAGCAAAAGCAAGCAGGAAGCAGCTCAAGCTTATTGTATTTATGGTGGACCCTAAAAGAAACAGGAGGCTGCCATGCGTACACCACCTTTGGACTCATTTCGATTTTCATTGCCCTTTACGTCAGGTCCATTTAGGTTTGTTAACATTTGTTATGGAGCACCGACGGGTAAGGCATGGATGTGATTTCTTCAATTAATTGTTGCTTTAAACTACCACCATTAGCTCTCCAATGCCCACATACATGACCCTTCTTTTCGAGGCTCGTAGAGTGATTGTGAAACCACTCAACCCAAACCAGTCATTTGATTCGTCCTCCTGTGACTTGTTTTCGTTATCGCATCTCTTGGTTGATTTGTTGTCTGATTCTGATAAGGATTAAGTTCCGTCGTTATTATGTAGTCAATATATATCGGATTAGTTGAAGACAATTCTTGTAGAATCCTTTACTTAAGTTTATTTTGACTTAATAAGTTTATTATGATTTCAATTCTAAGAAAAAGAGGGAGCTTAATTATATACATTTCCTAGACATATCATTTGTGCACCTTGAACTACCAAAGCACAAAAAAGGTGATAGTGAATATATAAAACCAATTAAGTTGACCTCACACAACAGCTTATTAAGCTATTGTGGTGAAACGATCATTTAACATAATATCAGAGCCTTTGTGATCAAGTGGTTGTGATTTCAAATTTTACTACCCACCTATTATTTAGCATAAAATAGAGTGAACCTGTGCAGGTTTCAAGCTTAAATGGTTTTCAGTTGAGGAGATGTGTTAGTGAATATATAAAACCAATTAAATTGACCTCACACAACAGCTTAAACTATTGTAGTGAAACGGTCACTTAACAGAAAGAATATTTCGACTATACATACTCTTTGAACCTTATGATATGATGAACTTTATATAAAAAAAAAGTTGTATAAATTTTCTATTTCTAATTGTAACTTATTAAGTTCATAATTTGTTTGATGAAAATTAGTTTTAAGAAGAGCTAAAGGACTCATTTGGAAAATGTTGCTAATAACAATGAAATAGCTTATTCGGTTATAATTGATCCTTTTGAATAGTTTTGTAGAAAAAATAAATTTAGTGAGTGTTAAGGTGTCATATCATAAGGTTCTGTTATTTGGAAGACACGGGCTTGTAACTTGTGAGGAAAAAAAAGAGCAAGTTTATATGCCAAATGAGCTGACAGGATTTAACATTTGAAGATATGTGAGATTGTCAGAAAATCGAGAAGATATTCTTTGTTATTGTTTCACACCTTTTTTAGACCATGCAATGGGAACAGGCTTAGCTTGTGATGGTTTTACTTTATTTGTTATGCTTAGGAAGGTAGTGATGTGATGTGTTGTTTTGGATGTCGCTGTTAGTTTTAAAGAATACACAAGCAGCCCTGCAGCTGAGAAATGGTGGATTAGTGAAGTGGATGACTCTAACTAGTGCATGTCCACGATCTGTCTTCTAAGTTACGATTAAATTAAAACGTCCTTCTCTGGGGTTGTTGGCAGCCAACACCCACTTGCTGAAAACCATATGCTCATCAGCTTCTTCCCTTTTGTTTCTTTCGATTCCAAGGTACTAAACTTTGGTCAAGTTCAAGTTGTGGACAAGACCAGTATAGGATTCTCATTTTGTTACTCCGACACAACTTTTTGTGATATACTAATTCCAAATGCTAAATTTACCCTTTTATCTGTAATTCCAAAAGAAAAGTTGATATAGGCGGAAGAGAGGTCCCATGGAAAATGGTGGGGTTTGGAAGAGGATCACTTTTTTCCACTTGCCAGAATTGCCAAGAACTCGAAGATGTCTTTTGCCATCAAAAAGTGGGGAATGACACATGAACCAGCGTATGCGTATTGGACCATCCACTCTACACACTCACATACTCTTCACTCTACTCCATATTTCATTCTGTCTCTTGTGCAGTGACAAGGTGCGGGCTACTTGTTACATGCATTCTTACCAATCATCAGAAGAACGCTCATACAACCTATTCTGGATGTTCTGAATGTTATTTTCCAGCTTTGGAGATGGCAATTTCTTCTGTTTGGAGAAAGGTGGTTGATCAAATTCTAGGGGACAGAGCTCCTCGAGGCCGAAGAATTTTTCATAGAGATGTTGAAAGGGACGAGTTTCAGTATGGTAGCACGCACTGCCTCTCATCATATTACAGCGTTTTCGTGGCTCGCCTCGCTATCATGGTTTGTCAAATCTTCCTCTTAACTGCTGTATCGGTTAGAAAGTTGCATGCATTGTTGCGATCATTCCATAACCAAAACCAGTAATTGGCAACTGCTAACCATTTTTGTCCACGTAACATTCGGTTTTTCATAGTTTCTGCAATTGTCATCTCACACTGTATGATTTGTGACGATGGATTCCCTACCCTAAATCAGGAAGTTCTTGACGGAATTGTGCAGGTAATGTTAGCAATTTTGATCGGTCTTCTAACAATTCTAACATGGCATTTCACAAAGAGCTATACTAGGCAATCATTGGACACCTTAGCTTCTGGCCTCAGATATGAGCTTCTACAACGTCCCATATTGAGGATGTGGAACATTTTGAACTCCACTTCCGAGATAACGACATCTCAAGTTAAGCTGTCAGAGTATGTCATCAGAACGCACAGCAAGCCATCTACTCAAGCGGAACAAGTGGAGGTTTGTTTTGTTCTGTTTGTCTTTCACATACTTTCTGATAAAGCATCTACGGAGGTTTATACGTTTAATTCATCCATTCTTTTTCCTTCAAATGTTTCAGCTCTATGAAGCGATGAGGGCTGTGACGTGGGCATTGTTTGCAAGTCGTAAGGCTCTAAATGCCATAACCATAAACTACCGAAATGGTTTTGTCCAAGCTTTTCATAGAGATCACAGGAGTAACAGCACATTCTACATCTACTCTGATCTCGTGAACTATTCAATCAGTGCCAATGGACCTTATGATGCCAATATGTTCTCATCACGTCAAAGTTGGGATGATCAATCCATTCAAGGCAACAAGTCTGCAATTTGGTATCGTGAGCCACTTGATCCAGTGACAGGTGATAAGATGGGGAAATCACAGCCTATTGCACCAGATGATCTAATCAATATTGCAGGTCTTTCACAAGTAGCGGATGGCGTAGCTTCATGGCATGTAGCAGTGAGCAAGTATAGCGATTCACCATTGCTGTCAGCAGCATTACCTGTCTGGGATGCCTCCAATAATAGCATTGTAGCTGTTGTGGGTGTCACCACTGCACTTTACAGTGTAGGCCAGTTGATGAGAGAACTGGTTGAAGTGCATAGTGGACACATATATCTTACCTCTCAAGAAGGTTATTTGCTGGCTACTTCCACGAATGCTCCTCTCTTAAGAAATTCAACAACAGGACCCAAGCTTATGATGGCTATTGACTCTGAGGATCACACAATACGAATGGGAGCTCAATGGTTAGATAGAGTCTATGGAAACAATTTGACTCCAGGACACGTTGTTCATGTAGAAAATGCCAAGTTTGGCCATGATCAATATTACATAGATTCATTTTTCCTGAATCTAAAAAGGCTACCAATAGTATGTACAAACCATATTGCAGCTTTTCTTTCTGTAGAGATAAATATGAATTAGCAGACTGAAAGAGCTCTCACTTCTTTGTTTGGGTATTATGAACATTTATTTAAGCAATTATCAAGATCAAAGTTATGTTGCAGGTAGGCGTAATCATCATCCCGAGAAAGCACATAATGGGGAAGGTAGATGAAAGAGCTTTCAAAACATTGGTGATACTGATCTCTGCATCCGTATGCATCTTAGTCATCGGATGTGTCTGTATTCTAATACTAACGAATGGAGTATCAAAGGAAATGAAACTAAGAGCGGAACTGATTAGCCATCTTGATGCAAGAAGAAGGGCAGAGGCATCAAACAACTACAAAACCCAATTTCTTGCAAATATGAGGTAAGTGTCAGAATAGTCACAGCAGAACTTTTGAGCTTAACAAAAAAAATTTCGATCTAACAGTTCATATGAAAGGCCAGAATGTCCAAGAATGTGTACCTTGGACTTGAGTGTGACTTAATAAGTATTCCGAATGATATCATGAATTTCTTCTCTCTTTTTTGACTCTCTGCTGGTTTACTTGCTTTCCTCAATAAACTGAAGTTAGAAGCAGAAAAAATTTAAGAGCATCACTCAACATACTACTGTCAATCATATAGGATATAGGAATTTGGTGCACTGACTGAGAGATGCAAAACTTATGATATAGTTGCGTGCAAAAGGAAATGAACTTGGAAACATGCTATGATTAGACAGAAATATGAATCATTGGTGGTTTAATCTCGAGATTGTTCCTAAGCAATAACAGGAACTCAATGGCTATATTGCAGTCATGAATTGAGGACTCCTATGGCTGCTGTAATTGGGCTGCTGGACATTCTTATTAGCGATGATTGTCTCACGAATGAACAATATGCAACTGTGACACAGATCAGAAAATGCTCCACAGCACTTCTCCGGCTTCTTAACAACATTTTGGATCTGAGCAAGGTAAGGTATTATCGAAACCCAAGTCCTGAATTTGCGTCAGTTTCATAGTAGCTTCAATATTTCAGCGAGGTATTCCAACTGCTGCAAGTATCATGAAGAGTATCACTTTCTTACATTCCCTTTTCTAAAATTTCCCTAGGTTGAATCTGGAAAACTTGTGTTGGAAGATGCCGAGTTTGATTTAGGTAGAGAACTAGAAGGACTCATTGACATGTTCTCTGTGCAATGCATTAACCACAATGTGGAGGCTGTCTTAGATCTTTCTGGTATGACTTCAATGTTTCAGTGTGAAGATTAATTTCTACCAGCAACCAATTAGATTGTTATTCTCCATTTATGTGCTCTTGGCGTACATTATTCTTTATAATTCCATTTCATGTAGATGATATGCCCAAATTAGTTCGGGGGGACTCCGCAAGAGTTGTACAAATATTTGCAAATCTGATAAGCAATTCTATCAAGTTTACAACATGTGAGTGCAACATTTTTGGCCAGTTTTTCATCTCTTAGTATGGACTTCTGTGATTAGAAGAATAATCATTCATATGTTAGAGAAAAGGAGCTTAAAATTCTACAATGTTTTCTTTTTTGTATTTCTACATTGTGACTATTTGAACGTCTTTCAGCTGGTCACATAATTCTGCGTGGCTGGTGTGAGAACTTAAGTACTTTCAGTGATACCACAAAGTTTCATCTGGATCAGAAGAAAAATCGCTGCACACTTAGAACAAAACTGAAGCAGCAGGAGAATCATGTTAAGAAGATGTGTAGAAAAGAAAACAACATGATTCTATGGTTCGAAATTGACGACACAGGATGTGGTAAGAGCCTGAATAAATAAATATCTGAAGGCCTAACAAGATCTAATGTTTTGTTTATGGAATATAAGATTATGTGTGATACCTTTTTCAGGAATTGATCCAAGCAAATGGGAGTCTGTATTTGAAAGCTTTGAGCAAGCTGATCCATCAACAACTCGACTGTGAGTTGTTAGAACATGTTGAACTTTGGACATCATATATAAATTATAGTGACATATATGTGTTAAATCAAGAAACATGAATTCCCAGCAGTTCTGAATGGATATTTCTCCATTTTCAGGCATGGCGGCACTGGTCTTGGGCTATGTATTGTTCGAACATTGGTGAGTAGACTTCACAAGTATATGAGGCTCTATGACATTACGTTACACAACAAATAGAACTCTAGATATATGAGCACACAAAAGACACCCCCTTAATTGTGTAAATTCGGCATAGTGTGTGACCTGTACATTGCCGCATACCCAGAGATCTAATCCTAAATGGTTATTGATGAAACATGAAAGGGATTTTTGTGAAAGATGATCCTTATGATTAAAGATCTATGCAGCTCTCCATGATTGTCATCTTAACCTTTTCCTTGTTTGTTGCTTATACAGGTTAACAAGATGGGTGGAGAGATAAAGGTTGTAAAGAAGGATGGTCCAGGAACTCTAATGCGATTATACCTGCTTCTCAAAACACCTGTAGAGGGTGCAGAACTGCATTGCCAAGCAGACTTTACAAGACACAATGTTGTGGTAGGCAGCGCTCATCACTGAAAATCTTTCATAGAGATCATCTTGACCAAGTTACCATCTTGAACTTAAGTATGCCTAAAACAGAAAGAAACTAACTAGGATTAGCAAACTTGTGGTATAAGAGATGATAGAATTTGGAAGACTGATAGATGCGTTTTAATTGTAGTAAGTATGAAGCAATAATCAGGTTACTGCGTTATGACTTGTAATTTAGGTGCTGCTAGCACTGTGTGGAAGCATGGGAAGAGTTATCATGTCCCAGTGGTTGCATAAAATTGGACTGTCCACTTTGGGGATTTCTGAGTGGAATGAACTGACTCAAATTCTTGGCGAACTCTTCTTTGGAAGAAGACCTAACAACAGTTTTGATGCTCAGCATTCTCTTGCTGCAAAGCTGAAGTCAGAAGTTATTAACATACAGAAAATGAAGGATCCTACGCTCATCATAGTTGTTGATATAGGGTTGCTGGACTTGAGTACAGAAATATGGAAGGAACAAATTAAATTCCTTGAAAGATTCTCTGGGAAAGCCAAATTTGCTTGGATGCTAAATCATGATACTTGCAACGCAATCAAAATGGAACTCCGCCGAAAAGGGCACGTGTTGATGGTTAATAAACCACTTTACAAGGCGAAAATGATTGAGATTTTGGAAACTGCATTGAAGGAGAAATACCTCGAGAAGCAAAAGAAAAGTTTGAATGCTGCAAGAGCTACATCTAAGGATGATGACCAGCACGAATGTCTGGAGATTGATTCTTCTCACTTTGACATTGCCAGTTCTGAAGATTCTGACGTCGTTGAGCTTAGTAATGATGCAATATTTCACCTTGAACAGAACCATAAAGAAAGTGAAAGGATCACAAGTGCATCACAGTGTGAGACCTTTAAGAAACGTCTGGTTGAGTTGACAGATATGCATCCAGACGAAAATAATTCAAGGGAAGATCTACGTCCTATCAGGCCTCAGGTACCAGGAACTGGAGATCAAAATGCTGTGCTTGCACGCAACGAGCAATTATCGATTGGTAGAGTGCCCCAAACTGGCAGTCCCACATACTGTGAACAACAATCAGAAAGTAGATGTCCTAAAGAGCGAAACAGTACACATTCAAGCAAAGCCGTAAATAGAAAGGACGCCCTTGAGGGTGTGAGAATTCTTCTTGCAGAAGATACTCCAGTTCTCCAAAGGGTTGCTACAATTATGTTAGAAAAGATGGGGGCTACAGTGGTTGCAGTGGGGGATGGACTTCAAGCCGTGGATGCTCTAAATTGCATGCTTGGCGTAAAAGAGGTTAGACAGGAAGCTCCTTTGCAGGAAGACAAAAGTTCAGAAACTGAAATAGGAAGTTCCCCGTGCAAAAGTTCATTTGACTTGGTCCTGATGGATTGTCAGGTGAGAAAACCAGAAACTCAAATGAACATATACTTTCTACTAACCCATTCTAATTGTTGAAGTCATGAAAAGATTTTAAGTTTTGATAAGCCAGGATTCTAGGTTCCAATCTTAATGTCTTTAATTGAAATAAAACAGATGCCAAAGATGGATGGCTATGAAGCAACAAAAGCAATCAGGAAATCGGAAGCAGGAACAGGTTTGCACATTCCAATTGTTGCATTAACAGCTCATGCAATGTCATCAGATGAAGCCAAGTGCTTAGAGGTGGGCATGGATGCTTACCTGACCAAGCCAATCGACTACAAGCTCATGGTATCCACCATTCTGTCACTTACAAAGAAAGCATAACATTTCTGGTCACCAGCAGAACAAGCCAGGGATTAGCGACATAGAATCTTGGTCAGTCTTTGGGATGTAAAGTTTATACTTGTATCTTACTACTTCAAATAGCAACGTAACATGCAAGTCATTAGAAATGAAAAAGGAGTAAAAAAACTGAAATTATGATACCCAATTTTCTCCGTAGTTCTAGTGGAGTAGAATTAAGTGATTCAACCAAAAAAGAAGGGAACCAAATCTCTTGTTCCCATTACTCTCTGTGCCTATTCTTTCCATGAAAATTTATCTATTTAATAAATGAGATCCTCAGAAATTGGATGACATGGATTTCTTGGAACAGGTGGAACATAGCAGGGGGAGCAGACACTTTATTCCCGAAAAAGAGTAGAGTAGCAGAAGATTGGATATATAATTTTATTTATTTTTTAAATAAAAAGTTTACGAAGTAATTTTAAATAATAAGAGCATTTTTCAAATGAATAAAATTATAAGAAATTTTATTTTTAAATAATAAAGAATATATTATATAATTTGTCCATTCATAAATATTTTTCTTAAAAATAAAAACATGATTATATATTGACTTTAAATCTTTTTCAGAATGAAATTTATTCCTCGTAAATAAATTATTATGATATGATCTAAAAAACAAAAATATAATCAAAAGTAAATTATAATAAAAATGTTTAAATTTTATTCGATTTTGTAATACTAATTAAAACTGTTAATTATGATAATAAAATATTTACATTTTTAGTTTATATATAATAAAATAAATTATTATTAAAATACAGTACATCACATGAATATTTATTTAATAAATTTATTTAAAAATTAATATTGACGAGCTAAGTATTGATAATTAAATTTTATTTTTAGTTGTATCAAGAACTCGTGTTACGCATTAGAGTCTGGTTTACAGTCGACTCATGACGGGTTTAACATAAATGTCAACTTTAACCCTTCATCACATATAGGAGAAGATATAAATTATTTTTTTATAGATATTGATACCAAGACTACTCTTTGAGCTCCTTTCTGTTTGCAGTAGTGATTGATGAGCTCATGAAGATATCCAAGAGGATGTGCCTTGGTGCATGTTGTTTGCGAATGATATTGTTTTGGTAGATGAGACAAAAGAAAAAGTCAATGTTAAGCTTGAACTTTGGAGGGATGTGTTAGAGTCGAAAAGCTTTAAACTGAGTAGAACTAAGAGTGAGTATATGGAGGTTAAATTGTCTCAAGTCACGATATCCTAATCCCCTATGAATTTTTGGAATTGCCATCTACTTCCAAGCCATCTTATACCATTATTCTCCCTTCCTCCATTATGCCAGAAGAATCCATTCATTAAAGTTTCCAAATCCTTACAAGTATCTAAGGGTAGCAAGAAAAGGGACATGATATGATGTAGTTTGGCATAGCTTGTGCCACAGTTCTCAATAATACATCTTTACCCGCTTTAGATAATACTTTAGACTTCCAACATGCAATCTCTTCGTTAATTTCTCCACCACATAATGAAACACATGCCTCTTGCCTCGACCAATAACAGAAGGCATCCGCAAGTAGTTACTATGACTAGCAATCTCCTCAACCCCTAAAATTTGAGAAACAGACTGCCTTATTGTATTCTCAGTATTAGGAGTAAAAGAAACTTTTGATTTAGAGAGGTTGATTTATTGCCCCGATGCTATCTCATAGAGGCTTCAAACGTTCTTCAATTATAAAGCCTTATCCCGTGTAGCTTGAGTGAAGAAAATAGCATCATCTGCGAAGAACAGATGAGACACTGGAATGGCCCCCCTTGCAATGGTTATTTAACCTTGCTTTATTGGTAAAGCAAGGATGGCGGTTGATTAAATATCCCAATTCTATTGCTGCAAAGATTTTGTAAGCCAGATATTTCCCTAGTTCTAACTTTTTTTACAGCAGACATAGGTAACAATCCAAGCCAAATATAGAGAAGTTTATGTTAGGCAAGATCTATCTTAATTCAAGGATGTCAAAGATGTGTTGGAGACGGGCAGACCATTAATATATGGCTGGATCCCTGGTTAATAGATGATATGGATCCACATATTCAAACAAAGTTCATGGAGCATTTAAACCTAAATAAAGTAGCTGATCTCATAGTGAATCATCGATGGAATGAATCTTTAATCCGAAATTCCTTCATTCCACAAGATGTAGAACTTATTCTACATATTCCTTTAGGTTTTTCGAGGGTCAAGGATGATTGGATATGGACCATAAATAGAAAAGGAGAATACCAACTAAAAGAAGGTTATAGGTTTGGTACGGAGAGTGTTAACGCAGAGTTCATTGTGACAGGATTTCCATGGGAAAAACTTTGGCTGGTTCATGTTCTGGAAAAAGTGAAAATCCTTCTCTGGCGTATTTTAAGGAATACTCTTCCATGTCGAGCAAACTTAAAAAGAAAACGCATCGATTTAGTTGACACTTGTCCTATCTGTGGTACATCAACGGAAATTGCATAACATGTATTTTATCACTGTGAGTTTGCTCAATCTGTTTAGTTATTATCTTCTATGAATTAGAATGTATCTTCTGTGAACTGGAATTCTAGTACATCCTTACATGAATGGCTTGCTTTGGTTATGGCTTCTTTCATAAATACACAGAAGGAAGAGGTGTTCATGATTATTTGGAGTTTATGGGCTCACCGTAATGAAGTCGTGTGGCATCAGAAACTCCACGATAAATCCTTCATTATTAGTCGAGCCAGAACAACTCTGCTGGAATGGAAAGCAGCGCAGATGAAGAACAACCTCTCAAACAGGCAACTCCAACACTCTTAATCCAAATGGGTAGCTCCAAAGCTGAACCATTTTAAATGCAATGTTGACGTTGCGCTATTAACAAATGGTTTTTATGGATTAGGCATGATAATCCGTAATTCTCAAGGGCAGAATTGTGTTGGAAAATTAATGACTTTACCGGAATGGCGAGATCCAAAAATCGACGGAGCTTTATGTTTTTGGGAAGCTCTAAATTGGATCAAGACATTATCTTTTTTCCCAATACGTGTGGAAACTGATTGTCAGATAATTACTCAATTTTTGACATCTACACATATATTTTCTTCTTATTTTTCAATGATTATTCAGCATTGTAAAGCTCTAATTAACGAGCATCAATTTATTTCTTCTGTTTTTATTAGAAAGCCAGCGAATTAGGTGCTTATACGATAGCTAGGGCAACTAATTCTATGTCTGGTTTTGAATGGAGGGTATGCCCTCCTCTTTTCCCGTATGACATTTTATCTTTTGATATCAATAATATGCGCTGAGCGCATCAGATAACGTTAAAAAAAAGAGTGAGTACGTGGAGTGTAGATTTTAGGGACATAAAGAGGTGTCTAATGTGGAGGTAAAGATTAGTCCAAAAGTTATATCACAAAAGGAATGTTTTAAATATCTGCGCTATATAATCTATAGCAATGGAAAGCTTGATGAAGGCATATTTCATCGGATCAGATTTGGGTGGCTTAAATGGAGAAGTGCGTCAGCAGTTCTGTATGACAAGAAGATACCACTTAAGGTTAAAGGTAAATTCTATCATTTCACGATTAGGCCGACCATGCTTTATGGAGCAGAATGTTGGCCATCAAACAAGTGCATATTCATAAGTTAATGGTAATAGAGATGAGGATGCCCTAATGGATATGCATCCTTACTAGAAGAAATAAGGTCTGGAATATAACAGTAAGGGACAGATTGAAGGTAGCTACTATTATTGACAAATTCAGAAAAACTAGAATTAGATGGTTTACACATGTTAAGAGGAGACACCCAAAAGCTCCAGTGAGAAGGTGTGAGAAGATAGTATTTAACGAGTGTAAGAGGGAAAAATAGAGGACTACGAAAACTTGGGGGAGGTAATCAAGACTGATTTGACAATTTTGGATCTTACCGAGGACATGACCCGTAATAGAAAACTTTGGAATACTAGGATTTAGATAAAGAATCCTTCATAAAGAGATTCTTGTAATTCGTATTGTAGTCAACATAAACTTGTAATAGATAGTACTTATCTCTTAAGGTTTTAGCTTTATTTAGTAACTCTAATAATAATAATAATAAACTATTATTATTATTATTATTATTATTATTATTATTAGTTGATAAATCAGATATATAAATAAATCAAGAAAGAGATATGTACATCAAGAGTTTGCCTAAGAGCCAAGCTTTATACAATACCAAAAGGGATAGCTAAACCAATGGACATGCAGAGCCCTACAAAAGTGAACCTTAAGCAACCAGCCTAAACATAGTTACCCACCAAGCTGATGTAGGAAGGAGCTTCTCAACTAGCTAACGCAGACACTGCACTTGGCTGAAAAGAGGGGGATCTTCTAATTTCCCAACCTCTGTCATTTATCATATTCTTGCCCACGTGCACCCAGGAATGAGAACATTTGGGATAGAGCGTTTGAATTAGACTGAACCATTTGGTAAACTGGCAAGGTCTTTGTTCTGCTTCTTGCCTCCATCTTGTCGTTAACAGCTTGGTGACAAGTTTGAGCCTCCAACATAAGTGATAGTGTTCGTTGCCATCCTTCCTTGGTGATACCCAAAGGAAATTCTTCTGATTCCGTCCTCTTTGCTGAAACACCAACAAAAAGGATGGAAGTGTACTGCCAAGAACTAGGACAACCTGCAAAACAAATGTTAGTGAAAATAAGCCTTGCAAAAGATTACCTGACTGCAGTATTTGCGCTGAGGAGTTCCATAGCTTGGAAGGCCACTTTAGTGCATATGTTCCCAACTTCTATGGCTTTGTCTGAGAATGTGCGATGGTTCCTTTCAGTCCAGATGTTATAAACAACCACATATAGGAGTATGAGGAGAAGGTTGAGGTCATTATGAGAGTGATTTGAAGGGAGTTGGATCCAACTTAGAAAGGCTTAAAGGGATAGAATGTTTGGTAAATGGATCTGAAAATGGTGTAAACACTGAGTCCAAACTGCTTGGGAGTAAGTACACTCAAAGAACAAGTGGTCAATGGACTCATTAGCCAAGAAACATAAGGAGTAGTGATTTGGGGCAAATGAAAAGAGAAGTTCGTCACTCGTTTGAACTTTATTAAGAAAAGCTAACCATAGGATGAAGGAGTGTCTTGGGCCAGCTTGTTTATGCCAGACTAGTTGGTACCAAGGGACATGAGGAATGGGAGGTCTCAAGGTGGAGGAGGCTGATGCATTAGGGTAGATTTTAGAGGGGCTTGCTAGCTATTCCAATTTGTCAGGTCGAGAGGACTCTGGTTGGTAAGGTAAGGGTTCTAAGGTTCAAATAGTCCCAATTGGGGCTTCCCCCCAGTTCCACATATTAGTTCTGATAACATCAGAGACTTTAGCATTCATCGGTAACTCTAAGCTATTAATAATTATGGGAGTTAAGAGGTCCTTCATAATACCTCTTGGATTCCAAGGATCCTGCCATAAGTAAGTAGACAACCCATTCCCTATCTTAAATCTGAATTGGCTCCCTATAAGATCCCTTACTTGTAACAACTTCCTCCAACTCTAAGAACTAGTATTACTAGGATGAGCGTTCCAAAAAGTGTCTTTCGAGAATATTGGTATGCACCCATCTGACCTACAAAGTTTCCTTATCATTAAAGAGGACCCAAATTCTTTTGCCTATGAGCACCTTATTCCATGTAGATAAGTGCTTGATGCCTAAACCACCCTCTCTTTTAGGTCTACAAAGGTCATTCCATTTGACTTTCGCATGGGAGGTGGATACTACATTCCCAGACCACATGAAATTCCTTAATTTAGTCTCTATATCCTTAATGATAGAGGAAGGGAGGATAAAATGACTAAACCAGTACACGTGAAAAGTTAAGAGCACAGAGATGACCAACTGAAGACGACCAGCATAAGAAAGAGTTTTATAGGTCCATTTGTTAACTCTAGTGTCAATTTTGTCCAAAAGGGGAATGCAATCACTCCTAGATAGTCTACCTGTTAAGAGGGGAATCCCTAGGTAACGGATAGGAAGGTGGCCTCTTTGAAGGCAGGTTAGGGCTTTGAGCTGAGAAGCCAAACGACTCATATCCAAAGATAAGAAGTATTGACTCTTGCTAAAGTTGATATCTAGGCCAGACATATTAGAGAAAAGGATCAGGTAGGTAAGTAAAGTTTGAATGGAAACCAGATCAGCATGACAAAACAAAAGGAGGTCATCAGTGAAAAGAAGGTGGGAAAGTTTTAGAGCTTTACACCACCAGTGGAATGTAAAGGAGCTATTTCTAGCAATAAAAGCTTCCAAACTCCTAGAAAAAAACCTCCATACAGATGATGAAAAGATACGGGGATAAAGGATCCCCTTGTCTTAAACCTGATTGGCCACGAAAGAATTTGGAGGGAGTTCCATTGATCAAAATTGAGTATAAAGGGGAGGCAATGCATTCTTCAATCCACTTAACAAAGGTGGGAGGAATACCTATAGCTAAGAGAACATTCAAAAGAAAATCCCAGTGGATAGAATCAAAAGCTTTCCTGAGGTCATTTTTTAAAGCACAACGTTTATAAGAGTTCGACAGGTGGTAATTCCTAAAGAGAGCCTGTGTTAGAAGGATATTGTCCCCTATCCGGTGACCTTTTATGAAGGCACTTTGACTAGGATTGATGATGTCGGGAAGCAAGTCTTTAAGCCTATTTGCCATTATCTTAAAAATGACCTTATAGATAAGGTTGCAACAAGAAATTGGCCTATAGTCGTGCACAGAGGAAGGATGATTAGTCTTTGGGATAAGAGTAATAAAAGTAGAATTAAGCTCTTTGAGTAACCTCCCATGATGGAAAAAGTCCTGAATGGCTCTAGAGATGTCTCCCCCGACGATGTGCCAAGTTTTCTTAAAGAAAAAACCATTAAAACCATCTGGACTAGGGGCCTTATGGGGATTGAAAGAATTAAAAAACATTCGTAATCTCTTGGATTGTGACTTCAGAAAGGAGATTGTTTTTCAGATTCTCTGGGATAGGAGAAGGAAAAAGATTTGTCACATAATCTCTAGAGGAGGACATATGTTTCTTGCTTCCAATAGAACTTTGAAAAAAGTTTAGGAACTGATATTGGATCTCTTCAAAC
The DNA here is from genome assembly GCA_027563865.1 of Erythroxylum pelleterianum. NCBI lineage: Eukaryota > Viridiplantae > Streptophyta > Magnoliopsida > Malpighiales > Erythroxylaceae > Erythroxylum > Erythroxylum pelleterianum. Next base: position 18,904,416 of record JAOQMR010000211.1, on the reverse strand, counting down.
TTAACAATCATGCGTCCATCACCCAAAAGTAAGGAGCGGATGTTGTTCCTATTCCTATGTGACAAGATAGAGTTTTGGAAAATTTTGGTATTCCTATCGCCCTCCTTGAGCCATTTAATACATGAAGACTATTTGAAGAAGGATTCCTGGTCTGCTAAGGCCCGGATCAAATTAGAGATGGCTTGATGTTCTGGGGTGAGTAAAGGGGGACTACTAGGCAAAAGACTGATTTGAGCTTGGATGTGGCTAAGGGCAGCTTGACAGTTGTCGACTTTAGCATTAAGATTCCCTACCTGATTAAAGTTAAGAGATTTGAGGGCCCGTTTAACTAATTTGAGCTTAGAAACCACACAAAACATAGAAGTACCTTGGACTGGAGTAGATCAAACATCGGCTACTGTTTGGAGAAAGTTATCCTGAGAAGCTAAGAAGTTGGAGAATCTGAAAGGAGAAGGTCATTTCGGCTGATTCTCTAAGGCCTCAACCGCCACAGGAGAGTGGTCAGAAATGTTAGGAAGATGAATCACTCCATAAGACCGAGGAAAGAAAGAGCTCCAAGCTGAATTAACCATAGCTCTGTCTACCTTTCTAGTTATGAGGAGCTCACCTGATTGCTTATTGGACCAAGTAAAACTAGGACCAGAAGAATTAAGATCATACAACAGACAATCATCAACACACTCCCGGAAGTCTTTCATTCTAGTAAGTGTAGAAGGACTTAGAGGGACAGTCTCATGAGGAAACAGAATGGCGTTAAAATCGCCAGCAACTACCTAAGGGTGACTCCCAACTCTAATATGGATGTCAAAAATGGCAGACCAAAGAGACTTACGGTGCTTAAAGTTATTAGAGCCATACACACAAGTCACATGAAAGACTAAATCACTGTTAAGAGGAGTAACCTCCATATGAATCAGTTGGTCAGTAGTGATAATAGGAGAGCACTTGTAACAGTCTGGATTCTAGGCTAGAACTATTCTGGCAGTCAAAGCTTGATCTAAATTATTATAGCTATGCTATCGGGGAAATAAGGAGGAACAAATCTTAGTCAAAAGAGGAGGAGATTTGATTCCAGATTCAACCAAGCAGACAAAAGAGCCAGATAACAACTTAAGAAAAGGCTTTACAGTTAATTGCTTATTAAGATTATTGAGACCTCTAACATTCCAAAAAGTTAAAGTCATAAAGAAACACAAACGAGGACACGCTACTTTTGTTTCCTCCTAGATTTCCTAGTATGCCTAAAGCAAAAGCCACCTCTGCTAGACTCGGACTCTGAACTTCAACAGGAGCCAATCCAAAATTAGGAGAGGAAGGAGAGTTACCTGAGTTGCTTATAGGAGGAGAGTCGACAACCTTAAGGCATCCTTCAGGAACTTCTTGAGTCCCCTGAATCTCGTTGTGGCTACTTTGATTAGTGACAGTGTCCGGAGGGTTAGAAGAAATTGTATTGAGCTGTGGATCCTCCTGGTTATGTTTCGGCCCAAGCTCTAGCTCTGGGTTGGCTCCACTTTGTGGTGGAAGCTTCTCCTTTTCCAGCTCATAGTGGAATCCAGTGTCAAAAATTCTGCCAGTAAGTTTCCATTCCTTCTTATGAGTGTAGGTTTCAGGTCTCCACTCATACTCTATCATGACTTCTTTAAATGAGAGTTCCCCATCTTCACTATAAATAGCTGAAAACTCATCGGCCAGTTACTCCGAAGGTCAATTTCCACACACATTCTAGCATACTAAGTCCGAGACATCCTAGCTGTCGGGGTGTCCATAAGTAGTGATTTACCCACAGCACTTGCTATCCTACCCAGTCCCTCATTAGTCCAATACTCATAAGGTATGTTATGAAACCTAGTCTATACAGGGGCATGTCTAATCTCTTCCTGTTCACCAGCATTCAGGCTCCACTTCCTGAGGAATAAAGGTTTCCCTTGGATATGATAAGGGCCCTTTTCTAATACCGCATTCAGACCTTCTTCAGAATTAAACTTGAACAGGAATTTATTCAGCAAGTGATCAAGGTATTAGTTAAGCCAAAGGCTAGCCATGCTTTTGAAAGAGCCCTCTGCACAACAAGGTAAGCAGGATGCTTACCAATGAAGAAACCAATCAAAGCGATTCTGAATTAGACAGCTCCTTTCCGCGCAAGTTCCAGTGGAGGGATGACAAAAATTTGCTCATCCTTAACTTCAGGAGGGTAGTATGCCAATGCCTTGGCATCATTGGGCTCCTCGATTAGAACTGAAACCACCGATTTCCAAGTTTTGGGCTGATGGTGTTCCTCCAAGGTTGTGATCGGTTTTGGGCAGTCGAGTGGCTGGGGGGTTGAGGGGGGGGTGCAGTAGATTGAGCAGCCAAAGGTGTTTTCAAGGAGGGTGTCGACTGCAAAGGGGCTACAGTCACAACCAACGGGGGATTTGAAGAGTGGAGGTTGTTGTTAAGATTTGAGTTGATGTTTTGGGGGAGATTAGGTTTAGAGGGAAGGGGCGAAGGGGAGGGTCTGGGTGCAGAGGGAGAGATGGGGGCTAGAGGATGATGAAGAGGAAGAAGTAGAGGCCATGGGAAGGAGAGAAGATGGGAAGAGACACCGTCGGTCAAGCAATCTATGGGTCTTAGAGCTATCGCTCACATCACTCTTGATACTAACAACATTGGTCCTTTTATTATTATTATTGTTGGTGTTGTTATTGTTGTTGTTGTTGTTGTTGTTGTTGTTGTTATTATTATTATTGTTGTTGTTGTTATTATGATTTTATTTTATTTTATTGTTGTTGTTGTTATTATAATAACTGTGATTATCAATAGTAATATTACTAACACCACCGCTACCACCATTACCTCTACTATACTACTACTATTACTATTACTACTACTACTATACTATTATTCTTTATTATTATTATTATTATTATTATTATTATTATTATTATTATTATTATTATTATTATTATTAATCCTTCCACTAATATTTACATTATTATTTATTATTATTATTATTGCTATTTTTCTCTCTTAATTTCTCTCTCTAGCTCTCTTTCTCTCTCCATTTCTATTTCTCTCTCTCCCTCTCCCTCTCCCTCCCCCTCTTGTTTTCTTTCTTTTCATATGGGTCAATTAGAAACAGCCTCTGATACGAACAAGGTCAAGATAAGACAACAGGACCCTCTGCATGTGCCAGTTGGACCAATAACCTGAGCTCATTCTAAGAGAATTAAGGAGTCGATGGCGGAGTTGATTTGGGAAATTCAAATGAAGAGTTCAAGTATTGAACCAGAGGAGGAAGTGTCCCATTATGTCAGTTGGGCCATTATAGCAAGCATGGACTAAGCGCGGGGATAAAATTGGCAGAGAATTGAGCTTCAAAGGAAATTATCCCAAATATTGTTCTTTGAATTAATTTTCCTATTTAGTCTTTAGACCATGTTCTTAATTAATTAGATATTTTACCTTATGTGGCTAGGCATACTCCTATACTATAAATACATTTTTCCATTGTAAGGAAGACACTTCTCTTTGATTAATTGAAACCAATTCTCTTGTGAGTTTGTGAGTTTATTGCTCTCAAGTCTTACGTTCATTTTTCGAACACTTCCGAACTTATTGAAGGTGTGATCATCCTTCGTGGCGTTCAACTCTCAAAGGTTCTTCAAACCTCATCTTTCCGGGTCTAAGGTTTCATATACCTTAGGTTCTCAAGTCGTGTTTGCTGGGTCTTAGAGATTTTTGATCTATCTACTAGACGTTAGCTTTCTTAGGGATATTATCGGCTTATTTTTTTCCACATCAGTTGGTATCAGGGCCAATTTGTTGGATCTCGAATCCGAAACCCAACTACTCATACAGATTCCCTCATACTGATACATGATTCGAGTATAAATGTTGGATCCCGAATCCGGAACCCAACTACTCATACAGATTCCCTCATACTGATACATGATTCGAGTCTCAACCGGAAAATGAAACGAATGAAACTAGAACTCGAATCCGCGCTGGAAACCTAATCCGACAATCCCGATAATTTTTTTTTCATCTTATTCATCTTAAGTCCATTTTAAACTTAATGAGAAATCACTGGTTCGAATTTCGGGTGAATCGGAGGCCAAACGAGAAAGTTATAAGCGAAAATGCAAAATGACTAAATAAATAGTACTTGACCAAATGAATAGTAAAATGTCAACTTCCGACCCTCATAACTTT
>JAOQMR010000211.1:18861007-18872451 GCA_027563865.1 Erythroxylum pelleterianum | reverse complement strand
ACTTGTGGATTCTCTATCTTCACTTGTTTAATGTATCAAAACTTAAGTTTTTCTTGTCTCAAATGGTGGGGGTCCTGGTACGATGTACTATTCTATTTTCTGTTATGTTTTGCTATGTCTTTGATTGGTCAGAAATGCTATTCTGTTTGCCACGTCAGTGGAAAAATCTTAAATGAGCACACACAAACTTCAGAGTATTGTAGTGAGTTACTATCAATCTAATTTTGAACATCCTGCTGGGTTCTTTTTCTGTTGCGCTTTGAATTGAAACTTTCTTATTTTGTCTTCATTTCATATTGTTCAGTGGATCATGTCCCTTGTCTTTTGGAGAAAGAAAGCTCATCGAAGCAAGTAAGTTGATTCATATGCTCATATACTTTATGATGTGTTAAGCTCATCTAATATTCAGGCCAAAAGAAGGGAAAATATACATAAGCTAACTCCCGAGAAAATTTCAAATCTTAAAAAAAGAAACTTCTCCAGTTTTCAAATCAGTAAAGAAATTTGTGGCGACCAGCAGTTGTCTTGTGCTATTAAAAGTTTAGAGAGAGAGAGATGGAGATTTTTAAAGTAATAAGCTTTTATTGAGAAATGTCTCTTTAAGACTTGTCGAATTTGTGGTCTTCAATAATATTATGGTGGTATGTTGTGTTGATTGATTAATTGCGGGTGTAGATGTTCTTTGGCAATTCGCAAGCTTCGTTCTGTTAAACGAAAGTATGATTAGTTTGAGGAAGGCAACTGGTTTTTTGTCTCTGGACTTGAGCTGTTCTCAAACCCACGAGTGCAGATTGAGAATGAATGTGTTGCTTTACGGGAGATGGTTAGCAGCCAACAGCAGACAATACAAGACTTGTCTAGTGAATTGGAAGAGGAGAGGAATGACTCTTGCTCAGCCGCAAATGAGGCAATGTCCATGATACTAAGATTACAGAGGGAGAAGGCTGAGATCCAAATGGAGGCCAGACAATTCAAGCGCGTTGCAGAGGAGAAGACGGCACATGACCAGCAAGAGAGTCTAGCATTAGAAGATCTATTAAACTGATAAAATAACTTCAAAGATTGAAGCTTGAGAAAATAATTTTTTGCAATTTTGTGGCTACTAACTGAAGCTTGACATGTAAGAAGAAGAGAAGAAAATCAAGCTTTGACAAGACGATCATGAGGTTGATTGGTACCCAAAAAAAGTTAGAACTCGTAAGCAAATTTAAGTACAGCAAAAAAGTTGAGATGAATAACAACTACTATATCATAAGAACGTTACAATATACAAGCTCCAGTCTAGAGGAGCCCACGCAAAAGCCATACGTCTCTTATATGAAAATAGTAAATGACGATCTTTTCCAAATGCCGCCGTTTTGGAACCTGTACGCAACTTCTATTTACCAGCCTTTTCAATTTTCGTCTTTCCAAAATAGTGGATTTCCTTCACTGCGTGCTCGCAATTCCTTATCCCAAAGAAGCATAAAACTTATTCCAAAGAGTATGGCAAGTTCTTCCATTTATCCACACACGTGTTTGTGTGGCTAATGGCTTCTTTTGGTCCTCCATCCCTAGGTGCCAAATTTTAATAGATTTTTACCATTTAAAAATGTTACATTTATTGGTCCCACTAAATTAAAATTTATTTGTGGGACACATCATTTCATGTGTCCCATTCCAAAAACAGTTTTATCTTTGTCTTCTCTCGCTCCCGGGAGAAGCAGTTTATCAGTAGACAAAAGAAGTGGCAGTGCCAACGATTTTGGATCCGATTCTCTTTCTCAAGCGCCCACACGCAATCTCTTCGTTGTTTCAGAGGTCCCATTTTACCAAAAAACATTTCTACTTTCTCTCCTATTCCTCTCGCCTCAGGTACTTTCTTCCCTTTCTCCCCATGTCTGTTGTTGGTGTCGCGGCAATTTCCTTGCTCCCTCATTTCTCTGCTTAGATTTAGTAAATACGCTACCTTTGCTCTTTCTTTCCGATAACGAGTTTTTTTTTTTATTTTTCTTTTGCACTCATACCATATGAAAACAGGGTGGATGAGATGGGATGGAAGAGTGTAGTAGTCCAATGGCAGGGATTCCCTTTTATTATCTGATAAACTATGTTGGGATTTTATTTTACTTTCAATCTAACAGCTTTTTACGTTGGAGGCAATGAAGCTGAAATCACTTTGTCGATTCTTTTTCTGTAATTTTCAAGTTTACTGGTGGTTGTGGTTTCCGCCACTGTGCGATTTCTGATGTTAATCTTTTGTGGCTTATGTGAATAGATTTAAGGTGACGCGTTGTTTAAATTTTGCTTTTACAATATGTTTTTACTTCTATTGGAGGATTTTTGTGTTAATTTGAAAATTTTGTTTCTTTAATGTTATCCACCCTTTCCCTTTTCCGGTTGTCTGCTCTTTTTTCCAAGGGTATTCAAATATACTTCTTTTTTCTTCTTATTAGAATTCTCCATTAATAACATTTCTGTTGTCAACAAGTTTGAACGGTTCACTCTTTCAGTACTTGCGCTAGTTTAAGCGTAGCTGAAAGTAACATTTAAATGGGTTGTCTATCCTGATAGGCCCCTCCATAATCAATAGCAACTGTCATTTTACGAACTCTGTTCCTTTGCAAAACTTATCTTTTAGGAATCTTGGATGTTTTGTAGTCTGGTATTTATGTTTTAACATTGGCATGAGTGCATGTTCTTACAGGCAAAGTTGATTTCTTTCCAGGGTTAAGGTTCCCATAGAAACATTAATGGATAGGCTCAAGGCTTCTGCTCGCCTTATGATAGTTTCAGATCTTGATCATACTATGGTAGGATCTTGAACTATTTTGGTTTCTGATTGTTTCTTTGAAGCGCTTGCTGCTGCTGTAATTTTATGGGATAAAACTGCTCTTCTTGCAGGTTGATCATCACGATCCTGAGAACATTTCTATTCTTAGGTTCAATGCCTTATGGGAAGCACATTATCGTCTTGACTCTCTCTTAGTTTTCTCCACTGGGAGGTCTCCTACGCTTTACAAACAGCTGAGGAAAGAGAAGCCAATGTTAACCCCAGATATAACCATAATGTCTGTCGGAACTGAGATCACATATGGTACTTCAATGATTCCAGACAGTGGCTGGGTTGAATTTCTTAATCAAAAATGGGACAGGAAGATAGTGACCGAGGAGACAAGCAAGTTTCCTGAGCTTACTCTTCAGGTAAACTAAAAAAAGGAATGACTTTGTTATATATAATTGAAGTACTAACTATCCTTTGTTGATGTATCTTAAAGTAAAATTGACTTTACTTTCACTAATGCAGTCAGAAACAGAGCAACGGCCTCATAAGGTCAGCTTTTATGTCAATAAAGATAAGGCTCATTCTGTCATCAAGGCACTTACAGAGATATTTGAAAAACGAGGGGTAATGTTCCAATTTTTTGATACATGGTGTCTTAATACCCGTGTTTAATGCATTCTGAGTAGACGTTCATTTATTCTGGGCCAATGTTATATCAAAGTACTGTTGGCACAATTACTGAAATGATTTCTGCCCATTGTTTTTTCTTTCTGCCAGTTGGATGTTAAGATAATTTATAGTGGGGGAATGGATTTGGACATTCTGCCACAAGGTGCTGGCAAAGGACAAGCTCTAGCTTATTTGCATAAGAAGTTTAAGGGTGAGGGAAAGCTACCTACAAACACTCTTGTTTGTGGTGACTCTGGAAATGATGCAGAGCTATTCACCATTCCAGATGTATATGGAGTTATGGTGAGTGCTCTTTTAGTTATTTGTTTCAACCATTTTTAGGTTGCATGACCAGAGTATTAAATTGAGTTTGCATCAACGAGTGATTCATAGTTCATTTCTCCTTCACAATTTTGAAACTTTTTTCCTTTTCCTTTGGTACATTGGAAAGCATAGATACTTACAAAACCCTCTCCCAAAACCTTTTTCCTTTTGGGGATCAGGTTAGCAATGCACAAGAGGAGTTGTTGCAGTGGTACAATGAAAACGCTAAAGATAATCCTAAAATCATTCATGCAAGTGAGAGGTGTGCAGCTGGGATCATTCAAGCCATTGGTCATTTCAGCCTTGGTCCAAGTACCTCTCCAAGAGATGTATCAGACTTTATAAGCCCGAAGGTGAAAAGTGTCAGTGCTGGTGGCGAAATAGTGAAGTTTTTCTTGTTTTATGAGAGATGGAGGCGTGCGGAGATTGAACAATCTGAGCTTTATTTGGCCACTGTAAAGGCTGATTTTGTAAGTCTATACTCTTTTCTTTACAGTTATCTTTTCTGCTTCTTGTATTCATATGCACATAATTAACTTTGATTGCTCTAAGAAGCTCTCCTCATGCTTAGTTTCCTCTCTTTCATTCTTTTAGTTATTGAGTTATGGTCACTTGTGTTAGACGTGTTAAATGTTGTTAAACTAGTTTTTACGGGCAAAAAAGGAAAAAGGATAAGGAAGGAATGAATGAATGGATGGAAACAGAAACAGCTGAGTAGAATAGTCACTTTGGTTGGCGGTACAGACAGCTGATGATATCCAACAATTAATCTCAACTTTTGCATAACATTATTTTTCTGAAGAGTCCTAAATTTATCTTTTCTTGCTTTAGCGATCTTCATGAGATACCATATTGAAGACTATGATCAGATTGATATACTCTTTGTTCTTGGCAGGATTATAGTTTGATAGAATATTCATTCTGTGGCCATGACATATTTGATGTTATTATTATTATTTTGAATAGTAAAGGTTAGGCATATTCATACTCAAGCTACCTGAGCCAAGGCCTAGGATGATTATATACTAAAATTTCAAATTACATGATTTATAACTAAGTTTATGTTGATAGACTCTTCTGGCTTGCATAACTCTTATACTGCGCATAACCTGGATTGTAACTCTAGTGTATCATAGATGTTTTCTTATTGGGGGAGGAACCTTGAAGCTTCCTGCTCTGTGATAATTTCATCAATTCATTATTCTGTTCTCTTTTTGACAGGATAAATCGGGTGTTATTGTTCTTCCATCCGGTGTTGAGGTTTCTCTCTGTGATGCTATAAATGGAATGAGGAGTAGTTATGGTGACAAACAGGGCAAACAGTTTCGGGTTTGGGTGGATCGGGTACTACCTACAAAAATCGGTTCAGATACATGGCTAGTGAAGTTCAATAAATGGGAGCTATCTGGTGAGGCCTTTAAATAATAAATGCAGTAGTGATGACGACATAATTGCCGATGTGATAATGAAACCTGGTTATTTGCTGCCATCTTTTTGTCTTCCATCCTGTTTCATCTCTCTGTAACTAGTTTAATGCAGTTTGATCTCATATATTTCCATGATCCATACGACAGAGAGTATTTGTTGCATATTTAAGATCATAAAGTAAAACTTGGAGTTCTATTCGTACATGAAGTATTTTTGGTCATAATTGGGATCATGTACCTCCTCTGAAATGTCTGTTCTTTAGTTCCTGAATCCCTTGATGAAGTCTTTAACCATTACAGGTGAGGAGCAGCAAGGGTGTGTGACCAGTTGTCTGATGAATATGAAGGTAAAATTTTGAGACTAAAAATCCATTTTAACAATTTAGCCTCTGAAGATTGATTGATAGAGATTTTGAAATTCTGAAGGACGGGGAGTCAGGCGCATGTTACATGCACGTCCATCAAACATGGTTGGAAGGATCAGGAGCAAAAGGTGATTCAACCTGGTTGTTCTAGATTGCACTTGCTTATAATCTCCAAAGAAGCAGCGAGAGAACAGCTGCCAGTGGAACTTGAATAAAGAAGGAAATGAAAATGACCATTTTGTTTCTGTTACTTGATGATTCAAGTATAAATGTCTAATCAGGCGTTTCAATCGCACCAATTAATCTGTTCTTTTCTTATTTTATGAACATCATTTCATTCCTTATTTTACATTTTTAATTATCATTTAAAGATTAGGGAAAATAAATAAGAATAATATAAAGACGAGCTCTACGCAGCGTAACCACAAGTCTTTAGGGGTCAGTGTTTCTGTTTTTCCTCTTTCAGTCATGAAATTTACGGGCTGTTTAAAATACAGCAAATTGAATTCATTCACGAATTGAATTCAATTACATTAATGAGATTGAATTGAATTCAGTTTACACTATTTGGAACAAATTCTGTAATATTATAGTTGAATTTAATTACATTGTTTGGAATAAATCTAATAAGATTATAATTGAATTTAATTATTTTATATGACATATTTACTTCTAACACATTTATATGCTATTTTTATTATTTATTATAAAATGTATCATAACACATGTAAATTAATGTCAATTTTTATAAATAAATTAATTTTTATTAACTAAAATAAATAAATAAATAAATTTAATAATAATAATACTGATTAAATATTTTAAATCTTAAATCTATCTGTATATATACACATAAATATATTATCCACTTCAAACCAACGACGACGTCTAACCTAATCTCCTCTCCACTATCTACAGCACACTTGAAACAGCAACAGGGAGCAGAAAAAATGGAAGACATCTGTGGGGGATTCAGATTCATCAATACTCATCGTGTATTTTGATTTTGTAATGTGTTGAACTGAACTTGCGGGTATGTCCTGTACCTTTGGTTAAATGGTTATGTTTTGTTGGTGTGTTTTGAGGATGTAACACTGTTTATTTCTAGTAAAGCAATTCAATGAAGAAAAAGAAGCGTTGTAGTCCTTTACCCTCTCTATCACTTTCAAATTTCCAATTTCCAAATCAAGATCACGCACTCTCTCTCTCCTCTCCAAAATGGGTCTGAGGATCGTGTACGGTGTGGTGTTCCTCTCCTTGTCTTGTGCTTGCTTCAAGCTCCTTCACTTCTTCCTCCACCCCGTCTTCTACTTCACGTCCTGATGTCTTTGAATATACATATGTTTGTCATGGAGTGGATTTCGAATCCCAGCTTTCTCGCCTCTCTTTTCTCTGTGGGGGATTCAGATTCATCAATAGTCATCATGTGTTTTGATTTTGTAATGTGTTGAACTGAACTTGCGGGTATGTCCTGTACCTTTGGTTAAAATGGTTATGTTTTGTTGGTGTGTTTTGAGGATGTAACACTGTTTCTTTCTAGTAAAGCAATTCGATGAAGAAAAAGAAGCGTTGTAGTCCTTTACATGCACTATTTGTCCTCGGCTGCCTCTCTATTTCTTACTACTAGTGTTTATTCATAGGGTTGATCTGAAATGTTCTATTTATTTAATTATCAAATTCCAACCTCTTGGACTTGGAGATGATGGTTATTACTTGTTAGCTTCCAAATTTTTTGCTAATATCAGAGACTTTAATCGGTCAAATGGAGTGGAGACTCAAAGACTTGGAGGATGAAACGTGGCAGCTTATGATTTGATGTTCCCTTGTTGACCATCTGTTGTCATGTTTGTTAAGACCTTATCAGCTCCTGTGAAAACCTTCTAAATGTCAGCGTTCTGGTTTGATCTTTATCTGCGTTGGCAGTTGAAGGTTGAAACCACCAAAGCCGATGCGGGTAATTTATCATCTATTCATTTGCCTATGATATGAGTCTTTTAACACAGTTTATACATGTATTTGACAAATTATTCTCTAAGCAAACAGTATATGAACTACTTGTGAGTTATTTCCAATTTAAATCTCCATAACCATATTGCACATTCAATGACATCGGAGGCTCAGGATCATACTTCTGATTTTGGAGACAAAGTTAAATTAAGAATGTAGCTAAACCAATAGTCAGATGAAGATGATAGATTCAAACATTGTACTCATTTTAGGATTTTGCTTCATATATCAACACCGTTTTTCAATACTCTATTATGAGAACTTTACAAAAAACCAAAGGTCACAAATTTTGTTTTGCATCTAAAATGGGAGTTACCAGTTAATAGCCCACAAATTTTGTTTAACATGTCCGAAAATAACAGGAAGTGAGTTTCACTTTTTTGTCTGTTTGTCCGATTAATTAATTATCAATTATTTTTGTATAAAAAGAATAGCCAATCACAATATATTTTGTTACAGGTCAATAGCCTCTTCATTGATTAATCCGGTGCCAATTTGTTAATCACTCTGAATTTTGTTCGTTTTCACACGACAATAACGACTTATTGTAGTTAGAGGTTGATGTCTCTGCGTCTCTGTGTCTTCTCCATCTTAGTGCCTGGATATTCTGGGAGGTGATGGTGTTTCTAGTGTTGGGTACAAGTCAAAGATAAAGTATTGTAAACATGTCTGATTCAATGGGGCTTGGTTTCATGGCTGCTTTTGCAGTTTCAGGAAGCGTGGTTCTCATTGCTTCCCAAGTCCACAAACGTCTCCTCTCCGATTTCATGAGGAAGATTGAATTTGAATTGGGTGGTGTTTTCTGATCTTTCATTCATTTGAGAAAGTTGGTATCGGAAAGTTTACGTGGTATCTGCTTAAATTTGTGTGTTTGACACAGGACCGAAAATGAGATGTCAATCAAAGAAGAGGGTGAGATTTGCAGAGGACGTGATGGAGCCGTCATCGAACAACGAAGAGTATAGGAATAGACGCTTGATGACGAGGAATGGGACAATCAAAAGCGATCAAGTATCAAATCTCGAGGATGCTACAGAGCTTCAGAGCATTAATGGTGGAGACTTGCTAGAGAGCATGCCAGTCAACAGGCAAATGTTGTACAAAGGAATCATTCAGTATAGAACTAGAACACTCAAAGAGTATGACATGTCTACCTGCTTTTGATCTTCGATTCATTTCCATGTTTTGTTGGTTTCAAATTTGTAAATTCTGAACTTTTCTGTTTTCGTATGAGAGTTTTGTCTTAGAATCAGATGTTATCTAATCTGGTACGAATGAGAATAACATGAAATTGGGATTCACTAGTTATTGACTTTCTGTTTATTCGAGCAGAAGGAAGAAAAAAAAAGAAACCTTGCTATGGCATCTTCTTTAACATTTACAAGAGTATTTTTTGCATTTAAGATATCTATGTCTAGCGAAAAATCGTTAGAAGTAAAAACTGAAGAAAACAACCTCCTGAAGATGAGTTTTACCATTGGAGCTGACTATATATGAACTTCACTAGAAATTGGGCCTGCAAAAACAGATGGATCTAGGAAGTGTGCTCGATGGTAAAATTTCAGTTATGGCATGTGATATTATTTTTTTTTAAAAAAATACTTAACCAAACTTGGTTTTGTGTTTTTGGATTAGATGAAGAATCGAAATTGAAATTGGGCTAGATTTACAATTAACTATTTTGATAAATTTAAATTACACCCACACTTAATATTTTATTCATTATTTATAAATTACAAAAAGTTTCACTATTATAATAATTTGATTACATCCACTTTTAATATTTTATTCTTTATTTATATAAATTTCAAAATTTATGACTTATAAAATTTGGATTCAATAATCATTATAATCATACTTGTGAATTAAATACAAAATTCAATTTAAATAATAATTGTGTTGAATTAACTAGTTCGATATAAATTTATTGATTTAATAGAATTTTTAATACTATTGCATTTTCTATTAACACTTATGATAACCATAAATTATTCATTTTCATTAATTCTCAATGTTATCTAATAAATCTTTTTAAATGTATATATAGTAAGAAATTGTACTTTTAAAATTGATAATCAATCGACAAATTAACTCTTTTTATTTTATTTTGATTATCCTCTGATATTTTGAGCAATTTTGCGTATAATTATCCTCTTCTTCTAAAAGATATATTTCCTTAATAAGATATTTATTTCTAATAAAATAAAATAAAATAATCTCATAATGCCAATGTATAAAAACATTTCTCATAATTTGATATAATACTAAATATACTACATTAGAGGAGAATTTAAATAAAAACATGTCCTCTTCACTAAAGCGAACCTCAGTCAATTGTTAGATTTCCATAGTTTTATGGCCCAAGTAGTTTGAACAATTAAAAATGATAGTCTATTAGAAAGGAAGTAACCTATAAGAGAAGTGGGCCTTCATTCGGCTTCTTTTTTAAAAATTTCCAAAGGAGGTGTCACCGTAAGCGAGTCAGAGGATTAACACGGCGGTAACGAAGCTTGGAACTTAAGGATTCCCCCAGTCACTTGTTTCCAATTCAACTTCAAATTGTGAGGAGCCTTAGGATCCACAAGTTTAAAGGGACGATTATGCTTAAAAGGGATGGCGAGGGATAAAGGGGGTTGGAAGAGTGAGAATAGTTTCCTTTTCTTTTGAGGTCTAGGGAACAAGGGCAAGCAAAAGAGACATTAGGCAGGGAAAGACTTTAGTTGAGGAGCATGAGAATCGAGACAAGAAGAGTACCTAGCACAGTGTTTGTTGTTTGTTCAGTGGAGAGTTGGTTTTGGCCAATGCGTATTTGTTGTTAGTTCTGTGGAGAGCTGTAGCGCCGACTCTATTTCCCTCCTTCGGGGGTGGTGTGGCGATTTCTCTGCCACTTGGGCTGAGGGGTTTGTATTGTGGGAGATTTTGTTTGGTGTAGTTAACCTAGCACTTCTAGCTGCCGACTTATGTTGTTGCCCGTCAGCCGGGGTGCTCTTTCGTGGCTGTGGGAGGCTTCCTCGTATGCCATGGGTAAGAAAAAACCCAAGGACTCGCAAAATCCATCTAAAACTGCGACTCCCCAAACGATGGTAGCCGACTCCTCTGTCGGTCGGAAGGTGCCTCTAGTGCGTCCAAAGGTTCCGAGTGTGAAGCCCTCGCTGCTCGCACAGGTGTTAAAAGGAAGTTCGAAGGCCATTGTCGGTGGGGTTAAAAACACTGCCTCAGTGTCGGCTGCTAGCAAGCCAGCGTTGAAGAAGGTGACTGTCTCTCTTAAGACTGGTAAGGGGGTCATTAAAGATGTTGTGTCTGCTGAGTCTTGTGATGAGATATCCTCTTCGGAGGAGGAAGACGAGATTGAAGAGGACATAGACCTGGGGAGCCACGATACTGTCGACACTGCTCCTTCTGAGGAAGAATCGACTGCTGACCAACTACTCGAGGACATGCCTACACTATCTTCTGGTCAGCAAACTGGAGAGGGGGTCACGGATCCTAGTACCCAATAGACTGGTGGTCCGGCCAGCCCCCAAGGTACGCAGCTTAAACCCTCGTTTGCGAGTTTTTTCCGTAACAACCGAGCTTTGAACCAGGGCCTGCAATTGGAGCAAGTGCCGGTGGAGGCAGAACTTACTATTTCGAATGAGGATCGCTTGGACTTAGAGAAGGAATGGGGCTATTACCTTGTTGGGGTGTTTACTGGTCGGTTCCCTGGCATGAAATCGGTTGCACAGCTGATTACTCAATGGGGGGTCAAATGTAAACTCATTCCGCACGAAGGGGGTTGGCTAGTGTTCAGATTTAAGTCGGAGGACGATCACACTAGCGTCCTAGCTGGTGGCCTATACGTCCTGTTTGGTAAAACGTTGATGCTGAAAAAATTGGCTCCTGGTTTTG
>JAOQMR010000211.1:18837807-18848276 GCA_027563865.1 Erythroxylum pelleterianum | reverse complement strand
TTTGAGTTACTAAATAAAATAAATACCAGTGTGATATTTGGTTTTGTTTGTTCTGTCTTGGGTGGCATCCATGTATCATCCCAGGGGGTATTTGGGTGTTACATCGCTTGTGTTTTCATTAAGTTTGTTATTTGATGCTAGAACTATTGGTTTTGTATCTCCAAAATCTCAAATCGAGATGAGTAAGAAGTGACATATTTCTTCCCTCAAAGAATTGGCCTTACGAGGGTCTCTACTATGTTGACACGCTCTAACAAATTGCTACCTCCCATCATATCAATATCTTGGCTCTGATACTATTTATTCCAAGGTCTACCCAGATATAAAACTTATAGCACAATTTATGCCTACTTCCTTGCACTACAATCTCGCTTAGATCCGCTTAAATGAGACTCATCATTCTCATGTGGTCGTTTACCAATAAAACTTTATTCTCGAACGCCTCACAACTCTTGTAGTGTTTACTTCTTACACTTGAGTAAGAATACTACTAAAATATTAAATGATCATATGCAACAATAAGCATACAAGAGCTATAAAGTATTGGTCAATATCCCACAAGAAAATTTTGAGCTCCTTGGCACTTTGCTTACTATCGAAAACTTAGAGCTCTTGCACTTTCACTAAAGTGCTTTCAGCACGGTTAACATCCTGTATTGCAACATGCCTTAAGATCGTGATCTCCAATCTAGAATTCGCTTGTGCTTTTATTAAGTTTGTTATTTGATGCTATAAATATTGAATTTGTATCTTCAAAATCTCAAAGCGAGATGAGTAAGAAGTGGCATATTTTTTCCTCAAAGAATTGGCCTTATGAGTGTCTCTACTCTGTTGACACACTCTGACAAATTACTACCTTCCATCGTATTGATACCTTGGCTCTGATACTAGTTATTCCAAGATCTACTTAGACATGAAACTTATAGCGCAATTTATGCCTACTTCCTTCCACGACAATCTCACTTAGGTCTGCTTAAGTGAGACTCATCATTTCTATGTAATCGTTGACTAATAAAACTTTATTCTCGAACGCCTTATAACTCTTGTAATATTTACTTCTCACACTTGAGTAAAAATACTATAAAAATATTAAATAATCATACGCAACAATAAGCACCCAAAAGTTACGGCAAAACTAACTTTTATTAATTCCCAAAAAATATACAAATAAATGTTCTTTCTTTTATAAATAGTTTATTTGAGCTTGTCTCGAATAAATAGCTTTACCTTTATAGTTCATAATACTAATTGAGTTCATGAATTTTATTCTTGTAATATTACATCACATCACGTGTAATTAGAAAAGATATATCCATTTCAAAATGGCCCATGCAGGTCTCGAACCTGCGACCTTCGCGTTATTAGCACGACGCTCTAACCAACTGAGCTAATAGGCCATGTAGCAAACCTAATGTAAATGTTTTTAAATTTCGCAGAATTTTCATTTTCCTTCAAGAACATAAGCTTTGGGATTCGATTCATCACGGAGGAGGAATCTCTGGAATGGTAGCTAACGATGAAAGAAGATTACGAGGTACGCTAATCAGTCCCAAGCTCTTTGGGTCGTTTCGGTATCTTTCTTCTTCTCATTTTCTCCCTGTTTTCTTCCTGATTATTGCACACGAAATTAACTACCGTTTCTGATCAGTTCTTACCATTTCGGTTGATTCTATGTAACTTTTCTCGTTTTTTAAATATAAATTTCATCAGCAATTAGCTTTTTACTGCATCTTTTCCCAAGGGCTGTTTCTACTTCTCGCTTAAGGCTAAAATCTTTTTCGTTCTGCAAGAATGAATTTTGATACCCATAAAGTTCCCTTGAAATTAATTCCCCAATTTTAATACAAAGGTAGTAGTTGAATCAAATTTTAATACAAAGGTAGTAGTTGAATCAAAATTTACCTATTAGAGTTGATGGCATACTATTATAGCCGGTGCCCCCAATTTCATGTTGACTACGGTTGTGTGATGTATCGGCTTCTGGGTATGTGAGATCTGGCTATGCTCTTAAATTTCGTATCTTTAGATTCATTACCAAGTTGGCATCTTTTCCTATTGTGCTTCATTGTCAATTGGATCTTTTCTTTTCTTGTTAATGGGCTAGAACTCAGTTTTTTAGAGTTGGTTGGAAAAGCAGAGATAGGGGAAAAAGATTTACGTTTGTTTAGTGTCTTGAAGCAGATTTTTTTTTATTCTTCAAATGTTTCTCAACTTTCATTCAAATAGAGGATCGATTTATTCCACCTAAGAAAGTTTGACATTGATTTTGGGAAGTGTTATGGCCGAGTCGTACAATTCATGTCTTGAGCACTCAGAATGAGATGTCAAGAAAAAGAAAAACTTTTTGACACACTGATGATTATCTGGCATATCTTTGATTGCTGTTTCACTAAATCTCACAATCTTGCATTGCATACCAGTAGGAACTAACATATCTTGTGAGTTGTTTTGGGTGATTAATGTTATGAGCATTAAATTTCATGGGACTGTCTGGAATATGTTGGTTACTTGTTCTCAAAAGCAACAATTCCCCCTTTTGTGCTAGAAGTCAACACTTTTAACGACTAGTGAGGCTGGAATCAAGGCATAATTGAATTGTTTTATTACCAATTTTATTAAAAAGAAAGTTGTCTGTATCACCATCTGAAGTCCAATTGCTTGATTATGTGGTTGTCTATAATATGCAGCAAGAAACTTGGTAATATTTGATATTACATCTTGTTATAAAATTATTCTTAGACTTGGAAGACTTGACTGAATGGACTAGTTTGTGCTTCTGAATCTTTGTCTTAACAATCTCTGGAGTTTTCTGCTATTTCGTGTTGATATGACCATTATGATTGTGATATGAATAAGTATATAATGCCTGCAGGTTGAAGAGAAAAAGCAAGCCGCTGCAGATGTGTTATATCAGTACTCAAAATTTGTGATGGCATGTATTGGAAATCAAGTTCGACCATGTGACCTGAGATTGCATCTTATGAAGGTAACATCAGTTCCCATTCATTCTTCCATCTGTAGATCATCTTCATATACTTGTAAAAAATGTTATTAAAAAGGTGTCCCATATATGTAATAATTTCTAAACCTGCAGAGTTCAAATGTATTGAACCGCAAGTGGCATGATAAGTTAGAATTTAAAAGGGTTTTATTCTGATGTTCTATTTCTATTTTCAGGAGATTTCAGGACTGCCAACTTCTCTGAAGAGGGAACCATCCCAAACAGCAGCTTCAGCTGATACAATGGGAGAATCATCAAGTTCAGGAACAGCTAGACTTGATAAAACAGACAGCTTTCGGGCGCAGTAGATTCTGGTGTTTGATGTTGACAGTTTTTCTTTATGTGTTTAGGAAATTCTTGTTATATATTTACTCTTTTAGTGTTGTAGATAACTATGATTTAACCGCATGGTACCACTTCGCGCGATAAAAATGTCTAGGACTTCAGGAAAGGACAAATATGCTTACCATCTAAGTTCGGTAGTCTGGATAATTGTTGCTAGACATATGGAAGGAGGTCTGGATCATTATTATTCGAGATATGGAAGGTTGTCTTTAATTATGCATCACTGCGGTTTATAAGCTACTTTTCTCTCAACTTCTTCTATCTCACTCTCTCTTATAGCAGCTTATCCATGAACCCCACCAAGCAGACGATCATTTATCTTTTCCAGCAAAAGGTACGATGAAGAAAGAGCTAAAACTAAGGGTAGCATCAAGTATCTCCGGGAGGACTTTACATACCTTTGGATTCATAAGCATGGTAAGAGGGTTAGAGAAGCAGTAACTTCCAATGCTGTGCTAAAGTAATACTTCATTTTACTAGTATCAGAATCAAACATCCAATTCTCCGAGTTTATCTAACGCAAAATTCCATTATTCAAACCCAGGAGTTGGGTTACTGTGCAGCTGCATGCATGCAGCAGTTTTGTGTTCTGCAATGCCAAATACACAACTTTCCTTCTCCTCTCTCACTCCTGTTTCTCTCCAGGGACTTAATCAAGCCCCATAGTTTCCTATACTTTCGATTTCATTTCTTTCAAGAACTCAAGAACATCAACGATAATAATGTATCTCAGTACAGCTTTCATTGTTTCGACCATATCCTTGGTTCCTCTGAAACCTCACTAACCTTCCTTTGTCCCAACCACCAATACCAAATCCGTCATGTCGCCGTCGCGCACACTGTTGAGCCAGCAAACACCCTGTTGCCAAAAGTTGTGATGACACCAATGCTGACTACAACTAATGTTGGTTTTCGGGAAATAGAGAGTCAAGAGCTGGAAACTTAAGAAGGATTGCAGTTTCCGGAATACCCAAATAAGGAGGAGCGTAGTCGATGTTTAGGATGCTTGATATGTCTCTTCTAAAGTGATTGTGGGGAGAGTTTCAAGGAGTTGAGCATGAATTGCAGCAATATTACAAAGCAATAAATAGTACTGTCACAGGGATTGCAGCAACTTCCACAAACTCACCACACATTGAAAACACCCTCTCACAATCTCACCTTCAAAACATGTTGGAAAGAAAATTCTTAATGGGTTTTATGGATATGTGTACTAGTACTCAAAAAAACATGTGGGGACAAAGTAGTGGAGCAAACCGATAGTAAATCGTGAAAGCTAGGCATGTATACCGTGAGGCTAATGGAATTGCGAATTGGCTAGCTAATTATGTCAGTTCACTAGAACTTGGCATCCATTGGTATCAAAACCTGCCTGCGCGTTGTTCTTCCATCCTCCTAGAGGATGACACCGGGTATCCTTGTCGTGCTTAGTTCCTTAAGATACATGTAATTATCCTTTTTAATTTAAAAAATGGGGGGCTTGGAGGGGGGATAAAAATGGGTCAAGTTTTCCCGCCTTTAGGTCATAATTTTTAATTTACTAATAATGTGGCGTTTCTTCTAAAAAATTAATGTATTCCGATACACAAAAGTGTTAGAAAAGGGTTATCAATATACGCAATCTTCTTTTTGTAATTTTTACAAAGCCGATGTTTTCGTTATTCGGACATGCGATCGTGTAGTCATAAAAGGATCAACTTTTATCAGTTATTTTAAAACTCTGCCTCTTATACTTTTATGATATTCTCACTATTGTTTGGCGAAAATTAATAAAAAATGATAAATAAAATATGCAGAATTTTTTAATTAAGAATTTAAAAAATCAAATAAAATATTATTGTGTTTACCTTATTTATTATTAATCATCATATATCTTTAATAATAACAACATGCTACTAATCTTTTCAGCTCAAGGAGAACAAATTGAAATTTTATTTTCTGCACATGGGAAAAAATCTTCT
The DNA here is from genome assembly GCA_027563865.1 of Erythroxylum pelleterianum. NCBI lineage: Eukaryota > Viridiplantae > Streptophyta > Magnoliopsida > Malpighiales > Erythroxylaceae > Erythroxylum > Erythroxylum pelleterianum. Next base: position 18,842,969 of record JAOQMR010000211.1, on the reverse strand, counting down.
TTATTTTGGGCAATCTGAGAAATATTTTACTCCATTGAATGAATAGGTTATAAAGAAAATAAGGAAATTACCCATAATCTTAAGGAGAAGGGTATAATAAAACTAAACTTAGGGGTGAAAGTGCAAACACATTCTCTACAATCCACCGAATCCCGTAAATTATTGGTTTAACGGCTAGTTCACGAAACGGTAACCTCAACGGTCGGAAAATTCAAACTTTTATTTCCCCTGGTGCTCATATCTCCTCCAACAGATAATCTCTCGACACCTCTCTTTTTCCCCTGCTCCGGTACCATCCTCCCACGCTGTCTCTCCGGAGGCTTCCTTCTAATATCTTCTCTGTCCCCGTTAGACAGTAGGGTGAGTTCCCAAAAGTAGAAAGAGACGTTGTTTTGTATCCAATATGCTTCAAGATATGTGGAATGCTCCTCCTGGTTTCAGACCTATCAAGTCCGCACCTTCTTCACCGGCCAAGCCTCTTGGCTTCTCAAGAACTCGATCTGAGTCGTTTCATGCCATCCACAAAGTCCCTCTGGGTGACACTCCGTATGTCAGAGCCAAGAATGTTCAGGTAAGTTTCTGAATTATGTTGTTCACACCTTAACATTACAGGTTTTTGTTATTTGATTGATAAGCTCTAAATTTGTCTTTTCGTTAATCAGCTGGTGGATAAGGATCCAGAGAAGGCTATTCCATTGTTTTGGGCAGCGATAAATGCAGGGGACAGAGTGGATAGTGCTTTGAAAGACATGGCAATTGTTATGAAGCAACAGAATCGGGCTGAAGAGGCCATTGAAGCAATCAAGTCACTGCGGAGCCGGTGTTCGGATCAAGCTCAAGAGTCCCTTGACAATATTCTTCTGGATCTTTACAAGGTTGATTGCTGATACTCGTTATGTATACTAACATATCTTGCCACCTTTTCATTTTTTTTAGTAGTAAGGTTTTACTAACTTGTTTTGTATTCTGCAGAGGTGTGGAAGATTAGATGATCAAATATCATTGTTGAAACGCAAGCTCTACTTGATCCAACAAGGTCTGGCATTCAATGGGAAACGAACCAAAACTGCCCGTTCTCAAGGGAAGAAATTTCAGGTCTCCGTGGAGCAGGAAGCAACTCGGTTACTGGTAAGATACTGAAACGATGATTCTTCATCTCAATGTAACCACCGTAAGACTTTTTTAACTTACAGAATCGATAAAAATGTGTGTGGGTCAGGGGAACTTGGGATGGGCACTTATGCAACAGGACAACTACATTGAAGCAGAGGATGCATATCGCCGGGCACTTACCATAGCTCCTGATAATAACAAGATGTGCAACTTGGGTATATGCCTGATGAAACAGGGTAGGATAACAGAGGCTAAAGAGACACTGAGGAGAGTGAAACCAGCAGTTGCAGACGGTCCGAGAGGTGTTGATTCCCATCTCAAAGCCTATGAAAGAGCACAGCAGATGCTTAAAGACCTTGAGTCCGATATGATGAACAAGGGAGGAGACCAGATTGAACAAATTAGGCTCTTTGATGCCTTCCTTGGTTCTTCATCAATCTGGCAGCCCCAGCCTTGCAAGGATCATAACATCTTGCCAACAGAAAAGCCAATCAAATCCCATGGCGATGATTTCGCAGATGAGAATATTAATGCTAACATATTAGCGAAGCAGATGGTCTTTCCTCAACCGAAAGGCGTCAAACAATTAGGACCTTTTGGAAACTCGCTGAATGTGGATGCACCCCCATTCTATTCCACAAAATTGGTAATGGAACCTGCGGTTAAGGAACCTACTGGGGATAATCTATGCCATGAGACTCTTAAGAGAACAAGATCAGGAAATGCTGCCAATTCAAACAGAAAGGCAGAAATGGGGTTCTTCACCAAGCCCGCTGTTGTTGACACAGACAAACCAGAAACCAAATCTAGAAGGTTGTCAGATGAAACGGAAGGCAGGTTTTCAGAGTTGTTGCCAGATACTAAGGACTTCGAAGATGCCATTCTAGCTGCTGTATTGGGTCCAACAATTGAAACAGTTGGGAGGAAGACAGTTGAATCTGGCAATCCTGGGATCCTTCAAAAGAAGATTGAAAAGAGGCTCAAAGTTTTTCAGGACATTACGCTCTCTCTGAGCCCAAGAGCCTGAAGTTGTCTAAGACTAAGATATTCAACCTAACCTAATTGGTTATCTAATTCTAGTATGGAGATGAACTTGTTCTCCCCTGTAGCAGTGGATGTAGAAAAGCATTCTACACACTATTTCTTCACTTATTTATGTAAGCCCTTAACATATTTTTTTCGACCAAATAATGATCAAAGTTCCAGACTTTTACATGGTTATGAAATCAAACAGTTCAATTTGCCAAAAAAAAAGTTAAATGGGATCTTCAGACATTCCATCCTAAAGTCAATTTGTGAAGTGTTGACAATGTCCACGACATCTAATAGCAGATGAGGTTTATAGTTGACATTGGTTGTTGAAGTTAAAGACTGCCTAAACGCTTGGCTGGCATTTTGTGGCATTATGTTGCAAGCTCTTCTCAGAACTTCTACCTAAGCAGCCAAGACTTATCAATTATTTCGGAATATCAAACTTGAAATAACATTGTCAAACTTCTACTACTTATTGAACAAGCCATATGAGGCAGATATTGTTTACAGTCATTTTTGTGGAATATGGTTTAATTCCACTTGCAACATAAAGCTAGCCACTTGGAAATCATTGCTTTAAGTCCTGAAGAAACTGGAGTGAAGCCCAGCTCTGAAAGTTTCTTATGTGATTCTGCATAATCTGCAAAGAATGCATCCTCATCCTGCCATCATAACAGAAACAAATTGTCTAATTAACTAATTTAGTAATCAACATGTGAACACCTTTCCAAGCCTAGTAGTTAGTACCTTGGCATATAGCTCGACCAACGTGCAGAATTTCGGATCCTCGACAAGAACCTTGTCAGTGGGGAGTTTTAAAAGTCCCTTGGCACGACCTCTCAAAAGCTCCCTGATAACATCATAGCTTAAAAGTGCTTGAACAAATCCCATGTTTGATTGAACAGCATATACAACATACTATGTTGTTTAACAACCAGAAGAAAAAGAAATGTACTGAAAAAGTTCTTAACTGAAAATATGAGCTATCGAACTTCCAAGGGTTTTGAGTCCAGGGACCATCAAAACCTGATCTCTCCTGGTGTGCCCTTCCCTAAAAAATCCAATCCCAAATTTAAGCTAAGACACCCTTGTATTATTCCCAATATTTCCATTAACAGTAACTTCTCTAGAAAAAGTACCAATGTGTGGCCTCCGGAGAGAGCGACAATGTCCTTGTCTGACAAACCCATGCGATAAAAGACATCCCTTAAATGTGAAGCATCTGTAACCAAACTAAATGGATTATAGCATTTGGCTCATATAGTATATTTTAAACTAACTCATTTTTTCACATTACAGTCTTAAGAAAATTAGCTAAAACTGAGTTAGTTACCTTTGTGTGCATCAGGAAGACGTCCTTCTTCAGACGATTCCGCTGAATCCTGATTGAGAATGGAGATGACTCCAAAGTTACTAAACATAAAATGTTACGTTAGGTGATCAAGAAGATTTTCTTAGAAAATACCTTTCTGCCAGGAACGAAATCAATTGTTGGGCCTCCAGTAATCTCTACTGCAACAACCCCAGCAAGCTAAAATTCCAATATCCTTAAGAACAAGTTAAAATGACATCCTGACGTTTTGAGGTTTCATTTCATTTTGTCTTCCAAGGACAAAGGTTTTTTGCGGGGTGATACATGCCCAAGTTTTTTAGGCCTTCCAGGAATAAAATTTGTCTAAATAACTTGAACAGACAAGAAACCAATGACTTCAGAAAACCTTAAATTACCTGGTAGAGATCAGCATATGTAATTTTGGGGTGTTTGGCCTTTATCTCTTCTGCAGACAGACAGAACAAAGAGCCCATCATGGAAACGAGAAATTGAACTCCTAGAGCCGAAAACTTTGAAGAAACAAATCATTATTTTTAAAAAAAGATTAAGGATGAGAATTGCTAAAAATGGAGGCAAAGACGAAACGTTCACCACATAAATCAATGGCAATCTTTAGCCCATTGTTTGCATTGTGATTATACTCTTGCTCGTTCCTTATGGAACCGTTAGGTCCTCCTGTACCGGTCTTGGCATCATAAGTTCCAGCGTCATGCCAACTTCAATAACAAAAGAACCAAAATCACCGGTTTGCATTCAACTGAAAATAACAGAGAAACCAGCTAGCTCTGAGAAGAAAAAGGGAGTGCTACAGTAAGTAAGTTTACGCTAAACGAAGCATTAAAGGAGCGCAGTTTTTGCTGTATATGAGAGCACGAAGGTCCCGACGAGCCTTCTCTATCTCCTTCAAGTATTCTGCGTCTACTACAGGAGCTAAGCCCGAGGCCATTAGAGCGAGAAGTAGCTAACCAAGAACAGAAGCCTTTCTTGTTTCAATAGATGGATAGATGTTAGAAAAAGCTGGCAATTCTGCTTGGGACTATAAAAACTTTGGTGCATGGAGGTTTTCAGGGAACCATTGAAGTAAAGAAATGGCATTGAGTCAAATGTTGGGTTTGGCAGGGACGAAGTAAAGGATTGTGTATTGCTTTGTACGCAGGGAAGGTAGAACTCCTTGAATTGTTAGCCTGACTTTGTAGATCGGTTTACTTACATGCTAATTACGGGTGTTTTTAGACTGCACAGTCTCATTTGGGTCATTGCTCCCAATAGGCCAGTAGCCATTTTCTTGCACCGGTCTTATCATATCGGGCCTCTGGACCCATTATCTCGTTTCATCCTTCTTTCTCAAAGGGAGTAGAAGTTAGGGGTAAGGGTGTTCAAAAAAACCTGTGAACCTATGAACCAGACCTGAACCGCATGAACCAAACCTATAAATAAGGTTAATCAAACCTGAGTTCAGGTGAACCTGAAAAATCAGGTTCATGGTTCAGGTTCAGGTTTCTAACTTGCGGTTCTAGGTTTAAACCTGAACCTGAATGGCTGAAACACTCAAAAAACCTATCATATATTTGGATATAATTTAATAAGATATTAATAATAATAAATTTACCAGTCTTTACTATATTTATTCTTGAGTAAAAAAAAGAAGAAAAGGAAAAAAACCTACTTTAATTATATGTTATTA
>JAOQMR010000211.1:18809707-18832664 GCA_027563865.1 Erythroxylum pelleterianum | reverse complement strand
AGATATGCAAAAATCCTAATTTCTCATCAAAATCTCAGAAATCACAATTCTAGCCCTAACATGGGTAACGGGATGCTGCAATTAGGGCCTCAAGCCCACAGTGATTCAGAGCCACAGGCTCACCGATTAATGCGCCCATATTGGGACAGTTTAGGCGCTCGGCCACAACACCGTAATAAATGAGAAAAGTGTCACATACGCATCTCATATGTATTTGATTGACTATTTTGATTGGGTGAAAGGTTGAAATTACCTTATACTTGTGTGATAATAATCATGTGGTACTTCTGAATGTACAATTGTGAATTGCTTGAGTGCAACCATGTGGTACTTCTGAATGTGAAATTGTGAAATAACTGTGATATGCTTGAGTGTCGCATAAATTGAGTGAACCATCGATGATGGTTACCTCACTGAATTCGCAAAACTCACCCAAAATTTGCAATTATTTTACAGGCTTTGAAGAGTACCCCGTTAGACAAATGGGAGTATGCTTACTGCCTGCAAGTCAGAGATGGAGATCGGGATCAGTTCACGTCTGCATTAGTGTCATTCTATTCTTGTATCAATTTGTATTCTGCAATTTCTGTAAAATAGTGCTTTGTATTTATAGTGGGCCCCAATTGGCTAGTGAAATTCTATTGATTGTAATGTGTTCACTGAAAAGTTTATGGATAAAATTGGGCCCAATTTGGTTATGGACTTTTGTACATTACATGTCTATTTCAAATACTGTTGAGTGTATTGTTATGACTGAAAATGTTTACAAATTAAAGCGGGCCCAAATTGTCTACTGGTTTTCGCGCATATGATTGTATTAAAAAAAATTTGTACTGAGTTTTTGACTGTATTCGAGTGCTCTAGCATGCCACCCTCGTGAGACACGGACTCGGATATCACCATCGATGTCGGGTTCGGGTCCTGCGGGAGTGAGGTGCTACAAACAGAGTGAGGTTGAGGTAGATATGAGTGAGCAAAGCAGATTGCAGATGAGCAAGAGTGAGCAATAAAGACATGCTAGGTGGCAAAAAATGTTGAGGGAGATTGGAGAGTGATTGTGTTATGGTTTAAGTTAGGGTTATTTGATTTTTTTTCTTAAATTAGTCCTCCAATTTTCAAAAATTTTCAAATATAATTGGTACTCAAATGATATTTTGCATACCGACCACTATTGTATAGTACCAATCGAAAAGTACGAATCTGATATAGTATTATTCCATTCAATACCATGTTCTAGTCAGTATGGCACATACCAACCGGTATGGTACAAAACTCGAACATTTGCTTGAAACATCACTTCAAGTATAGTTACTGCTTGCCACTTGAATTTACTTAATGAGGGTACATAATTACAAAATTAGACTATTTGTATGGAACCTTTAAAAGAGACATTTTTCGATAGTTACACTGATATGCTTTTCTAATATGTATATAGGCTTCCATTATGACACTTTCTTGAGAACTTATAAGCAATTATACTAATAGAACATTATCATAAATTAATTGAAATCATGATAATAGAAAGATGCTAGTGTGGTTCTGATTTTAGAGCTAGATTAAAAAATGATATTTTCCCAACCTCTTTTCTTTTCAATAAACCTCTCTTTATGCGTTCACGACCTTTTTCACAACTCAATGATTGCCTACTACTAGTAACTATCTTACACCATTAAAAATATAAGAGGTGTATAGCTATTAACAATTTAGAATATGATCAATAAACATAAACTTATTTTGATGCTATAGTTACTTCACCTCTTCGTGTTTTTGCTACACCACCTTACTTAAGGAGATGAATTAGGGCAACTTTAATCATCCATTGGCTATGATTTTGGTATTTTGGTGGACATATGTCCTTTTAATAATTCTATACAAGACATTTACATATCTCCTTTTAATAAATATGACATTCTAGAATAATCCTTTCCTTAAAATGTTAGAACTATCGAATAAAATAAATCAATTTAACATAAAAGCTCAATTATAAAAAGGTAATTATAATCAATAAATTATTTTAAACATCTTATTTTTAGGAAATTATCAAATATATTTTATCTTATAGTTTTAATATTAAATATTATCACTTATGAAAATATATAATTATTGAAAATACACTATTACTCAATCAATCTTAAAATATATAATTGTTACTATACACAAACTATTATTTAATCAATATGAGTTCCCTAATTATACCCTTTTGTACACATACTGAATTTGGTACAGGTACTAAATACTATCGAGACTAAAATTTTCTGTGTTATACTAAAAAACTTTTAGATTATATCCTTCGTATCAATCAGTATCAACCGCTTAAAAGTTGAACGATAATTTCAAATATATTTTTATTTTTAAATAATATTTGAATATAATTTTTTAAAATAGTTATTATGTCTAGAAATTTTTACATTAATTTTAAGAAAGAGAGTTATTAAGTCAAAATTTAAAATATTTTTAATGTTAATTACAATATAAAATTTTATTTTATATTTCATAATACAATTTATTATTAAATAAATATTATTTGACTATTTAATATTAACTACTAAAAAAATTAGAATTAATATAATAAATTTTTAATATGAGATTAAATTTTAATTATATAAAATTAAGAGACTTTTCTATAATTTTAAAAAACTATTTGAAATTGTATTTGATATTGAATGGTACCAATACTATATTGTTCAAGTACCAAAAGCAGTATGTTGGTCCTAATAACACTTAAGAAGGGGTGAATTGGGTGTTGGTAAATATGAATAATAACTATTTCTTATCTAATGAATGTAACTGACTAAGAATTAATATACGCTAAAAATATATTAATTTAATAAGATAATCAATTAATATTTTAAAGAGTATAGGGAATAAGCGAACAACCTTCCCTATGTCTATTCTTTAAGACACTTCTTGGAACTTCACTATCTTTTCTTTTAACAAGGTGAAAAGAAAAGTTCTTATAATAATTTTATTTTTATTTTGAACAAGTAAAGAGCAACCCTTTTTACAATAATTTTCTACGTGAAGACTAACTCCATTTACAAAAGAATTTATAACTTAAAAGACCTTGTTAGATCATTTTGACAACCTTGAAGGCTCATTCACTTCAAAATGTAATAATGAATGCTCAAAGTACCTTGAAAAACTATTTAAAATGTGTATATAAGATACTCCCATATTTTTCAACTCTAAACCTATGAAAATCTTTTATTTATAGGGTTTGAAAGTTAACATAGCTGTTAGAAATAAGAAATAGTTGTTATTGATGGCTAGTCTTGGTCACCCAACATGCTAACGATTAGAATATCTATCAACAATTGTGGTATATTAATCAACTAATATTAACTAATGTTGTTAAAAACTCTTGATACATAAGTTTTGACAACTTTAACTTATATTGATTGACCACAAACTTATATAGGTCGACAAATATACCTAAAATCGTGTTTCTTACATCTTTAAAAGCTCTAAAATAATTTTATTAATACAAATTTGATTTAAAAACTTCTTTAAATCTTCTCCAAAGTATGCTTTAAGGATTAAGTAGTTTTTCTTTGAAATCAAAACTTTAATTCCTCTTGATGATTGAAAACACTCATGCAATATGTTAAAATAATGATGTGTTTATGTATGATCAATATCTAAATTTTAAAGTGACCAAGTAAGAAGTACAATAAATATTACATATTCATTTTTAACTTTGTGATGCCTTATTCTTCTTTGATCTTAATTTTGTTCTTCACTTGAAAGAGTTGAATTCCAACTTTTCTCAAATGACTTCATGAGATGTATTTTAATTTGTGCACGATCACTATTGATTGCATTCATAAAAACAAAATTCATAAAAAAAATCATTATTAGCATTTTATGAAAATATAAAATTAAAATCGTTTTGGTTTAACAATCTCCCCCTTTTTTATGATAGTAAAATATTTTGTGATATTAGATAGATAATAGTAAAATCAAACACATTCAAATTATTATTCCAAGATAATATAAATAGTTTTCTCACTTTAAATTCTTGCATCACAAAAAAACATACAAGTTAATATATTTTAAAGATAAATCAACTTTTGTATAAAGATTATCAAGAAAAAATTGAAATTTAATCACTTCGCCAGAGTCTAATATCACTGACCTTCTTTCCCCCTTTCTAGAAAAATCAAAAAGAGTTAATTATCTAAAATTCTACAAAACTATATCAAATTTAAGCACCCATAGAGATCCTTATCAAATTTCATTCCCATCAATCATGCCTACTTCTTTTATAATCATATAAAATATATCCTTGCTTATTTGTTTAGTAAATATATCAATTAATTTACGTAATGTATCAAAAATTTTGGCTCAATATTCCCATTTTGCATATGATCTTTAATGAATGATATTTAATTTATATGTTCTTAGTTCTAGAGTATTGAATGGGGTTCTTTGTGAGACAAATAAACCTAGTATTATCACACATAATTGGTATCTTTGTAAGGTACGTGCAGGGGCGGATCCAGAAAATTTTGTAAGTGGGGGCAAAATTTTAACGTGGGCAAAATTTTAATTATAGCATAATTTTATTTTTTTATACCATCAAAATTTAAAATAATAATTTTTACAAGTAAAATTTTTTGGAGCTAGTGGGGGACAAGTGCCCCCACTTTCCCCCATTGTGGCTTCGCCACTGGGTCAGTCTTTAAATTTTTATCTAAGTCATAAAATTAGTGTACAACAACTATTAGACACTATAAATTTTAACTTTTACAATTAATAAGATAACCAAATTTTGTTTCTTACCAAACTATGACACTAATGCATTGCCTAAAAATTAACAAGTTTTAAATGTGATTTTCCCATCTGAAAGACTATTATCATAATCCATATCTAGATATCCAACCAAATAAATATTGTATCTTTAGGATACCAAAGTCATAATGATATGGTTTCATATAAGTATTTAAGTATACGTTTAACAACTAACAAATGAGACACTTTTAGGTTTGATTAAAATGTAGCTTATAAATAAACATCGAACATAATGTCAGGCTTACTTCTAATAAGATAAAGTACACTACTAAGCACACCTCAATAAATCATAATAAATCTTAATTAACATTAAAAAAAATTAATTTGATATTAATTCCTAAATAAAATTAAGGGTTAACTAACAAAAAAGCCTAAACTTTTCTCAATTTTTCAATTATAGCCAGAACTTTAAAAAGTAGCAATAAAATGTCCAAACTTTCATTTTTTTCAATTCTAGCATGACATTAGTCTCACCGCTATCTTCGCTGACGTGGCATTGCCACGTCTCAATGGATCCTCACTAATCAGATACGCTAATGTCATTAGGAGAAGTAAGTTTGATTGGTGAACGGCGTTGTTTTTTGGTGATACTAAAACGACATCATTTGAAGAAGATGAACTCTTATCTGTTGATCATCCTTGCTCCTAGACACTCGAAATCCTTAAGTTTGTCAACATTGTTTCATCCGTCCCTCAAATGTTTTAAGATTTCCTCTCAAATGTTTTAAGAATTTGAGAACATGTTTACACCAATTTACAAATCTCACAAGATTCTTAGATTTAGATTTAAACAACCTATAAACAGTAACAAAAAGTTCTCGAAAAAGCTGATATCTTTTTTTAAGACTAACAAGAACAAACTAGTTTATCGTCTCATTTGAAGTTATTACTTCTAAAATGAAATTCAACTGCAAACTTTATCAATGTATTTCAACTCTACCACCATGAGATTTTAACCCTTTCTCGACTCCATGCTAAAGTTTCTTTTCATGGCTTCTTTCCTACTCTTAATGAATTCATCTCAGAAGCCTCTCTCTGGGTTTCTCTAGCTCTTTTTCTATAGCCAATCTTTCACTTGCTATGTTCTTACCTTTATCCTTAACCCTGTCTTCATTTGTATCATGATCTCTTATACTGACAAACTTTTATGGCCACTTCCTAATGTTATCAAATTTGGTTTTGCGACTTATGGGGCTTTACCTTGATGAGCTATTGAATCCTGTGAGGCTTTGCTTTGATTTGTTACGCCACCTTTCGCTCACTCTACTTTGTTCCTATTCATCGCAACCTTTCCATCCAACAATTGACTCTCGTCTCTTTCTTTCAAGGGGGTTTTGTCAACATGAACCTAATGATCCAATTCTTCTTCATTATGGATGACATGAACTTGAATTTCATGGTTACAAATTGAGAATGACGGAGTGAGAGTGATTTCTTGCGTGAGTGAGAGAAAAGTTAGGGATTTTAGAGAAAAGTTAGGGATTTAGGGGAAGTTAGTGATTTTCATGCATGCGTGAGTGAGAGAGAGAAAAGTTACAGATTGAGAACGACGCGGTGAGATTGAGAGTGATTTCTTGTGTGAGTGAGAGAAAGTTAGGATTTTAAAGAAAGGGATTTTAGGAGAAGTTAGTGATTTCATGTATGCGTGAGTGAGTGAGAGACAAGTAACAGAATAAGAATGACGGGGTGAGATTGGGACGACGTTGTTTCACTAATCATTGATTAGTGAGGGTCCATTGACACGCAATAGTGCCACGTCAACGAAGATAACGGTAAGACCAATATCAGGCTATAATTGAAAAAATCGAAAGTTTGGGCAACTACTTTTTAAAATTTAGGCTATAATTAAAAAATTGAGAAAATTTTAAGATATTTTTGATAATTAATCCTAAACTTAATTATACCTAAATAATTATAATTTAATATTTACCCTAATTTAGCTTAACTAATCCTAACTTTCGCTAATATAAAATTCCTAATCTTACTATAACCTATGATAAGGTAATGCTAATTAGTAGCCTAGGTATATTGGAGAAGGAGGCCATGATTAGTAAAACCCAATATTTAGAGGAAGCACAATGTTTGGTGGTGGTGAAGGAAGACATTTAGAGGAGATGCAATGTATGGTAATGAAGGGGACTAAGTGGGTGGTAATGGGGAGACGATTAGATATAGTAGGGAGAAGATTGGTTAGTGGAGGTGGTGAGAGGTTTGATGGTGCTGGGAAGTTCTCCAAAGGTGGAGAAGGAGTGAATAGATGAAGGGAGGGAGTCGCCTGGGGATGATAAGGAATGAGCTAGCGAAGGTGAAGGTATGTCATTATCTGATGGTGGAGATTTAGGTGACAGTTCAAGCTGTATTTTAGGCACAAATATAGGTATTAATGATAGGTATCAACTAGTTAATAGTCACTACTCTACCACTGAGCTACTGAGAAACAACAAGAGATTAAATCTCATAGAGTTCAATTCTTGTTCTCAATCCATAGCTAATATGAGCTTGAAGTTTCCTTTGTAACTCCTAGGATTTCTTTGCAGTATCTTTGTTCTATGCCTTATTTCATAAGAAACCTCAAAGTGACTTTATTTCATTAGATTCCATCTATAACCCAATTTCATTTATTTAGTATCTCCTTTGTTGTCATTGACGTAAGCATTTCTAGTTTATCTCTTTAGATTTTTATATTCTATTTCTGTCTTGATATATATGTGTGTTCTTGTGTGTGTGAAGTTTCAAAATCATCATATAATAATCTATAAAATGCATAGTCTAGAAAATCCAATAGAAAAGAAAAAGAGAGGTTTCTGATGATTTTCCTTACCATATCCATAGTTTCTTGATTTATAAGGATCTTCAAATAGTCAATTACTGGCAAAATTAGATGATGGAGGTGTATCTAACTTTAATGCAAGTATAGAAGGTACATTGGTTACGGGCTTTAATGGTATTGATGCGAGTAAGAATTTTAGATTGGCAAAATGAGAATGTTAAAGTTATTTAGAAATTAAGATCAAATCAGTTAAATTAGGATACATTAAGATTAGATTTAATTTTATTTAGGGTTAATGTTAAATTAGACTTTATTGATATTAACTAAGATTTATTATGATTTAACATGGTTAGTTATGATTAATAGTATTAATAGACTTGATTAAGATTAATAAGAAATTAATGATAATTAGTTTAATAATAATTTAAATTTAACTAAAGTGAGTGGATATTATAGTATCATATGAAAGTTATGTGATATTATAGGACTCACATGAACAACAGAAAATATAAAATGAGTGCTACATCAACATTGATTTATACTTAAATGATAGAGACATAATCTTGATAAGAGTTTTGTATAATATTGTGAAATATACATAGATGATAAAAAATATAAAACGAATAGGGTTTTATGAATTTAGGAATAAATTTGAAGAGTTTTAAGATTTTAACATTTCAAAGTATTAAGGTTTAACATATATTTTAGTGCAAATTAAAGTTAAGAATACATTTTTGTCTTACTAATTTTGATAAAAATTAAGGGAAGGAAGTTTATATTTCAAAATTCACTACCACAAGCTCTTATATTTCAAATTTAGGTTGTGAGTATCTCTCTAATCTCTTAAACCAGAAAGGGTATCGTCCTAAATTGGCATCCATAAATCCTGAGGACTAAGCGTGGCCCACATATTCACAATTTCGGTGTATGAACCGGACCTACACAGAGTCGGGTCGGATCAAGCAATGTCCATCACCAATCGCCTCTGCTCCACCTACCCCGCCACAACTACTACCCACCATTTTTAACTTAAACGCTCACGAAGATGCTTCTCACTCTCTATTCAAACTTAACTTTTATCCTCTCTTGCTCGATCATCAACTCGAAGCCAAGTCCATGGCTTCCACAGCCAACCGCTTCTCTCTTTCACTCCCAAGCGTCGGCTCCTCTACCTTGAAGCCAAAAGCTTTTCCGGGTTTCTGTCTGAAGTTCGAGAACTCCAACTCGTTGTCGCTGCGTGTGAATCGGGTGGCCGTTTCGGTCTCTAACGGTGGTGTTATGAGGTCGGCGAGGATATGCGCGAGCGCTCCTGTTCTAGATCAATCTGTTAGTGAAGCAAGTCCTAGAGCGCCTACTATTGTTGATGTTGACTTGGGTGACCGTAGCTACCCTATTTACATTGGATCCGGTCTCCTTGATCGACCCGAGTTATTGCAAAGGTGTTGTGGCTGTTAGTGCGCTAGAAAGCTTTGATTTTTTTGACTTGATTTCCCGTTTTCCTTTTCGCTTTCGGGTTAGTTTATCTTTGTGATCAAATATTTGATAATGCCATCGGAAGATATTGTGTGGCTTAATTCTCGTTAAAGTTTGAAATTTGCAGGTAATGGGGCAATGATTTTTTTTAAAACCAACCAAAATTACAGCTCTATAGAACATTGAAAAGCATGATGCCATTTGTTTGATTATCGAGCAATTTATTTGTGAGAAAGAAGAGGATAAGGAAAAGACAAACTGGGAAAATTGGACCTTTGCATTTACATGTCGGGTTCAGAAAATAACTTGCCTTTGGGTGTTTATATTTTTCCTCCATGTTACCCGTTCTTTATATTCTGAACTTTCTGGATTAACGGTTTGGTAATGACAGGCATGTACATGGGAAGAGAGTTCTGGTGGTCACTAATAGTAGAGTGGCGCCACTTTACCTGGATAAAGTTGTTGACGCCTTAACAAGAGGGAATCCCAATGTTTCAGTTGAAAGTGTTATTCTCCCTGATGGTGAGAAATACAAGAATATGGTAAGTATTGGTTGGCATTCAATTTGCTGTATTAGTGTTTGATGCATAGCAGCACTCGTGGTAAAACTCTTTTATGCTTTTGGCGATAGGAAACTCTTATGAAAGTCTTCGACAAGGCCATTGAGTCACGATTGGATAGGCGGAGTACATTTGTTGCCCTTGGAGGTGGTGTGATTGGTGACATGTGTGGGTTTGCCGCTGCTGCATTTCTCCGTGGTGTTAATTTCATCCAGATTCCCACTACTGTTATGGCACAGGTGTTTTGGCTATTCTAATTCTTGCCACTGGTTTACATTTATCCTGATGCCCCTCACGCTCTTAATTTGTGTAAACTGTTTACCATTTAGGTGGATTCTTCGGTTGGAGGCAAAACTGGAATAAACCACACCCTTGGGAAGAACTTGATTGGGGCTTTTTACCAGCCTCAGTGTGTATTGATTGATACCGACACATTAAATACACTGCCAGATAGGGAATTGGCATCAGGGCTTGCAGAGGTTATAAAATATGGACTTATCAGAGATGCCCAGTTTTTTGAGTGGCAAGAGAAGCATATGCCAGGATTGTTGGCAAGGTATAATCCCATCAGCAAGCTTTGATAGGATTTTGAGGGCAAGCAAGTTGATATAGTGAGCTTTTTAGTTGAACAGTTGGAATATAAATCATCTCATGAGATTTGAATACATCAAGAGAACAACTTAAAATGAAATTCAAGTTTCCGATCTTATCCCAGGCCTTCCTTAATCTAGATGGTTTACCTTTATTTCCTTTTAATGCAGGGATTTATCAAACATATTTTGGTTGATCCCCTTGTTATAATTGATTCACCATAGATTACCACTATAATATATCAATTTTCTGTTCATTGGGCTGTGTTAATGATTTTGTGTGAAACCAAGTCCGATTGTAAGACTTGGATGGATGTACTATTTCTATACTTTAAAGAATGTTGATCCTGGATCACCTTTGTGGTCTTTCTGCTACAGGGATCCAACTGCACTTGCTTATGCTATAAAGCGCTCTTGTGAGAACAAGGCAGAGGTTGTGTCCTTGGATGAGAAGGAAAGTGGACTTAGAGCAACATTGAATTTGGGGCATACATTTGGACATGTAAGTTTTGTACTTTGGTCAATTGAATCAATTGTGGTTACTTGTACAGAATTTAATTATATTGGAAGCGGGATATGACATCAATCTTAGGTGATCTTGACACCACATTTTTAGTCATATGTTCATTTTGAGACCATGTATCTTAAATGTCATTCATGGTAGATCTAGTTGTCCTTCTATGCATACGAGGACACTCATCCTCTTGTTTGTAAGCCTGTTATTACCTATTTCTCTTTTGTTGTCATCTGATTTGTCATTTATTGACCAATAATTTTTATTTTCCTTTTTCTCCCGTGTTGCTGCAGGCAATAGAAACGGGGTTTGGATATGGGCAGTGGCTCCATGGAGAAGCTGTTGCAGCTGGCATGGTATTGTCTTTGCTCTTTCATGATATCCCTCTGTATCTTGTTTATAGTGGTTTACATGCATTTTAATGTTCAGGTCATGGCTGTTGACATGTCATACCGCCTTGGTTGGATTGATGATTCAATTGTGAGAAGAGTCCACAGCATTTTGCAACAGGCTAAGTTACCCACGGCTCCACCACAAACTATGACAGTGGAAATGTTCAAGTCTGTGATGGCGGTAAGGGCATAAATCTGCACCTCTTAAAATCGTGGCCAATTTATCTTACATTCTCTTTAATGGGTGTCGGCTTCTCTTATGACAGGTTGATAAGAAGGTAGCAGATGGGTTACTAAGGCTTATTCTTCTGAAAGGTCCTTTGGGTAGTTGTGTATTCACTGGTGATTATGATAGAAAGGCACTTGATGACACACTGCATGCTTTTTGCAAGTCTTGATTATTGTTCGGACAGGTTTTAGTTTCCCAGCTAAACAAGCAGCTAATGGTGTATCTGATAATGATAATGTACACATCCTGGTATTAGTAGCCTTGGATTTTTTTCGTTACTTATTGATTTGTCCTGTGTAAACCCATTCCAAATAATGATGTAATCTGACTAAAATGTTGAGTTTGTTTCCTTTTTTCACTTCCCTCCAGTGGCAGTCAAGAGACAACTTTCAATTTACAGGGCTAAGCTAGTGCATGACATGAAAGTATAACATGGCCCAGATAGAGAGCCATTTTCATAATCACCAAATGCTTGTTGCACTGTGTAGTGTCAGCAGTCAGAACATTCATTTAGTCATGTACAAGAGTAGCTCCACATGTACAGGTCAGTTGATTTAAGAAAAATGTTGATCCTTACTGGAAACACAGTAGAATCATAAAACTTCCAAACGACTGCATAGATAGCACTCACAATGCTAATTTGAGTCGTATCATCCCAGTTCAAAACAAGAAATCATTTTCTTCCATGCAACTTGAGGAGTTTAATTGATGTCCTCTAGGAGTCGAATTGTCTTTTGTCTTATTAAAACATAAAATTATTAGGATGAAAATGCCATCCCCAACCAACACACCAAAACATCAAAATTTGATGTTTTGGTGCAAAGAAATCATTTCAAAGAAGACAACAAATTTTAACACTAAAATGGTGTAATGAGTAGTAACATGTCAAATTTGGTGTGTTATTATTTATGCACCAAAAGTTATAAAAAGACAACTTTGTTCATTATCTTTTTAACATATTTCTTTTATGTCCTTTTCACAATTTGATTTATTTACATAACTTATTAAGTAATTAATTTTAAAATATATATTACTTTACACAAAATATATCTTTATAAAGATCTCATTGAGACATTTAAAATGACATTAATATTGAATATAATATTAAATTTATTTTTAATTCTTATTTATAAGTGTTATAAATTTATTAATAAAATATGTAAAGAATAAAAAGTAAAATTGAAATAAAAGGTACATAAATTTAAACCACAACATTGATAAATACAACCATACTAAAATAAATTATAATTACAATCAGACTCAAGATTACAATAAACTAAAATTACAACAATCAAATTAAAAGTAAAACTAAAGTACTTGAGAATGTTAATTTAACAATCAAATTAGAAGCATTTGGAGTTCTCCAGTCACAATTTGCAATTATCAAAGGACCGGCACGTTTTTGGAAAAAATTCACATTACATGATATCATGTCAGCATGCATTATGATGCACAATATAATCATTGAGGACGAATATGATACTCAAGTGGCTATACAAAATTGGAGCAAAATGCTAGCTCCTGATATTAATGTTAATAGAGAGGATACAATTATATTTCAAGAATTCCTTACTAGATATGAGCAAATTAAAGATAAAAAAGCTTATTATGAACTTCTTAATGTATTGAATGAACATTTGTGAGAACAATTTGGTAATTTAGAGGATTAGAGGTTAAAATAAGACTCTTTGGGTAAGACTCTTTGGGTCTTACCATCAATATCACCCATAGACATAATATGCCTAGCAAAATGTGAGGTTCAATTCGAAAACCAAAACCGTAGTAAAGAGAATGGTGTCATGAATATACATGTCTGGCAAACGGCTGGTAGTTTCGGAGTGTTTTGAAACTCAGATCGCGCCGGTCGGTTTGACCGGTTCAATCGGTAATCGGTCAGTTATTAGACCTAAGTGATCTTTAAAAATCAGTTTTCAATTGAACCAGTGTGAATCGGTAAGAACCGGTCAATTGACCGGTTAAACTGGAATTCATCGAACCAGTTAATCACTGGTTCAATAATTTTTTTATTTTTTATTTTACTTTTTTCATGTGTTTTTTAATTTTTTCTAAAGTAAAACTCATCTTTTCTCTAAAAATCTAACAGAAATATAAAAATTTATATTATTTAGTATATTTTTATTTTTTTAATATTAATAATATTATATATAATTATTACGTAATTACGATGTTACATTAATTCACCGATGATCAAACCGATCGAATCGATAATTAGGAGTACAGAATCTCCAACTTAGCTTCTTATAAACAGGAGAAATTGTCCAAAAAGAGGATCCGATATCCACGAGCGAATTTTACGTTATTCTTTGAAATGGCAAAGTGGGATTTTATAGTTTAAATAAAAATAGAAAATATAAATGAAAGAGAACAAAAGAATCGGAGGAGAATTTGTTGGCAAGGATTTGGTTCACTCAACGAACGCTTCAACGGCATAATTTCCCGGTCACCATCTGCCAAAATGGTTATCTTTCTCTCTATTCATCTTCTTTGGAATCCCTCCCTCTTTCTCTCTCACTCACTCTAATTCAGTAATTCCCACACATGCCCATTTCAGTTTGGTCCTTATTATTGCTTAATTTTTCTCTCCCAACCGAATTCTCTCCCTTCCCAGCCTCAAAAACTTCATCTTTTCTGTTTCTTGAGAATGTTATTCGTTTTTTGCTATTAGGGTCTTTGAAAGTTTCCATCTCTTTTCCCTTTTTTATTCGTTGTTAACATGTTCTACAGATGGCGCATTGAAAGAGGTGAAGTAAAAAAAGGAGAAGAAGTTTTGGTAGTGGGGTTGTGGGTGATCAGGAGGAGGGTGGTCCTCAGGTGAAGATCTGAGGCTTTAAAGTTTGCATCTTTTTTCGTCTTATCTTCACTTCTTTTGTGGGTTTTTGGTTTTCATTGATATATATATATATATATATAATTGAAAACCAACAAAGAAGAAAAGAAATGAGCGCTTCGAGGTTTATCAAGTGTGTCACGGTTGGTGATGGTGCCGTTGGTAAAACCTGCCTCTTGATTTCTTACACTAGCAACACTTTCCCTACGGTAATTCTCTTGTTTGTCTATTCTTTTTCATTTCCGCTGTGTATTCTTTTTAATTCTCTTCTTTTCCAATATTTACGATTTCTGATTTTCAATGAGTTCTCTTTTCTGTTTCAAGTTTGTTTATGGAGAATGTTGATTTTGTTTATGGAGAATGTTGATTTCGATTGATGTGCTGTTTGTGTGATTTTGCTAGACTTGTTACTGTTGTTCTTTGTCTGCTGTCTTAATGTTTCCTTTTAAAGGTTTTGTTTTCTTTCCCAAGTTTCTGGAAAGTGGAAACTGATTCAGACCACGGCATCTATGTTGTCTGATTTAAGCAAGCAATGGAAAAGAATATATAAAATGCAAGAGAGTGGCAATTATTATTATAAAATGTTGATGATTATTCTCAGACTTGGTATGCATCAGTCGTATAGAGTTGATGAGATTTCTGTCTTAGGGACGCCTATGGTTCGTTTTAGTTACTGCAATTTCTGGGGAAGGTCTTTTTGATTTCCGATTTGACAATAAGTTATCTGGATTTAAATTTTGATATCTTAGCGCACTTATTTGTTATTTGTGGCTAATCTGATCCCCTTTTTTATTCATCATGTGGAACCCTTGGAATCTGTTTGCCTTCTGTTTGTTTACTCCCTTGTGCACTGTCTTTGTTCAACAGGATTATGTTCCAACTGTATTTGATAATTTCAGTGCAAATGTGGTGGTTAATGGCAGCACTGTCAACCTGGGGTTGTGGGATACTGCCGGTATTTTAACCTAGGATTTTTCGTCCTTATATATTGATTAAAGATACTTTATCAATCATGGGCATTGCCTTGATTCTGCATTTGCTATCACTTGAAACAGGACAAGAGGATTATAACAGATTAAGACCTTTAAGCTATCGTGGGGCAGATGTTTTCATACTGGCTTTCTCTCTCATAAGCAAGGCCAGTTATGAAAATGTTTCTAAAAAGGTGGGAATTTAACCAGACTAACTTCAATAGTTCCTTTTCTCTTCTCCAGTTCAAACCTCTTATTTGTCTGTGAAACTACTATGACACTAATGAATTCATAGTTGGCTTCATTTGCAGTGGATTCCGGAGTTGAAACATTATGCTCCTGGTGTCCCAATAATTCTCGTTGGAACGAAGCTTGGTATATATTTCTTTTAAACATTGATTCTGCATTTGTAACTTCCTTTCTTCATTTGGGTGTTCTTCTGGATGTTCTGTTTAGTGGTGACATAGGTGTTTATTTCATTACCTAGTATTTACAAGGTTACTTGATTGCTTGATGACTTGGCTGGCTCCTGTCATTTTTTAATAAATTCTGTTGTGAGTTTGGCTCTATTAGAGTTTCTATCAGGCAGTAGCTGTCTTGATAATTTTCATTGATCACATCAGTGTGGAAGGTTATGGATACTAATCAGGTCATTGTCGTTGGTAATTTCTAAAGTCATGGGGAAAGCTTAGGATGTTCTTAGTACATCAAATTTTATTACTGTCTATGTCTTGTGACACCGCAGACAAGTCCACAGAAACATTGTTGACTTCGTCACATATTTTGCCAATGATTCAATTCTCTATTGATTGTGGTGATATATTCTCACTTCATTGATTTTTGTGTGTGTTAGATCTTCGGGATGATAAGCAATTCTTTATAGACCATCCTGGTTCTGTGCCCATTACTACTGCCCAGGTAAAGTTTTTCTTGTGGCAGTCTGATTGAGAAGTGGGTGTTTTTGTTTGTACTCCTAACCATTATTGGCATTGATTTTCTTTGAAGGGAGAGGAGCTAACAAAGCTTATAGGTGCACCTGCTTATGTTGAATGCAGTTCGAAAACACAGCAGGTTTATTTCTTGAAGTTAATATTTCCTTGCATGTTTATAAAAGTTATAGAGCGTTAAAACTGAAAGATAATATTATCTTTGCTGGCAGAATGTAAAAGGAGTTTTTGATGCAGCCATTAGAGTTGTTCTTCAACCACCAAAGCAAAAGAAAAAGAAGAGCAAAGCACAAAGGGCCTGTTCCATATTGTGATTTAAGTAGGCGCAAAAGGTCACAACTTCCGTGCTGCTCACATTTCCCTCCTTATCTTCCTGCTGATCCTGAAGAAACTCAATTGTTGCCTCAACTAACAATAATTGGGTTCTCTATGAAGAATCAGCCTGCTTTCGATTATTCTGGATCTCTGATCGTTGAATTACATGATTGTCAACCTCCATTTTTAACTTCTGGTTTTGATGTCCTTTTTTGTATTAACAAGATTGGAATATTCAGAAGACAACCCTCCCTTACATGGATTCTATCTGTTCTTAAGGGCTTGGATGGCTAATGCTGTCAATTACATTCTTAAGTTTATTAGCAACTTACTAGTTTATGATAAAGACGAAATATATGTTGGGCTTATAGCAGTTTGTTTGATCTGTCTTGCTTGATTGTATTTGTTGTTGATATCCTATCTGGCTTCCTGCGATGATGCCTCTCTTAAATTCTTCCCTGGGTCTTTGTTCACATTGCATTTCAAGATAATAAACAAACTCTTCATTAGTCTGATGCTTTGATAGGTCGGGTTGTGAACAGTTGAATCTTACACTTTGGAAGGAGATGACCATTGCATCATTTACCATAACCAAAATCTAAAAGGAAACTGTGTCAATTTCCCTTGATTATCAACAAAATGGTGGTAAGTTGTGATTATGGCCCAAAGCAGCTTATGTTTTCTTCGGAGTGGCATGCATGCGCCAAATTGCTTTCATTTCCTCGACGGAGTTTTAAGATTTGAGCCACTAATATCAAGTTTAGAGCTTGTAAACGAAGCGAAAGAGGATAAACTAATCAACCACAAAATTTAATTTGGTAGAATAATAATAAGTTATATTTATTGTCTTAATTTGTTTAAGATTTACATTTATTTAAAAATAAAAATTTCTTATTAAAATAAGATTCAATTTTTATATTTTAGTCAGGAGCCTTTTTAACTAGAATAAGAATTTTAAGAACTTCTATAAATATGTGTACAGACATTAGGAGTGATTCTTTGTTTCAAAGATAAGATATTCTAAATTTTGATCCATAGACATTAGGAGTCATTTCCATAGACATTAGGAGTCATTCTTTGTTTCTTACGCTCCATTACTTGTCTATCTCACTAATATTATTTAGCCATATCAAACCCTAAAATTTTAACAAAATTTTCCATCAATTAAACCCTAAAATCTCAATTAATCCAATCTTGAAAATTTAATAACCTAAGTTGAAATTTAGACTCGAAATATGATATTTCAGCAGCCTAACAACACTCAATAGCCCTGGTTCAGCCAGATTCCGTCGAGGCTGAAGGTTGCAGCTTGGATCCATAATCTTGAGTTACCTCCAACGTAAAATACCTGCAAAACAGAGGAAGCTAGGGTTATAATCTCATACCTGTATCGAGGCAAGATCGTATCTTTTATATGGGATTTAGACTAGGTTTAGGTCTTTACGTGTGCATGGGAAGTCATTACCTGCTAATGGGCTATTGATTCACAGGCCTGGAATTGGGCCTAGCATGGCCAACCCAACCATAAGCCCCCTACTCCTCAAGTCTGATCAGGGAGAAGGGTCGATGGAGTATGTAAAAACTGTACAGCCCATACGAGCGAGGGATCGTGATAGGTCCAATCGACCAAGCACTGCCCCTTTGTGCGCGATAGCTCGGGAGGCGCCCGACCGATCGAGGGTAAGGCTGAGTCGATCGACCAAAAGCATCCGATCGTTCAGGCTTGACCAGTACGGTCGATCGGTTTGTGCCACGGTTGAGCGATCAACTGGCTCGCGATAGGCGCTAGCACCTACGATCGATCGGGTGCTGACATCTAGTCACTTCGTTAGATGTAATCATTACTTT
This sequence comes from Erythroxylum pelleterianum, assembly GCA_027563865.1. NCBI lineage: Eukaryota > Viridiplantae > Streptophyta > Magnoliopsida > Malpighiales > Erythroxylaceae > Erythroxylum > Erythroxylum pelleterianum. The sequence goes on along the minus strand of JAOQMR010000211.1, from coordinate 18,814,416 downwards.
GACGATACATATCTTCTGAACGCCGTTTGAAATTTGAAACGATGCGTCTTTAAACGGCCACACAGCTGTCATGTGCTATCATGGGCTGTCACACGGGTCCTTTCTGCGCCGCCTCAAGCCTTTAGTAACCCTAATTTACCGCATTTCACATTCCGCCACGCGTCTGATCCCAGCTGGCGCTCCCCTTCAACTATCAGTGTTATAAATACCGGGTTCGGCAGACTGAGGATTTTCCTCACGCGTGCTTAATTCTCTTGTTCTTATCTTTCTTCATTCTCATTGCTTTGCCAGTAGTCACCGGAGCTTTTCCTCTGTCGTCGTTCCGATCCCAAAACTCAGTCACTAACTTAGGTATGTCCTTTTTTTTTCCCCTTTTTCGCTTATAAATCTTCGTTTTGTAACTATGTCATCCGTTAGCCCTAGAGATGAGTTCAGGCTTAGGAAGGAAACTAGTTCCTCCTCTCCGGCAGCCGAAAGGCCTTTAGAGTCGGGCTGCCAGAGGTAATGGCAGAAATGGTGGAGGTGCCTGAGGCTAGCGGGAGTGTGGCGTTAGAGGCAGTGAGAACTGGAGAAGGTAGGGTGAGCGCTAGGAAAGACGGGCAGATCGTTGAAAATCTACCGGCTGACCTATCAATGGTGACTGAGAAGGAACTGTCCCGATTGATCGCCAAGAACAATATTCCCGTGTCCTGGAGAGCCAGATTAGCCGGGAAGGATGAGCGGATTCATAGCGGTGGGAATGGCTACCTTGCTGTTTCGGATGGCTTCTTCTCAGTTGGGGGTATGAGGTTACCGTACGCCCCGATTATTGACGACATATGCAACAGTTATGCCTTGAGGCCGAGCCAAATCCCTCCAAACGACTGGAGGTTCATCAATGGGCTAGCTCTGCTGTGCCATCATTTCGGACAGCAGCCATCAGTCGGCATCATGCGCCATTTCTTGAGGATGAACCAGAGTTCTGCCGCTGGGGGTGGGGTTCCTCACTTTCAGTACAGAGATGCCCATTATCGGCCCGCTGGGACGACTTCCAAAGTTTAGGCCTGGAAGACGAAATACTTCTTCGTGAGGCCCATAGGATCTGCCTTCGAATCCCGGCCATGGAGGTACCCTTTTGCCGAGCGATGGAACGACATTTCAAACCTACTTCTTTCCCGGGAGGAGCAAGAGGTAGTCGATCGCATAAAAGTGCTCGGCCATTACGATTTCAACTGCCTCGTTCAGGGATATTGTGGAGGGGCTTCGGCCGGGTCGTTTATGATCGACCCCCACCCCCAATTAGCGGGCTAGGAGAAGAAAATGCCCCTTTCGGTTGACTTCCCGCAGTTTATTTATTTGTTGCGCTTATTGGTGTTAGCGTCGATTTCTAACTTGCTTCTATTGTTGTGCAGCCATGATGCTCATCAGCGAAATCCCCGGCTCGTCCTCCAGCTATCGGAAGCCCCAAGGTCCAGGTAAGGCCACTGGATCGAAGAGTAAGGCACGAGGTGTGAAAGTTGGCGAGAGCGTTACTGCGCGACCACCCGAGCCTGAGCGGTCTACCGCGCTCGTTCTACCAACGATTTTTGATCGATCGGCTGCGCCTGCTCGGACTACCGTTATTCAGGTCCGGTCGACTAGCGAGGGAGAGGAGGAAAGGGAAGAAGAAAGACCTCTGAAGAGGAAAAGGGCCGTTCGGGCCATTGATGGATCGCCTTGCCCGTCGGACGAGAGCCAGGGGAAGGAGAAGCAGAAAAAGAAAAGGAAGGAGAGGAAGGAGGCCGAGGGGAAAAGGGCTTCCCCGATCGGTATAGGTGAGACTGCCTCGCTTGGAGACATCAGCGTGGCCCTCAAGATTGCTGAGAAGTTTTCTCTTCCCCTAGACAAGGAGTTCATGGGCTCTCTGAGCAACAAGGAGCTGTCGTCCAGACTCGTACGCAACTGCGCCAGGGTATTTTCTTTCCACCCTTCTTTATCTCTCTCTCTCTCTTTTCATAACAACCACGTTTCTTCCAGAATTTGGCGTTCTCCTACGAAGTGCACCAACGTCTCGATCAGCTCGAAGAAACTTCTGGAACTGTGGATCGGGAGATTAAGGACCATCACGAGCAGGTTCGAGCATTGAAGGCTGAGCTTTCAGCCGCGAAGGAGGAGAAGGATTTTACGGTCGCTCAACTTGCTTCATCTGGGGAGCAAAAGAGAGTTTTGTTGGAGGAGGAGAGGGATTTTTTGAAGGCTCAGCTTGCTTCATCCGAGGAGGAGAAGAACAGAGTGGTGGCGTCGAGGGATACTCTGGAGGGAGAGCACCGGGCGATGCAGCTCATCAATTAGGGGCTGAGGGAAGAAGTCCTCAAGGCCAATTCCCGAATAAGAACGGAGGAGGAGCTTCGGAAGAAGTTCCTCCAAGATTGCCAGGCAGCGGTGGATGCCCAAGTGAAGGCTGAGGATAAATTGCAAGAGCTTCGACGCTCTATTAAAGGGGAGAGAGTTAAGGCCATCAAGCGGTGGAAAGATCGGTACCTAATCGACGAATGCATAGAATTTGCTTGCGACATGTCCCTTACTCTCCTAAGGAACAGCCACCGCGTTTGAGTTCCTAACGGGACGGACGGTCCTCCGTTTGAGGATTATGCCGAGCCATTGCTTCCTCCCGAGCTCGGCCTTTCGCTCGATGAGATGAAGGCGATAGTGGAGAAAGAAAGGGATGCGTTGCCAGACGAGATGCTGGATCATAGTTCGGATAAGGAAAATGAGCCAACTGAAGATGGCGTCCCTTCGGTTCTTCCTATGGGGTCTGATCCTGCGCCGGTCGCTCCGCTGACCTCGTCTCCCGGCGATCCACTTGCTAGTTCTTCTCCTTCTCCTGAATTCTAAATGTAGATTGTAGGGTTCTTGAGCTCACCCGGCCGAGCCTGTGGCTGGTGGAATTATCAAAGTAATGAAAATCTTGTTTTGTCCTTTACTGTCTCGTGACTTAGGCTATTGCTAGCTTCGTGTAAGGGTTGCCTTAGCGTCCAAGTGAGATCACGTCGCAATAAAAAGGACTCATTCAAATAACGTCGGGGCTTAGTGATCTGGGACTTTAGTTCTTAGAGTCGCCCGGTTTAATTGGTCGAGCGTTGTCGAGGCCGAGCGACCCGAGATATCGTTCTCAGCATCGTCTGATTCCAAGATCTTGTTTGGAACCTGGCCAATCGTTGTTGAGGCCGAGCGATCCGAGATTGTGTTCTCGACATTGCCTGGTTCCAAGATCTTGTTTGGAGCTTGGCCGATCGTTGTTGAGGCCGAGCGATCCGAGATTGTGTTCTCAGCATCGCTTGGTTCCAAAATCTTGTTTGGAACCTGGCCGATCTGTTATCTCTTTCGTTTTAACTATCTGGATGAGGGTCTTTCTGCCAAGGAATTTGAAGACCCTTTATTGATAATGATGAGGGCGTGGGCCGTTAAAAAACCTGATTGGCAAGGTTAGGAAAAAGGTACCCACTACAAACGCGTAATCAGCAGTATAGCACAAGATAAATAAATAAATAAACAAAGCAAGCTTATCTATTGATAGAACGTCTTCAAGTTTTGAGAGCTCCAGGGCCTTAGTAAAATCTTGCTGTCCGCATTGTGCAGTATGTAAGAGCCGTGTCCGACCTGTTTGACCACTTGGTAGGGTCCCTCCCACGCTTGGCTGAGCTTTCCAGGATGTTTCCTAGCCGCCTCGGCCTTCCTCAAAACATAAGCACCAACCTTGATGTCGCTCGGCATTACCCTTCTGTTGTAAAAACTTGTCGCTTTTTTCCTGATGGCTTCTGATCGAGCGGCTGCCCTCTCTCTATCTTCGCTAAGAAGAACTAGTTCTGCTTTGCGGGCTTCATTATTTCACTCTTCGTCATAACCCGATACTCTTTGGTTATGTAATACCACTTCTACTGGTACTAAAGCCTCTGCCCCGAAAGTTATTCGGAATGGTGTTTCTCCAGTGGCTCCATTCGGGGTAGTTCTATACGCCCATAGTACTTCATCTAATTCGTCTACCCAAGTCTTGCGCCCGTCTAGGCGCTTTTTGAGAGCATTCATTATCTTCTTATTAGTATTCTCCGCGAGGTCGTTGCTCTGAGGATGAGCCACTGAAGTTAGTTGAAGCCTTATCTTTAATCGGTCGCAAAAATCTCTGAATCTGTCGTTATCAAACTGCCGACCGTTGTCTGTAACCAGCACCATAGGCATCCCAAAGCGACTTAATATGTTTCTCCTTACAAAGTTTTCCATCTTCTGCTCCGTAATTGTTGCCAAAGCTTCTGCTTCTACCCACTTAGTGAAGTATTCAACTACTACTACCAAAAACTTCTTCTGCCCGGGACCAAGGGGGAAAGGTCCCAGTATATCCATTCCCTACCGAGCAAAAGGGATCGGATGGCTCACGATTTTCATCCTCTCAGTTGGCTGATGAGACAGGTTACTATTCCTTTGACAAGCCTCACAACGTTTAACTTTCTCTTGGCAGTCTTTCTTCATCGTTGGCCAGTAATAACCTTACCTAATCAACCTGTGAGCCAACATTTTGCCTCCCAGATGATTTCTGCACATTCCTTCGTGGACTTCGGCCATTGCCTGCTCCGCTTCCTCTTTGTTCAAGCAACGTAGTAGTGGCCAGTCATACGATCACTTGTAAAGGGTGTCATTAACGACCGTATATTCGGCCACCTTTATCCTTAATTTCTTAGCCTCCAAGGTGTCTTCCG
>JAOQMR010000211.1:18754025-18781379 GCA_027563865.1 Erythroxylum pelleterianum | reverse complement strand
TTACACTTTTCTCTTTATTTCTTAATTTTCACTTCCATTTCAAATCTACTCATTCTCTTAAACTTTCATAACCCATATAAATCGACTCAATTATTGAAGTCAACAAAACTAAACAATTCTTTTTTCATAAATTTTTTTTAATTTCATCAATTTTTTTTAAATTCATAAATTTTCTCACCAATTTCTTTCTTATTGAAATGCATTTGGGGTCCAACATCCCTCGTCTGTAGCACCTGGTGTAGCTTGTTGTCTCACGTTTAATTCTGCCACCGCACTCTTGCTGTCCCCTTGCGTGATCACTGTGCATTGATGTTGCTTCTTGACGCCTCTCATCTTTGCATGCTTCCAGATAATTTTTTATTGCTGCCCTCATGCGTGAACGTCCTCTCTTCTGTTGTTGTTGCGTCGCACTTTCCTTTATTTTTTTTCGTGCCAAACCAGAAAATCGAACAGCAATCCCTTAACCTCAGATGCGAAGAAATAATTATAACAGCCACAGTCCACCTAGCTCTCTCTCACTTTGCTTCTCCACTTACGTCCCCCTTATTGCCGCCACTCAGCTCCAGTTGCTACTGTTTTGTTTTCTCTCACTGTAGCTTTCTCCTTCTATTTCACTGTTGTGTGCTCATTAGAGGACCATCGTGATTGTTCCTTCCTCTGCCTTTTTAATTGCTCTCTTGTGCGTTGATTAAATCTGAAATCCCTTGTAGGCATGATTTGCGTCACTTTCACTGTTGCTGATTACTACACCTGGCTTTAACATGACCTTGGTTGATTTTTGTGTCCAACATCCTCTAAGCGTTTTGCAAAAATCTTCGCCAGCTGTCCACAGCTTGTGTATGTGTTGGTTTAATTTTCCTGTGCGCCACTTGACGCTGGTGTTTTGCTTAGACGCTGGTTCCTCTGTGCTGATTTAATTTTCAACTGTTGCTGGAATTGCATCTGTCCCACACGAGTCTTGCTCTCCACTGTGCATTGAAACCAACGTGATCTGATTTTGCTGCTAATGGGTAGCTTCTGCTTTTGCTGTTCCTTGCTGACTTATAGGACACCACCTTGCCACTTTTCTTTTGTCTTCTTATGCGTGAATTGGCCCTTTAATTAATTTGCTTTTCTTCATGCGTGTCCTCCGTTGTAGCTTCCTCTGTGCTTTCAAACAATTTAAACCCTCGCGTTCACTGCTCCTTCAAGTTGACAACAACTTCTGTTAAAAAGCCAGCCTTATGCGTGCGTGACTTTCCTTATTTTTCCTTGGTTATTAGTGTCATCTCTTTGTTGAATTCTCTCCTTTACGCTACAGCCCTCAATTCATTTTTGTTGTTGCTTGTTTTGCCAGATGCCATGCTATCCTCCATTAGTTGGACCATTTAATTGCCGCACCTAAGTAGCTAATGCGTTGAATCCACCTATATAAGACCATTAAAAACTCAACACCTAAAACCCTTTCATGTGTTAAAATCCCAACGCACGGCTCTTTAGCAAAAATTATTTTCATTTTTTTGTAAATAAATAATTGTGCTCCAATTTTCTTTTGACTTTAGAAAAATTTGCCATTTTGGTCTCAAAAATTTATCAACAAATCCAGCTTAGCAGTCAACATAAATTGAACACAATTTGAGCATTTTATCTTAAAAGTGGATTGAAATCACATATAAATGTATAGGAAAATATGAGAAAATTCAATCCAATCAGATGTCGGTGAGCTGAAGGCTAGAGCGTACATACACAGTGGCAATAAAACCAACAATGAGTTGTTCTCGAACAAAATGACAATCAAGCTCAATGTGTCTTTTGTGTTCGTGGAAAACTGGATTGGATGCTATATGAATAGCAGCTTGATTATTACAAAAAAGTCGCATCGGCTGCTTATGGAACATACCTAAAGAAGCCAAAAATGATTTTAACCAAATAAGCTCGCACGTGGTAGTTGCCATAGAGCGATATTCCACATCGGCAAAAGAGTGGGAGACTATGTGCTGCTTCTTGGCCTTCAAAAAGATAGGAGAAGAGCCAAGAAGTACGAAATATCCAGTGAATGAATGCCGAGTTAGACGACAACTGACCCAATTTGAGTCACAATAAGCATACAACTGCAAACCTGAATCTGTATGCAATACTAAACCTTGCCCGAGATTTTTCTTAATATAGCATAACACCTGTAGTGCAGCTTTATATTGCTCCTAGGTCAGTTGTTGCATGAGTTGTGGCAGAGTGTGAACGACATAAGCTTGGGGCGCATGATTGTCAAATAAGTTAAACGTCCAATAATTTGATGGTAGCCACTGGGGTCTGGGTAAAGTGACAAACTTTACAGGACGAGTTTATGATTTTGCTCAACAAGAAAATCAGCTGGCTTATAACTCAACAACCCAGTCTCGGAGAGGATGTCAAGTTTGAATTTACACTAGCACATGAATAAGCCATCCAGTCTACGAGCAAATTCAATGCCCAAAAAATATTTGAGAGGCCCAAGGGCCTTGATGTGAAAACAAGAACTAAGGTAATCCTTGACCTACTAACAACTCCTACCATTGGTCCATGCGAGCACTATATCATCCACATACACCAAAAGAGCCAAAAATATATCACCCTTACGATAAACAAACAAGGTATAATCAACACGGGGTTGAATAAAACCAAAGGTATACAAGGCATTAATCAATTTGGTAAACCAATTGCGAGGAGATTGTCAGAGCCTATAAAGTGATTTCTGAATGCGACACACCTTTTTAGGATCTGTTGTAGAAAACCAGGAGGAAGCCACATATACACTTCCTCATCTAAATCACTGTGTAAGAATGGGTTATTGATGTCGAGTTAACGCAATTCCCATTTTCTAGCGACTGTGACTGCCAGAAAATTACGGACACTAACCATTTTAGCAACTGGTGCAAAAGTTTCATTGAAATCCACTCCTTCAACCTGGTTGTTCCCCAATATCACAAGTCTAGCTTTGAACCGTTCTATAGTACTGCCATAGTGATACTTGATTTTATATACCTACTTAGAGGAATTGCTTTCTTACCTTTTGGAAGGTCGGTAACAATCCAGGTGTCATTTGTTTCTAATGCGACAATCTCTTTAGCCATTGAATCATGTCAATGGGGATCCCTGTAAGCCTATTTAAAATTTATGGGTTCAACACTGGCACTAAGTTGCTAAGAACTGTTGATGAGACACAGAAAACTTTGAGCAGTTTACATAATTGACAATGGGATATGGAGTACTTGAGACATCATTGGACGAGGATTGCGGTAGAGATAGGATGTGCATATGAACAGTATTGCAAGAGTAGTCTTATAAATAAGATGGAGGATACCTTGTTCAGTGCCCATAACCCAAAGTGTCATCGTGCACTGTAGATGAATTTGAACAACCACATCACTTGGGATTCCAATCTCTGAACTTCCCGAATTATCCAAAGAGAAGCTCCCCCTATCGCCCATACTCTCGTTGTTGGGGCTGGAACTAATGGGTGGAGACTCAGATTGTGACTAGATAGTTGGCGAGGGTTGTGATGCATCGCAGGTAGTAGATGTAGCATCGTCATAGGATGTGAAAAAAGAGGGTAACGGATTGGTGTGGGAGGATGATGGCTGCACTGGCTTGTAGTAAGGAAAAACATCATCAATAAAAATGAACATCTCGGAAATAAAAACATCACCCATTTCTCAGTAAAACAAACGTCATCCTTTCTTATTATGATGATATCCTAACAACATACACTTCCTACTTCGAGATGCAAATTTATCTGTAGGTTTTGGCTTAGGATGGGCATAACAAAGGTAACCAAAAACTGGTAAATGACCATAACGAGGAATAGTGTGAAAAAGCTTTTCATGAGGTGTCTTGCCATCAAGTAAGGGAGTAAGAGTGCGATTGATCAAGTGTGCAGTGGTAAGGACATTCTCCCGAAAACTTTGTTGGAAGGTTAGCTTGAAACCTTAGAGCACGTCCTACATTCAATACATGCCTATGTTTTCGTTTAACCCTACCATTTTGTTGAGGTGTATTAACACTTGACAACTGATGTAAGATCTCCAAATCCTTATATAATTTCACCGAATTCCTCTCGCAAAATTTTGCACCATTATCGATGCAAAAAATCTTTACGATTTTTTGAAATTGAGTTTCCACCATAGCAAAAAAAAGTCACCAGTTTAATTGTTTCACTTTTCTCCACCATCTTAATAGAACTAAACAACCTTGCTAAAATCATCAACAATGGTCAAGAAATAATGTGCACTTGTCAAAGAAGACTCGCTATATAGGCCCCATATGTTACAGTGAACCAAATCAAAACAAGCAGAACTTTTATAATCACTAATAGGAAACACACTCTGAGTTTGTTTTGCATAGAACAAATATCACAAGCTTCCAAATTTTTATTCTTGCTACCACTACAACCAATTGCAACCTAGTTATTTATGCCATAACTCCACAGTCTCCTTAGTCTTGACAGCAAAAGCAGTACTCGAAAGAGACTTGTACATATACACCCCATCTCATTGCTCACCCAGTCCAATCAGCATCATTGAGGCAAGGTCATCTAGCACACAAAATTCATCAGTGAAGATTGCTACACGATTTTCCCATGGGTTAATTGTGCCACGAAAAATAAAATGCAATTTAATTTAGGCACATATGACATATTGTGAACAAAAAAATTAGGACCCAAAGACATGTGACCCCTTTAACAGCAGACACATCTGGACTCCATCAGGCAATCTGACCAGACTGGGAACAATATTCTCAATTTTTATCAATACATCAAAATGACCAATCATGTGGCATGACGCTTGGCTATCAATTAACCAAGTAGGAGGGGGTCCCTTATTAGAGAGCTCTTCGTTACCCAACTTTGATGGTTCGATAAAAGAGAGAAGGTGTTGAATTTGATCAGGTGTTAACATAGGGACAGTTGATGTTGTACCGGACGAACTTGTTGCATAGTTCACCGCATGTGCAGTAGCCACAGGTGGTGTACCTCTACCTTGACCTTTCCCTCTAACTTTTCTGCCCTTCTACCCATGACACCCATAGAGTTGGTAACATCTTGTGATGTCATAATTAGTTTTTCCACAATGCCCACTTACAGTGCAATCACCTTGCACTGAACTTCACCTGAAACAGATCATGAAGATGCAATATGATTTCCTTCTGGTGGGGAAATCTACACTTCATATCCCACGAGATCCATTTATTCATCCCGGGAGTGAATAATCACTTTGTATGTTTGCTCTGTCATGGAGTAAACACGATTGGTTGAAGGTAATGGTGAGGTGTTCAGAATTTGACTTCTCAAATTCCCATACATTTGGTCGTCTAGTTCTATGAGAAATTGGTAAGCCAGATCTTTTTCAGTTTCTTCAGTCATAAATTTTAGCATCGCACACTTGTCACCGCACTCTCACACCAAGATCTACCTATTACTATCCAGTTTGTCCCACACGAAGTTTAGTGTAATATGTACCAATGGATGTCCCTTACGCCTTATGGTAGAAGGCTTGATTTCAATTGATATTGACAGGGAACGTTTTCAATGACATAACGATCCGCTATATCATCCCGCAATTCCTTTGTTGTCTCAAAAATAAGGAAGACATGACTGGAGTTGTGGGTCAAAAGTATTATGTATCCATCCATTAATCATGGGGTTCCATAAGATTTAACTTTCCTATTTCATTAACTATCAAAGCCTTAAATAGTCGTACAAAATTACAAAGTGAGTAACATATCAAAACCAAAAATTATAGAAGATTACGGAAATATATGTACAGTAAATATAGAGATATGTACAGCGAATATATTGCTAACATAATCAAATGTAAATTTTAGTTAGTAATTCAAGTTTGGAGAGATGGTAACATTAAAATTCACTAGGCTAAGGTGTCAAAGAAGAACGCAAATTGGAACAACTTACTTTTTTGCTTTTGAGTGGCTATGCTGGTAAGGAGAAAAGATATGGAAACTATTTCCATAATATACCGACCCTTGATTATGTAAACTAGAGGAGGATTTTGTAGATATAATTTTTAGGGAAGTTTTAAAGAGCTATATTGCTTACTTTAGCTAGGTACTACAAGAGTTGCTCATGTATGTTACACTTTTCTCTTTTGAATTAATTCAATTACTTATTTACCATTCAAAAAAATTAATTAGTACAATTTTATGTAACTTTTTCTTTGCTAAATTCAACATAATTATAATAAGTCTTAGAATAATTCTAAGTTTAAAATTTACTAAAATGGTTATGAATCTTATTATATCTACTTGTATATGGGCACGAGCTCCAATACATTTGTGTGTTGATAAGTAGATTTTTTATTTTTTACATATATGGACATGAGCTCCAACATGGTTATGTCTCAAACTGTCTCTTTTCAAGCAAAAATTCACTAGGTCAACACATTTATTTTTGTTGATGTCTTTATCTCTAATTTTTATAGAAGAACAAGTTATGACATTAGACTATATATCAGATGACATTCACCCAAATACTTTCTAGAAAATTTGTTTTCTTTCTAAAATTTTATGATTACATGCTTGTGCATATAAGCCATACAATTGAATCTCCACCTTGGCAAATATCCTCTACATAGATTAGGTAGTAACCATGTCTAATGCATGAAGACATTAATCAAGTTTAAGCAATACTTAAAATTCTCCATAGTAAAGACTTTATCAACATATTAATTATATTTTTTGTATTAAAAGCCTTTTCTAACAAAATCTATTTAGATGAAATTAACTCCCTAATTTTGTAAAATCTTACATCTAGTAAGAAGCAGCTCTTCTTCCCCTACTCCTTGGAAAATGGAGTAGTCCTTGCATGATACACTCGACTCTTTGCCAAATAAATGACACTTTGACCATCATAATGTATTCAAATTATACCCTAATCAGTGCTCACTTCCTTCACTAGTCTTGTAAGCTATGATGCTTCCTTACTAATTGCATTCACTATTATATACTCTACTTCAGTTGTAGATAATGCAATCATATATTATAACATTGATTTTCAAAAAATAGGCTCTCCTATAAAAGTAAAAGCATATTATATAATAGACCTTATATTATCCGAATATCTTGCATAGTATAAATTCACATAACCTACATTTGAAGGATTACCTTGCTGACTAATGAACACAATATCATAGTTTGATGTACCTTTTAAGTACATAAATATCCACTTGACAACTCTTTAATGTTGTCTTGTTGTAATGTGTACTTATTAACCTAACTAATAGCATAAGCCAAATTTGGCTTGATTCAAACCATTATCTACATTAAACATCTAACAATGCTAGCATATAGTACCTTAGACATATCATTAACCTTTGCATCTGTCTTCAAGCACTGATATAGGAAAACCTTAAGTGATTTTCCAATAAGGTATTAATGAGCTTAGCCTTACTTATTCTAAATTTAATTAATACCTTCCTAATGTAGACAATTTAAGATAACCATAATTTTTTAGAGCTCTTATCCTTCTAAATATATATTCCTAGTCTTTTCTTAGCAATACTCAAATCCTTCATCTCAAATTCCTTTTCCAACAAAGTTTTCATTTTGTTCACACCACGTATACTCTTTTTAGAAATCAACATATTATGCACATATAGTAATAGGAAATAAATGATCCATCATTAAGGCTCTTGATGTAGACACAACAATCAAACTCATATCTCTTATAGCTAATTCAAATCATATAGAAATCAAACCTTTTATACTATTATCGTGGAAAGTGATTTAACTTATAAAATGACTTCCTCTCCTTTTCAGGTTAACTAAGCTCTTTAGGCTTCTTAATAAAAATTGCTCCTTTAAGTCACTATGAAAAAAGTTTTTACAATCATCTTAATCCAAATGCATATCCAAACTACCTATTAATAATAACAAAATCTTGATGAAAGTATTTCTAATTACTAGAGAAGTTTTTATCATAATCAATCCTCCTATGTTGTGTATACTCTTTTACTATTAGTTGATACTTCAACTTCTCTCCTTATTCTTTTGATATTTCTGACTTCCTGTTGTATACTCACTTGCATTTTATAGTTCTCTTTCTTTTAGGAAACAATATTTGCTCTCATGATTGATTCTTATATAATATCTTCACCTTATTCACCATAGCTCTCATGCATCTATGCTTCTCCTAACTATTTATTTCCTTTTTTAAAAAAAAGCTGTATACCTATTGATAATGATAGGCATAAAAGATACCTAGTCTTCTCAATCATATTTATTTAGAGACCTACTAGAGCATCAAATTTTGTCCATGACTAGTTGCTCTTCCTTTAACATTGTCTTTGAACTAGAATTTTCAACCTTTTCAATTATGCTTCAGAGTGATGTAATTCTACTTATACCACCTCCGTACTACCCTCTGTTGATCCTAACAAATTATTTCTATATGTTTTCTTTAACATATATTACTGATAAAACATCATGTCCCTACTTATCACCATCTTATTTGATGAAAAGTTATTACCTTTAGAGTAGTCAATGAAAATACACTTTTTTGACTTTGAATCAAGCTTAAATCTCTCATCATTAAAACATGAATACATATGGGACATTTAAATATTTTCTAATTTTAAAAATTACATTAGTTTATGCTTACATTTCTTCTACCACTCTCACATCTAATGATGTTTACGGTGATCCGCTAATGAGGTAGCACGATATACTCATTACGGTTGTAAAAAAAAGGAGCACTATATTTAGCCTTAAATATAAGCCTTTTCAATTATGAATCTCTTCATCTTCTCTGAAACATCATTTTAATGTGATATTTTTCAAATTGTGTAGTATCTCTGGCTCATAAAATTTTTAAACTTATAAGTTTATGTATCCATGTATTATTATTTGATAAGTACTTGAATTTTTAGTCTTTTTTATTTTTTACCTTAACCTTTTATACCTTAATACAATTACCTTGAGTTTATTTTTTGGGAAGTATACCCAGACTTTTCTTGAAAAATTATTAATTAACGTCACAAAATATTGAGATCTACCTAATGATAACTCTTTAATAGGACTTTATATGTCAATATATGCATACTTTAGAATTCCTTCAATTTCATACTTTCCCCTTATGAATGTTAACTTAGACTGCTTACTAAGCATGCCTTTAGGTAGTCTCCTCTTATGAAGTTCTACCATCACTTGCTTACTGAGAAAACCCAATCATATATATCATAACACAATATTATCATCATTTGACTTAACTATAGCAATCTCTCTAATTACAACTATACGTTCATCAGTTTATGAATGTTTTTCACTGGTCTTAACCTTTCCATCATAGTGAATGCACCCTTTATCACCTTAATATTGTTTATGTCAAATTTAAAACCAAAATTGTTCGCATGTAAAGTGTCTAAAAAAATTAAATTCTTCCTCAAATTTAGTAATATCAAACATTGCAAATTGTTTTGAAAATACCATCAAACATCTTGATCTTGACATATCATATTGAAAAAAATTTACAAACTTTATCATATTCCAACCAATTAATAGCAAGGTTTCTTAACATGTTTGACATAAAAGAATCTTTTTTTTATGTCATGTGATGTGAGTATCATGTATCCTATATTTATAATTCCTAAAGTTGACTAGTTGAAACTTAAAGCATGTCTCCATCATTACTATTTGAGTCTTGATTTGCATGATATTAAAAGACTTTAACGAATCGTCAAACTTTTTTTGTTATCCTGCCTTTTCTTCTTTATACAATCCCTCTTGATATGTTCAATTTTCTCACACTTATAACATTAAACTGTCTTTCTACTCTTAGAATTGGATCTAAAACTCCTCTTAGACTAGTCATCCTTTTTCTTCTTCCTCCTGCAACTCTCATTTTCACTCATATACAACCTTTCACCTTAAAAGTTTTCCCTGGTGATGACTCTACATTGGTTATGTGTTAATAATGCAATAGTAATGTCCTCCACTGAGCTAATAATGTAGTGATAATGTCCTCCATTCCAATTGTCTCCTTATCTAGTGCGAGCATGATCACTAGATTTTCATTGGATGTAGATAAAGAGTAAAGAACAATCATTATTTTTCCTTCATCTACAATAGTCACTTTGATCCTTAATGGGTCATTGAATATTTGGTTGATTGTAATGATATGTTATTCCAAATTTGTTCCTTCTTACATCTTCATCCTTTATAGTCTCTACGTTCGGGTAAAACTTATTTGTGAGAAAGATTAACATGTATCAAATATCCAAATTCTTCCATATCTCCATATAGGATACAATCTCTACAATCTAAGGTATGACCTCATATAATAGATAAAGCCGTATGATTCTAGATGCTTGTGCCTATAACTCTTTCCAATCAAGTTCCTTATCCTTTAGCTCATTCTTCTACAGCCCCTTCAGCATGTCTTATTATGCTAACAAGTCTTTCACTACTTGTTACACAGTCCAAAATTCTCAATTTCGTTGAACTTTTCCACTTCAAACTTTACAATCAAAATCATTATTGCTTAATTATGCTCTAATAGCACTTGTTAAAAAATATATGCAATAATATTAAAAGTTGTATGAAATTAAAAAGAAAGAACAAAAGAAGATTTTTTGACAAAATCCAATCAATTGAGTGTGCCTACATCCTTAAAAGTTAAGAGTAATTGATTTACTGTTGAAATTAATTTGATGATGTTAACAAATTTTTTATATGTAAACTAGGTTTACAAAATCTAGACAGTTGTAAACCTTAATCAGTATAGTTATGTGTAATTTCCCTTATAAAATTCATCCTAAATTAAACTTAATTGCAATAAGTCTTAGAATCTTTACAAAAATCTACCAAAATCACGTTTTCAAATGAGAGTATCTATCACAAATAAGGTGTCTCAAATCGTGGATGTCACTATATCTACCTACGTATGAACAATGACTTTAACATAATCGTAGACCAAAATTATAGATCTTTCTACTTCTCTACATACATGGACATAGACTCCAACACACTCGTGTTAAAAAAAAAATTTGCCACATTAACACGTCTATATTCTATCTTATGCCTTCACTTCTGAGTTTTATATAGTGTTCACCAAAATACTTTTAAAAGATGCTTATTTTCTTTCTAGAATTTTAAAATTGCGTGTTTGTGTATAAGAGATATATATCTCACAATGACATTGATTCCTACAATACATATGATCAACTATGATTCAAATGAAGTAACAATGCAAGGCAAGACTAATTAATAATTTTCATCATGAATAGTAAACTCACTATCACAAGTTAATGTCACTGTTCCATCTAAATTTGTAAATAGGAACTTGATAAAGCAAGGAGAGGAGCTACATTGGGTTTGTCGCCAGTAGGTTCTGCGGCATCACTAAAAGAGGCATGAGCAAAAGATTTTCTTATTTCTCTAATATGTTCCAACATTTCCTGTTTCTCTAAATAAAGAACTACAATCAATCCCCTACCTTCTCTCTTGCATAATACAGTAACTTGTCAAGCCTTATACTTAGCTTCATTTTCTTTATTAGTCATTCACTTAGGTGAGTCTTGAAACAACTGGTAAGATTATTCCTTTGTGACCAAAAGGTCATATATTCGAGTCACGAAAACAATCTCTTTATAAAATATAAAAAGAAAAATAAGTATGATTGATGTCCTTCTCCTTACCCGCACAAATTTTGAGGTCTTATACGTTAGGATTGTTGTTGTTAACTTGGGTGCTAATGACCACCTTAACTTGTGGCTACAAGTTTTGAAGGAAGCTGTGGTGTAGGAAATATAAAGGTCAGTCTTTCGCAATCAATTATCTTATTCAACTACATGCGATGATGCAAAAACCTTCAAAGTACATACTTTTGATAGTTACCATGCCCCTGAGAAAGCCTCCTTATTGTCTTTGTTAATATAATGCATAACTTTTTAAAATAATGGTTTCCATTCTATTGTATACTTGTTAGTATAGTATCATTATAGTCCTCAATTAAAATGCCTTTCCTTACAGGCATTTCCTCTACATTCTGTATGTGCGCTCTTCGCACTAACTCATCAACCATGTAGAACAACTCCCACGCACCTGCAATTTGTAAAATAAATATAGTCACTTTCACTTGCATCTTTTTCTGCCTTCTTTTTGATCACATGTTATACAGTATGAAGAATTTCAAACCTTACATCCAATTCTCGCAAAAGTGTGGGGTCAAGGGACTAAATGTCATCAGTTTTAAATCGTCCCATCAAGCCATTGATATGAACATCGTCAAAATCGGGAGCGTGAGATGAGGGTTAATGCTTGGAAGTGCAAGAACAAGCACATCCAGGAGTAAGATTAACTGAAAAGTATATTTCACTGGTCTGTAAGAACTTATTAGAGGAATGGAATATGTATATGTTTTATTGTCTCACAAATTGTTTATATACACTTGATGAACATTCGAGAGTACAACAGAAAGAAGAATAATATTGTTATTTGTTATAGATGAGTATCAGACAGCTGTTGTGCATTTTTTGTAACATAAATGTCTAACAGCTGGCAATAGAAATGACTTATGTGCCCTTGATGTGTTCTTCATTTTACAGCCACACTCAAACTAAACTGGGGGCTTGAAACTAGGTTTAATTTGGAGAGTAAGAGATTAAACTGTGTGGAAGTGAGTGGTTTTGAGAGGCTGTAGGCGATTTGATATGTGGTACTCACATATCTGATCTCCAAACACCCAGCTTCAATCTTGTCCCTGATAAAATGTACATCCATCTCTATGTGTTTGGTTCGTAAGTGAAAGATAGGATTTTGGGCTAGCGATCGAGTTCCATTGTTGTCGCACCACAGAGTTGGTTTGTGAGGAGGAGAGAACCTTAGCTCAAAGAGTAACAACGTGAGCCATAGGACTTCAGTGGATACTTATGAGAGAGCTCGAGATTCAGCTTCGGTGCTGGATCGAGCTACGGTGGGTTGTTTTTTGGAGGTCCAAAGATGAGGTTACCCCTGAGGAAGACATAACCACCGTTGGTAGATTTCTGATTGTCTAAGGAGCCGGCCCAATCAGAATCATTATAGGTATAAAGGACTAGAGGTGTAGACAATAGTCAAAAAAAGTAAGCCCAAATTTAAAGTTCGTTGCAAGTAATGTAGAACACATTTACAAGTAACCCAGTGTGTGTTCAGTGGATTTGCTGAAAATTGATTTAATTTGTTGACAACAAAACTGATATTTGGTCTTATGTTACACAGATACTGAAGTGCACCAATAATGCTCCGATAGAGAGTTGGATGCTAAAATGATGTACTATTATGAAGAGATAATTTTGTTGTTGTGCTGATGGGAGTTGAGCAAGGCTTGTATGAGGATATATTTGCCCGACAAAGAAGATCGTGGATATCTTGTTTAAGTTTATGGAACCAAGCCCTAGAAGCTTGTTTTAAACCATAGAGAGCCTTAGTTAACTTGCAAACATGGTGTGGAATGTAGACTATTTCCTGTAGTTCACCATTCAAAAATGTATTGTTATTGTCAACTTGCTGTATATCCCAATGATGGGAAACAACAAGTGATATAATGACTTTAATTATTGAGGCTTTAACAATTGGACTAAAGGTCTCTGAAAAATTAACACCAAGGGTTTGATTAACTCTTTGGCAACAAAACAAGCTTTATACTTAGAAATGGCCCCATCAGCATTGTATTTAGTTTGGAACACCTATTTGGTACCAAAAATGTACATAGTGGGTTCACAGGGAACAAGTGTCCAAGTATTATTTTGTTGTAAAGCATGAAGTTCAGCTTGCATAGCTTGAAACCATATAGGGTCATTTAAGGCTTCTGAAACAATTTTAGGCTCAGTATGTGGGGTAGAGACAAGAGTGGTAGAATAGATTTTGGGTTTAAAGATACCACTTTTGGAGCGAGTTTGCATAGGATGAGTGTTATATGGTAATGGTAAGATGGAATCATTGATTGAAGTGTTAGATGTGGTAGTATGGGCTGGTAAGCAAGGAGTTGGAAACCTTACCTGTAGATCAATAGAGGATTCTGGCGATTGGGAGTGTTCTATTATTGAGCAGTGATCCGAGATTGCCTTTGGATAGAATGAGGCCAAAGATAGAGTGGATATAGGAAGACTAGGTGAAGCTGCATTTTTGTTTGAGTGTGAAGGCAAAAGTTGAGGAAATGGAAACTTTTATTCATTAAATTCTACATGGCGAGATATGAAAATCATACCTTGATTTTTTAGGCATTTATAGCCTTTGTGCATTGAATTATATCCAAGAAAAGCACATTTTGTGGTGTGGAAATTAAATTTAAGATTAGAATAGTATCTAAGCTAAGGAAAACAGCTGCAGCCAAAGGTTTTGAGGTAGAGACAATTTGGTTGTTTGTTGTACAGCTTCTCAAATGATGAGATGTTGTTGAGTCTTGGAGATGGAAGATTATTAATGAGAAATGTAGCTGTAGAAAAGGCTTCAAGCTTGTAGGTAAGAGGCATATGAGCATGTGATAAGAGAGCTAGGCTTGTTTCAGTAATATGTCTATGTTTTCTTTCGGAAGTACCATTTTGTTGGTAAGTATAAGTACAGCACAAATGTGGTTGTATCCCATATTGTGTAAGATAAGGTAATAGGGCTTTAAATTCCCCTCCCATGTCAGTGTGAAAGGCTTTGATTTTTCTGTTTGACTGAAGTTCAATATTGGTTTTGAATTAATGAAAACAGATAGTGTGTTTGATTTTAGCTTTAGGGGATAAAACCATGTAAACCTAATGCAAGCATCAACAAAAATGAGATAATATTTGTGTTCTTCTGTTGAGAGATATGGAGAGGGTCCCTAAATGTCAGAATAAATGATATCTAATGGATTTTGGGTTGTGATGTCATGTGTTTGAAATGGTAACTTATGCAATTTTCCTTATTTACATGCATCACAAAAGAACAAGTTGTTTAGGTTTATGTTGAACTTCATTGAACTCAAAATTTGTTTCAATATTTTGTTGGAAGGATATCCTAGTTTGGCATGCCAAATATTTGCATTCTTTTGAGCTAAATTTGCCTCACAATGACTTTTGTTTGAAGAAAGAAAATCTATGTAGTATGGAGAACCGAAAACATTAAAACTAGAAGCATAATGTGATTGTTTGATTGTCCTAATTTGGTTTTATGGCTTGATGACTTCAAGACTATATAGGTCATCCCGAAGCACTCCCTTGAGCAGAACCTTCCATGTTTCCTTGTCCTTAAACAAACAATTAACATCAGTAAACTCAACAGTAATCTTGTTATTTTTGGTGAGTTTAGATATGGTCAATAGGTTTTTGGTTATGTTTGAAACATGTAGAATTTGTTTCAATGCAAGAGGTGTGTGTATGCTATCTTGGAAGTGAATATGAGATGAAACCACATTAGCAATATGAAGAGAAGTACCATTCCCAACAGTGAGTTGATCTTTGCCACCATATTCTGAACTGATTGAAAGGTTGTTGAGGTCTGTTGTTACATGATTTGTAGCTCCACTATCTACAAACCATGTACTGTCACTAAGTGTTTCAGAAGAGGGATTACCTTGCTGATTTAAGGCCAAATAGGATTGAAGATAACCTTGTGGATTGTTTTGTGTATATTTTCCATTGTTGTTAAATCTCCATGGTTGGTTAGTGCTTCCTTGCCACGATATGTTGAACCTTTTGTGACATTTGAGTGCCTCATGGCCAAGTTTGTGGCATAGTTGACAAAATATTCGATTTCCATTCCATTTGCCTCCTCTTCCATGACCTCCTCTGCCTTTAAAGCTACTCCTTCCACCTTGATTGTTACAGTATTGATTATTGTTGTTAAAAGTTGCATAGTTGGTAGCAAGTGATGAGATATCTGTCTGGGTAATTATATTCAACTTTTCTATTCTTGTTTCATGCATCATGAGAGAGTTTTGTACTTCTTATAGAGTTGAGGTTTTCGTGGAGTGTGTTAGATAAACCATAACAGGATCATATTCATGACCAAGACCATTGAGAGCACTTAATATTAGATCATATTCTATGATGCCATGTCCTGCAACTTAAAGTGAGTCTCTTATAGTTTTAACTTTCTGTATATATTCGAATATAATGTGTGATCCCTTTTTAATTGTTGAGAGTTGATGTTTAAGCTACAGGACTCTAACCATGGAGGTTTGAGCATAAAGATTTTCGAGGATTTGTCATACTTGGTAGGAGTAGTTTGAATGATTTACCTGACCAATCACTTCTCTAATGGTTGAGAGCAACCAACATAGTAGAAGTTGATCTGTTATGCACCAAGTTTTGTAGTTTGTTTAATTAGTGGCTTGATCTGCATCTACACTAAAAATTTGAGGAAGTGCAATGGTGATGAAGTGTTCAAGTTTAAGGCTCTTATGGTTGCAAGCACTTGTGCTCGCTAGTTGATGAAATTCTACCTGTCAAGTTTAATGAGAAGGTTGAAGTTTAGGGTTTTTGCTAGAATGGAAAAATCAAAAGGAGTGAAAGGTTATGTGACATTATGACTAATAACTAATGAGCTAGAGTTGGGATCCATGATGTTGGTCAAGAAAATTCTGATATCATGTAAGAACTTATTAAAAGAATGGGATATGTATATATTTTATTATCTCACAGACTGTTTATATACACTTGATGTACATTCGAAAATTACAACAAAAAGAGAAATAATATTGTTATTTGTTACAAACGAGTATCAGCCAACTGTTGTGCGATTATTGTAACAAAAGTGTCTAACAGCTAGCAATGGAAATGACTTGTGTGCCCTTGATGTGTTCATTTTACACAATCAACCCTCAAATTAAGAATAAAATTCCATAAAACAGATCAATTTTGCTACTAGTTTTTTAAGAGAAAAACGACCATATATTCAAACATATATAGAAATATACAGGTAACCACTTCCAATCCATTATTGCCACAAACACAACCTCACCTTATGAACTCCTAGCCCAAATCTGAAGTTCCACGTCATCACCTAATATCAGCCCCCTTAAGCTACAAAATTGCATACTCCATGTTCTAACTACCTATAGAGATAAGGAAACAGACTGTACAAAAAAGAAAATGAGGATATAACATGGAAACCATAATAAAGCATCAGTGAAGTTTATTCTCAACGGCCTGGCATAGCTCATCCTCATAGAATAAAGCACGATTGGAAGCCACTGACTTGCACAAGGGCTTCGACAAAGCTGATGGTACCATGCATCTTGAAGGGAACGTAGAGTCTTGAAAAAGGACAGCTGCAATTTGCTTCATCTCAGTGATTTTGATGCGAGAAGGTGGCCGAGGACCATGCTTTGGTGCTTTTGGGGTGTGTGGGCTAGGTATGATAATACCTTTTTGGTCTAATTTGCTGAATCATAATTAAAAAGCTCAAAAAAATTAGCAATAAAAAGAAAAACTTTAAGCGGAGTAGGTTACCCTGTGAGAAACCTCCAATTCAAGATACATACCTCAGAAAAGGCCAGTGATCAGTAGGCCGTGGGGTCATTATCGTCAACAGCTCCTGTCGTGATTGATCTGGTGTGGTGAAATTGAAATGGAACTGTCTTGCGATCACAACCTGCTTCAACAGGATTTGACCGTATCAAAGTGAATAGAAAATCTAATGTTTGTATGATCCTCAAAGGCACCAGCGGAAGGAAAAAAGAGACTCACAGCTTTTCTAATCCTCTGAGAAACATGAAAAACTGCCCGAAGTTGATCATGGTGCAAGTGACAAAGCACTTTGACCTCAAAAAGAGAACAGACAGGAATCAATACCTACGAAAACTTTTTAAATGATATGGAAAAAACCGAAGCTTGCTGTAAGCATGGATGAAAACAATGTTAGCAACTAGAAGCACAATATTACAAGGACAAGCATTGGCATACGAATTTGATTTAAGATAACTGATACAAAACTCTATTCTCTACTTTTGAACAAAAACAATAATTAAATGAGCATCCAAAATCAGGCAATCACAATTTCTAGAAAGAGACTTGTAAACTACAAAACAAAGACAAATAGAACTTAAGCGGTCATTTTTTTCAAAGTCGACTTAGATATTGCATTGTTTTTTCCATCTCTAGGCCTTGATTTGCATGCACTGTTTAGAACAGTTGAAAATCAAAGTCGGAAGAACTATATAAAAGCGAAAATTTGTATTCACATGTAAACATGTTTTAAAAAGGATCAAGGGATCAAGAGGAATGATCAATACCAGTAGATCCATTGGAAGAGATTCAAGTCTAGACTCAGAATCACTACAATCATCACGAGGCGTCTTTGGTGTCCGAACCAAAAGATTTTGCTTAATCAAATTCACAGGGGACAGCAACAAAGGGCTTTTATGATCAGCCGTACTCTCAATCTCCACTTCATCATTACCAATCTTCTTGTCATTAAACAAAGCAAGCTTTTTCTTTCCTAGATCAGTGCATGACTTGCTGTAGCGAAGCTGAGCCAAGGCACCAGGCTTCAGATATCTGCTGCTCGACCTCCGCAACTGTTTTTTCTGCTTTGGAGACACTTTTCCCATGATCGATCAGCAAGCTTAACCCAAAAAATAACTTAACCCACAATCAATTGAACCCTGCAACACATGATTTCAACCTTTCAATGCAAAATCCAACAAGAGAAACAAGAAAAGAGACATTGAATTGAAAATGAGTAACCAACATGTGACCCAATTCACATATACTCAAATATCTTCAATTGAGACGAACCAGAAAGAAAACCCAATCTGATAATTAAAATATTCTGTTGCTAACTATCAACACGTAATTGAAACCGAGTAAAAATGGACTCACCTGAAAACCTTTCTAAATGAAACCGAGTAAAAATGGACTCACCTGAAAACCTTTCTAAAGTCTAACAAACAGAGCAGAGAGAGGGAAGAATAAGTGGGTCGCTAGGGTTTGGTCTTTATTTGAATTTGTCTCAATTGCCCGCCAAAATTGCTAGAGCAATCCGAGATTTCCGCCCCTGAAGGTCCACGTGGCGAGCTCTGTTGGGTGGTGACGGACGATCCGTGTGCACGTGCGGGTTCCTTTCCTTATGCCATTATTTTTCAAAAGGTTTTGCGGGAAAGCTAAAATCTCAGAAAAGCGGGACCCACATCTTAATGACCTATTGTATTAATCCCTTTCACCACGCGTCATCGGTTACGCGTGAGTGGCGCTTCAGAGATCATGCAGTATTACAGTTTTTAGTCAAGTCCCATGGAGTAAGGTTTTCGGGTTAGGGCCTACAAATTTTGTTCAATTTCTTAGTAGGCTCAACCCAAGAGAACACTCCAGAATGTGGACCTCTACCTTCCCATAAATTTTAGGGTGTGCTTGTTTAAGGGTATAAGAAAAAAAGGTACCAGTATAGAATGAAGATTGATGTTTGGTATGAACCTATCATTGAAGAGCTAAGAGTTTCATTCCTTATTCCTCTCATAATCCAGAGAAATGAGAGTGATTGCTATGTTTTTAATTTTGTATGTATAGAGGATAAATAAAAGGTAAAAATTAAAAAAGTACCAAAGCATAATTATGAGCCAAATAACTTCATAAGTAAAGCTCAATAATCAAATTTATGGTGAAATCAATTAAATAGTTAATGACACTATAATTAATTAAAATATAATTTATTCATTAATTAAAATATTATAATTAATTAAAATATAATTATTAATTAAAATATAATTATTCATTATTAAAATATTGTAATTAATTAATTAATTACAATATAATTAATTATATTATTATTAATATTATTAAATTAATTGCATTATAATTAATTAAAATATTATTATTATTTAAAATATAACTAATTAAAATATAATTATTCATTAATTAAAATATTGTAATTAATTAATTAATTACAATATAATTAATTAAAATATAATATATTTTTATTTTCAATATTTTCTACAAACTAACCGCTATCAATATTAATGATAATCATTTCTTTCTCTTAACTACCCCTCATAATTATAATGATAATATTTATTCTTATTTTTCACTATATTCGTTCCTATTTTTATTACCATTCTTCCTTCCGTCCGAACCCACCGCATCGGAATAGGTTTTAGCACTGTCCCCTTCCCCGTCGTAAGATGAACCAAACCTCAAGAACGTAACGAAAAACCAATAACCTCAAACGTTTCTTTCATGGATAAGTTTATTCAAAAGGGTAGTCAGTAAGGCATCCCTTCTCTCAGCTCTGCTCTCTTCTCTAATTCTCCTTTGTTCTTCTCTCTCCCTCCAAGCCTGCTCTATCATTAACCTCTCCCTCTCAAGCTTCTCCATTGACTGTCTCCATTCCTGCTCAAAAACTTGCCGCTCATGAGCACGCCTTTCCATCATTTCCCTCCACTGCATTTCCATTTTCTGCTGTTGCTGCAGAAAGTCCTTGAGCATTTCTTGTACTCCAACAATGGCATTAGTGTTGGTAGTCGATGCAGTTGCTCCTCTTGCAGACTTCTCTAGCACTATCCTTTCACCTTTCCTCTTTATAGAACTGCTTCTGGTCAGCTTCTCCTCCTCACTGTCATCACTATCATCACCATCATCTGATAATTCACCAGAGGATCTGTCTTCACTCATTCTCTTCACCCTTTTCCTGGAATTTGTAGAACCCGCCTCTGATTCAAGAAGCAATCGCTGCATGCTCTTTGTTCTTTCAGTAAATACTGCTTGCAGTTCCTCAAAGAACGGGCATTCCCTGCCATTCTCAGGATCAGATGTTTCCTTCCCCTATTGAACCAGAAAATCACAGGATAAGGATAAAAATGTGGACGTAGCTAGGTTAAATAATAGTCATCCATCTTATTCAACGAAGAGCAACATGCTTTTATTGCAAGGGACAAGCTGCTGGCACGAGACTTCCAGATGTAGAGTAAATAAAAGCTGACTTTTTTTCACCAACAAGATTGAAATTATGAAGATTTGTACTTGCAGGTATACCAATAAAAATGGTTGCGTCAAGAAGTTTAGTAGGATAGCTTGCACAGGAAACAATATTGCCTGGAAATTTTTACAAGAAAGGGAATATCTCCACTAAGCCAATATGGAAAGTCCACATGAGTACATAAAGCAAGCGTTTATTTTCATATATTGAAACAACATCCAAGGGATTAAAGTGAAAAAGATTTTATCGTATTCCAAACGGTAAAAGGAACTGACTGGAATTATAACTTCAAAAGACAACATTTAAAATGGATGTGTGTGTGTGTCAAGAACAAAGCCTTTTTATAAGCTGCACATACAAACCTCTGTATCAACAAACATAAGATCTTGAACATATATTGCTGAAGTTGATAGAGCTTCTTATAAAACTATCATTGCTATTTCGGCTTTGGGAAGGGACCTTTATTTTCTTAAAGGCTAAAGTACAATAAGCTCTGCATCTTGTCCTCACTCGTCAATTCCCCTATTTTCAGCTCTTTTGTTCCTCTAATCTGACGTCCACTTTTTGGCACCTTGCATGCAGTTGATGACGAAAAAGGACCAGTTTTATACATAATGTTGACAAAATAAATATACGGGCATTAGGAGAAGAACTTAGGCTGTTTGATTAGATGTTAATTAATAAAAAATGGAATGGAACAAAATAGAATGGATTGTAATGGAATATATAAAATGGAATATAGTGAAAAGTTATTTGAGAAGGATGGAATGATTCATAATTTAATGTAATAAAATATTATTTAAAAAATAGATGAAATGGAATGTAATATATAATAAATAACTATTATACCCTTATATAATATTCTCATACAACCTAAAACCGAAAATGCAAAAACACTCAAATTCTATGGTTTTAAAAAAGCAAAAACTTGGGACTTACTAAAAACATTAACAATAATTTTTTAATGTATTTTCTATTTTTTATTAATAAAAATTTTATTATTAATTATATATAATTTATTGTTAATTATATAAAAATATTATTGTGTTGTGTTGATTGTTATTAGCATAGGATAAGAAACAATTGGTATTATGAAAAATTATTGAGGGTATATTAGGTAGTATATATTTATTAGTTTACGTTCTATCATAAGCTTTCTGAATCGGAGGTTTCTCATTTTCACTGTTTAGAATGGAATGAAACATAACATGAAACCTTTCGCTTTCATCCCATTTTATTCCATTCTATTATAAAACTTCCTTTCAATCGATAGAACTGTGTTAGGTTCTATTCTATTTTATTATAAAACTCTCAACCAAACACAACTTTAGGTATTAGTAAGATGCAAGATACGACTTCTAGGGAAGAAGTGATGGCACCAAAATACTTACGTTGGCGTTGGATTGCCCATTCCCATAATGAATTCCATCCGACAAGCCAATTACCATATAAATCCCCTTTTATCTAACCATTCGGTACATTGCCCGATTAGACTTCAAAGTGGGAGGTAGAAGCTTTTCAGAAATTGGAAATATAACCAAAAGGAGAATGCAAAGTTTCTTCGAAAGCTTTTGGCCTCAGAAAGAACAGAACTCGGAGGAATTGACTACCAAATACAAAAAAAGTATAATAAAAAAACTGGTTCACACACGTCCACTTAAAGGGTCTCAACCTAAAACAACACTTGCAAATTGCCAATTATGTTCATCGCATAGAACACACATGAAAAGAACAAAAACAAATTTGGCTATCTTATAACGGTTGACAAGGTTCTTCCACTTGCACTTGCACTGATCAGAGGTGCGAAAGAAACCTCTTTCTCTCATCCTGGAGCTGACAACCTCCCAAAGAGTTCTGTTCCTTTTTGAAACGCTGAAATCCTTCTCCAACTCCCCTCTTATCGCTATTAACTCTCGCGTCTCCTGCTGCCCCCACTGTGGCTGTTGTTGCTGACCACCCCTGCCCTTCGCCCCAACCGGAGACATCTCCACCGTAGTACCAGGACTAAGCATCATCGTTATGTGACCCAAAGCATCTTCCTCGTCACCGTCACCGTCACCGCCCCCTCCGCTATTAAACATGATTGCAATGAATATTCCCTGACTTGGTATTTTCAGAAGATAGAGATAGATTGTGGACCAGGATTTTGTATGGGGCTTGGGATTGATCTGTCAAGTTTTCCTTTTCGGGTAGTAAGTGAAAGTCAGAAGTCGGTGTTGATTAATGTGAACTAAGAATGTGTTCACACATGGTGTTGACGTCAGTAGTCTTTCTATTGGTGGTTTTTGGAACGCATCTTCGGGTTTTATGACGCGTTCACATTTGAAAAGCATAAAAGTGTTAATGAAAGCAATGATCCTATCGTCCATAGCACTATTGGGGATTAATTGGCGACTGTACCGGATAATGGTGTTGGGGGTTTACGCATCATATTGCACAAGAATCGCTGCAAGTTGCAGAACTTTGGAAAATTCACTCGGGCCTAACATTGACTTGGTTATTGGGGTACCGTTGAATCATTATCGAAGTGGACTTTCTAGAAGTCATTAATATCTTATCCAATTCATGGACCGATTTTACTGAGCATATTTCTTTGTTGGCAGGTACTCGGGAGTTACTCCAACGAGATTAGGAGACGTAGCTGCAACACGTACATCGGGAAGGGAACCAACGTGCGGATAATCTGGTCGCCCTCGCCGTCTGGATCAGCCTCGGCGTTAATTAGCTTCGGGAACCCCTGAGTTCAGCTGTGGAGTTCTTCCTTTGAGACAAGTAAGGCATTTTGTATCGCAAAGCTATAGGATAGCTAGTTTTTCTTCGGGTTTTGTTTCTCCTTTGTATAAAAAAAAAGCAATAATCCTCACTTGACCCTTGTTCCCTCACCAAATTATAATTCGGATAGTTAGAAACTTTGTTATTGTTGCCTTGCGCTAGCATGACAGAATGTTATTGTCTTCTTACATAGGCATGATAGAGTTTGATTTAAAAATTTCAATTCCAAAATGACATAATTTAGTTAAACTTAATTAAGTCTGGCGTGTATAAGTATTTAAGATTTCTGCCTTATATGACAAGTCACATTAGCAAAATTAACGAAACTATTGACTTTAAGTTAGAATTAAAAAATTAAAAATTTGAGTTTTTAAGTGACACTTTTTAAGTTCGGATTATAATTACAAAATTGAGTAAAGTTTGAGATTTTTTAATCAATCCTAAATATACTTACATAGAAAAAAGGATATACTTACATAATATATGTAATGTCAACTAAATTGTTTCTCTAATTTCTACAAATTATCCATTAGAAAATTTAGGACCCATATTTCAACATTTGTTACTAGTAAAACTCATTAGGCGTAAATGAATGAGCTTAAAAAAAAGGTTTCTATGTAACCTAATATAAACGCACCTATCAATTAGTAAAATATTAATTAGTTAGCAAGCATAACTTGTGAATCTAACGCTAGGAAAATAAACAGAATCGATACGTTTCCTCGTGGGCCAATATTATGGCTCCACTCAACATAACAGGAACTGAACTTTGCTCCATTCACTAATGCTGTGTTTGGTTACCGTCTTCGGACGTGAGGACGGATGACGAGGACACAAAAGTTCTGTTCTCGTGATGTTTGCTTACCGTTTTCATCAATTTTCGTTCCGTCCTCAGAGGACGAGGACAGAAATTTTTGTTCCACTCAAAACTGAGGTACAGAAATTCTTATTCGACGAACAAGAATTGGAAATGTCAAAAATAGCTTCATCTTTCCAAACCTAACACCAATAATAATATTAATTAATATTAATAATTACTATTAAAATTAATAATAATATAATAATTAATTATTAATTATTATATATTATATATTATTAATATTATTAATAATTAATAATAATAATAATAATAATAATAACAACAACAACAACAACATAATTCAAAATTGTAAAATAAATATTGCAACAATTATCAAATAATCAATGAATTACATCTACTATTCTTATTATACTATATGGGCATTTCCGTCATTAACACTATTTTTTGTTCTGTCCTCGGCAACTAAACACATTTTTGTATTCAGGACGAAGACAATTATCTCTGTTTTGTCCACCACAACCAAACATCTCACTGTCTTCATTTCTTGTTCTGTTCCGTCTTGTCCTGTTCCGTCTCGTTCCGTCCCTGTCTGTTGAAGACGCTAACCAAACACAACATAAGTGTCGGTTATGTGATGGCTTGGCTTCCCTATCCCTTCATTATCATTTGCAGGGCAATAGAGTTTTGGTTCTTCATTTTTACAATTCTTTGGTACCTATTACACTATAACAACCCCCCTGCCGTACCAATTTTAGGCAATTTGTTGTGGCTTCTTACTTAAGTACCTGAGGAGTTTCTCCACCGTGGAGCCTACCCTTCGCCAATTACGGGCAAAATATGGTCCCATTGTAACTCTTCAAATAGGGTCATGACCTTTCAGGGACGGATTCATAAACTTTTTTAAGTGGGAGCAAAATTTTAATAGGAGCAAAATTTTATTTTTTTAGATCAAAAATTAAAATAATATTTTTTTTGTATGAAAATTTTGGAGGCAGTGGGGGCATTCCGACCAACAACCTTCTATTTTCATAAACAGTCATGAAGTTGCATATAAAGCTCTGATCCAAGGTGGCTTAAACAGTAATTCAGCAATTATTAGCCCTCTCACCTGCAGATCTTTCTCTATTAGAAAAAGAGAAATAGGCTTTATCAGTTTTTTTACTTGCCACTAAGAATCATGAATCTCTGCTACAACAAAGATCTAGAGTTCATTGGCTGAAAGGAGACAAAAGTTCAAAATTCTTTTCCAATTCTATTCTAGCTCCAAAAAACCATAATAGAATTAGCTCAATCACTACAGAAGGGCATGATTTAGAATATGGATGACATTAAAAAGGAAGCGGTTAGTTTCTTTGGTGACCTGCTAGGCTCCATAAATCCTGACTCTAGTTTAAATGTTGAGTTTGAATCTTTCCAGCTGAAACAGTTAACACAGGTGGACAATGAATTATTAATCAAACCAGTGGAAGATAAAGAGATTGAGGAAGCAGTCTTCAACATGGATGGTTCTAAAGCACCAAGTCCAGATAGTTTAAATGGTATTTTTTCCAAAAATCTTGGAACATTATAGGGTTTGGAGTTAAAAATGCAATGAAAGAATTCTTCTCCATTGGGGTTATGCTAAAAGAAAGGAACACAACCTTTATTTCCTTGATAACAAAGACTGCTAATCCCTCAAACTTATTTGAATTCCGTCCCATTGCTTGCACAAATTTTCTCTACACGGTTATCTCCATGATCCTAACTTCTAGATTGAAGAAGGTGATAAATCCATTAATCAGTGACAATCAAGGAGTCTTTATCAGCCAAAGGAAGATAGGAGACAACATCTTAATAGTGTAAGAGCTTCTCAAGGGATATTCTAAAGTGAATTCAGCTTCAAATTGCACTATCAAAATTGATTTCCACAAAGCATATGACAATGTCAGATCGAGCCTTCTATGCAAAGTACTGTCAGCGTATGGTTTTCCAAACAGGTTTGTTGGATGGATCAAGGAATGCATCTCTACGGCGAGTTATGCTATCCTCATAAATGGAAGCCCTACCAAGTTTTTCAAAGCAAGAAAAGGCTTAAGGTAGGGGGATCCTCTGTTCCCCTACCTTTTTATAATGTGTATGGAAGTTTTGAACTCAATCATCAAAAAAGAAGTGGAATCAAGCGACAAATTTAAATATCACTCGAAATGTAAGAAAATTGGTCTCACTAATCTTGTATTTGTAGATGACGTACTTCTTTGTTATAGTGCTAAACCAAAATCTACCAAATGCTTTATGTATGCCCTGTACACGTTCAAAGATATCTTGGGTCTACACATCAATTTCCAAAAGAGTCACTTTGTACTGTCAAAAGAGAGCTTCTCTGATGGCCTCACAGCTTGCTCTTCTAACGGGAATGATGGAGAAAGAGCCACCTCTACTCTATCTCAGCCTCCCAATCTCTACCAAAAGATTAACATTCTTGGAATGTAGTCCCTTTATAGAAAAATACAGAAAAGGATAGGCTCATAGGTGAATAAATTTTTGTCCTATGCAGGGAGGTTATAGCTCATAAAATATATTCTAAACTCACTACATATATATTGGAGCTCTCACATTTTTCTTTCAAAAAGTATAGCTATGATGATTGAGAGGTTGTTCAAGGACTTCTTATGGAACTATTCAAATGAAGCTAAAGGTCATGCAAAAGTGAAATGGGCTGATATCTGTTATCCAAAGGAACAAGGAGGCCTCAACATATATTCAATAAAACTCATCAATCGAATGCCACTACAAGGAAATTCATGATTTGCGACCGATCAATACCGACGGTATTGAAAACCGTTGGAAATACCGACCGAAAAAATGGTTCGGTCGGAGAAGTTGGCTGACAGGTGAAAAGT
>JAOQMR010000211.1:18743418-18753925 GCA_027563865.1 Erythroxylum pelleterianum | reverse complement strand
TCTGTTCCGTCCCGTCCTGTTCCGTCTCGTCCCGTTCCGTCTCTAGCTACCAGAGACGCTAACCAAACGCAGCGTTAGGCCCGTGAGTGTGACAAAATAAGTTTCAAGCACCGGAAGCAGCTCACACCTCATCTTCGCAATCTTACACACTTTTAATAAACTATACAACCTACCTAGCTGAGATCATCTAGATTTCCTTTTCTTACTTAAAATAGTTCTATTAAATAAAAAATTATGATCTATGTTTTATTAATAATAATAGAATATATTTATTACTAATACTTTAAATATTTTAAAAATAAAAATAAATTAGTCGCACAAATGAATTAGATGTGCCAACAAGGATGTTATGAAATTAAGTCAACTATCAAGTAATTTATGGAATAAAAAATATTGAAAATCAATATAATTTGTCTTTCATTCTTACCTAAGTCATTTTAATACTTCAGGAGCTCTTTATGTATAAATTTTACTTGCTCATTTCAATACATGATTTTATAATTTATCAATAGGAATTAAGATTCAACTAAATCAATTAAGTGGATTCAATATCTATTTATATCATTACAGATAAAAATGACATTGCAAAAACTATTATAGCTGCTTTAACTATCTTAAATTATAATATTTGGATGCAAGGGATGAAAAGTTTTTTAATAACTTGCAAACTATGGCTTATTGTTATGGGAGACATCACCAAGTCAATTATAGAAATTGATGAATTTGATGAAAAATTTGCAGTTCATCTTGAAGATTGGGATAGTAAAGATCATCATATCATTATATAGGTTTGTCATACCTCTATTCGATCAATTCATATTCAATTTGTTGATTATGGAACATGAAAGAATTTTGGGATTTCTTAGCCAATCAATATTAGACCATTAGACTCACTATTGCTAGTTATGAACCACTCCTTATAATCTGAAGTAGGAAATTGGTTATCTATGAATGATTTTCTCGTGCAAGTCCAACCTATTGGAATCAAATATCTCAGGCTAAGATTAGTAATGATCATCTTCATCTTATTCAAGTTCCCCTTGTTCTTCTATTAATTTATGTTGATAATATGATAATAATGGGTGTTGACACCTCTGTTATTTCATAATTACAAGATTATCTTATTTAACATTTTGAATTAAAGAATTTGGTTACGCTCAGCTATTTTTTTAGGCCTTGAACTTATAGTTCCTAAAGATACCATCTCTCTTACATGCTGGTAGCATCGATAGTTAAATTGTATCATCTCCTTTTGGAACACAATTACAAAGCTTACTCCTTTAGATGGCACTCCTCTTGTTGATCCAATTGTAGATCGTTAACTTATTGGTAGTCTTGTTTATATCACTATTACTCGTCCTGATATCTCTTATATTGTTCATTTGGTCAGTTAGTTTATATTTGCCTCTTGCTCATCTCGTTTTTTTGTCTTCATTTGGATCCTTCATCACATTAAAGGAACTCTTTTCTATATATTACACTTCTCTGTTGTCTCCTCTTTGGTATTATCTAGTTATTATGATGCTAACTGAGCTAATGATCGAATAGATTGTTGCTTTACTACTAGTTACTATTTCTTCTTGGAAGATTCTCTTATCTCTTGGCATAGCAAAAGTAAACTATTATTTCTTGATCTAGCATCAAATATGAATATCATGCTCTTTTTTATGCTAAATTATAATTACTTTGGTTACGATAGTTATTAACTAATATGTGTGTCACACATTCTTCTACCATTATGCTTCCTTGCGATAATAAAAGTATTATACAAATTTCTTATAGTAACCATTTTTTTTATGAACAGACTAAACACATTGAAATTGATTATTACTTTGTACATCATCATATTACTCAAGTAACTATACATCATATTCATGTCTCCTCGACTAACCAAGTAATAAATATATTTACAGAAATGCATCTTCCAACTCGTTTTCAAGATTTACTTAACAAACTTAGGTTGACATCTACGATCCTCTCTTAAGTTTGATTGGGGGTTGTTACAATTCAGATTAGATAAGGAGTTCGGATTTAGATTAGACCAAATATTCTTATTTAGCCTCAACTAACCTTAATGTTAAACATATAGGCTAAATAAGAATATTTGGTCTAATATATATACTATATAATGTATGATGAAAATCAATTAAGTAAACCTCTTTGACATTTCATTCATTCTTTCAAAGCTTAGTGAGATTGACAACTGATTTGCTTCATATAGAACAATAAAACCATTGATATTGTTAAGCTTTATAATGGAATATACCATTATAATGTAAATTGCAAACTTGGATAATCGAATAAACATTAAAAATATCTTTTGCTTGCACTATAGGCATTGATTGCATCTTAAGAACATTTCTCTCATTGCGAAATTTTAAAAAATTTATATAAAAAAAAGCTTTAAATTTTCAAAAGGTAAAATCTTATTAGTCAATTTTGTGCTTGATAATGGAAGCACTAATTTTATGCATGTCAAATTGGTGTGCATTACATTAGAAGAGAGAGACCCTTTGTAGAGATTAAACTAGTAGTTAGGGGTGTGTGGGGCCTCATGGTTTTTGGGTTCTGTCTATTGAAAAAACCTCATTACTTTTACATTTTAACAATAAAAGTAAAGTCATTTTGATTTGTTGATGTTAAAGTGAAATATAAATAGATAACCTTTTTTTAGATCTAATTACAAAGTTTTGATCTTTTTGAGTTTTAGTGGAAGGAATGAGATGATAGGTGGTGGTCTTAGTGGTGGTGATATTGGTGGTAGGGGTGATGCTAATTCAAAGGAGTTGGGAGAGAAAGAAAGAGTGATGGAACATTATGAGATTTGGCTTTTTATAAGTTTAGAGGCATTGGCGGTTGTCAAAAGATGAGAAATAGCTCACCTTTTTTATGTAAAGTTTTCCGGATTTGTTTTGTGTTATTTGTGGTTTGTGGGGTTACTAATTTGTGTATTTAGTCTTTGTATGTCTTAGCGGCTATAAATACTTAAGCTTTTATTTTTTGAAATCTTACTAACATTTTGTTGACATAATTACATATTTTAAAGAGTTTCAAGTATTTTAAGTGCATGTATACTTATTATGAATTGATTATAAATTCTACAACTTTAAAATGAGTAAGCAAGGCTTGTTGAAGTTATAGAGTTTAATTGGAGCTCTATCTTGTACTTTTGCCACCCATGAAGGCTTTTAGTTCATGTTCATCATCGAGGAAGATTCTAAAAGAGTTTCACTTTATTCAGAGCAAACAACGAGGCTTATTAGAAGATTCTTTCTTACTTAGTCAAAAGAAGAGTTTAGTGGAACCTTAAGTGATTCCAGAGGAGTGGATGTGGATAAAGTTTATAAAACTACTATAAAATCAATTTATAATCTCTCTTTTCTACTCTATTTATATTATTTATGTTTGTGTAATTACACTTTAATTACACTACCATTTCTAACTGTCTTTCTATTAGAACTTAATCAAATTATATTTTGAGTATTGAAAAGTTATTAAATTTACTAACACCCAATTCACTCAAACTCTTAGGCTTTGTTAATTATTAATAAGCTCTTTCTCTCTCTATGCTTACCCTTCTCTAACTTAAAGATTGAAGACTAAATGCAAGCAGTTAGTCTGATAGTTGGTTCTTGTAGGTATGTAATAAAAGCATACTCAAATACACAAAATCATGCTTAATTAATTTACTTTTAGATTATTTATAATCAATTTCCCATTAACTTGTCAATGATGCTTGAGATTATATAATAAAAATTGTGCGAATATTTCTTACGACTTTCTAGTCTTAACCTATATAGGCAGGGATTCATAATGTCAAGTCTAACCCACCCTAAAATGCATAACAAAATAAGCTCACATAGGATGAGGCCTACCATTATAGCCCAGCTATTATAAGAGGGTATACAAATCAAGATTGTCTCTGTGTGTGTGTGTTAGGGGGGGCGGGGAGGAGGGGGGGCGTGCGCGCGTGTGTGTGTGTGTGAAGAACAAGATTAATAACATTCCAATGTAGATCTAAAAAATCCCCTGACTAGGGGAATACTATTCGAATCCTCACATATAAGGTTCAAGTTGCCATCCTTGGAGGCTTAGAATGTATTGGAAAATCTGGTTGATCGCACAATGAGATTCAAGTAGATGATAGACATGCACAGAGCTACAGAAGTTATTAAATGTCATATCTTTTGTCACTGATGTTCTTTACAATGCCTTGAATAGAATGATCGATTTACAATAGACTTTAAAGATTAAAAAAAAGAAACTGTCACTCTAACTTCTTAAGGAAAGATAGAGAAAAACTATAAAAAAAAAAGAATTATAGAGGTGTTAACCTTGAAAATGAGAATTTGAGTATCGATTATAGAATGGTTAAGTTGTTAGGCATCTCACTCGTCAATGGTAACACATATAGGTTTCTAAATTGTATTCCAATTTTGGGGAGTTTGAATTAAGATAAAAATTGGGTGTTGGTTTTAGAAATATATTGAATAAGAGAACACGTGGTTGAATACCTAAGATTATGATTTTGTCTAGGGCTATAAAATAAAATTAAAATTCCTAGAATAGCTCATAATGTTTGGAAATGAAGAAAATGCTTAAAGCAGAATTGTAGGGCTTGATATGAGAATAAAATTTCTAGAATTAATCTTAGGAGTTTAAAAGTAAAATGAAAAGTATATAATAAGGTTTAGGGATTTAAATTAAAATAAAAATTTTAAAATGATTCTTACAGCTTAAAAAGTAAGATAAAATATCTAGAATTGAATCTTAGGGCTTAAATTGAAGATATAATATCTATAGTAGATCGTAAGGTTTAGAAAGTAAGATCAAATAGCTATAAAGGATTGTAAGGTTTGGTAACTAAGATGAAATACCTAAAGTGAGTTCCGACACTTAAAATTATAATCAAATGCCTATAAATGAGTTTTACGATTTGAAAAGTAAGATAACATGCCAAGAATGGATCATTGGACCTAAAAAGTAAGAGAAAAATATGCTTAGATTAAATCTCATAGGTCAAAATTATGATAAAGAGAAAAAGGGTTGACTAAAATGAAAAATAAAGTGAAATAAGTGAGTAAAATTTAGTGCATATAGATTATAAACTAGGACTAAAGGCTTCAAAAATATTTTGGATTTGATTTGGAAATAAGGAAAGCCAAGAAAATAGATATTACCTGGGGCTTAGCTTGAGATATGAGATTTTGAGGGCTTGTAGTTTGCACTTGAGCTTTAAGATTTTGATTGAGCTTATTTTAGATTCTATTTTGGGCTTGATTCTCTTATGTTTTCTTTTAATTAGTTGAATTCTCCTATCTCATATCTTGCAATCACTTAATAATCAACAAAATAATAGGTAAAAAATAAAAGGAAAGTTTTTAAGTTCATTTTAGGCTCAAGTCTATTTTAAACACTTAGGCACTAAGTTGAGGACGTAATTATTATTAAAAATATTACTTGGTTTAGGATTTTTAGAACTAATTATCTAAATGAAGTTTTGGTTAATTTTAAAAGAATGATCTTAATTAAGTTTTGATTCACTACATACATAATAGAGATAAGAGAGCTAACATATCAACCTTAAAGCTTGACGCCTGCATTAATTGCTTTTACTTCACTAATCTTTTTACTTGTCTTTTATTTGTTTGCTACATTTTTAGTTGTTTTCTTATTGTTATTTTTGTCGTTTACCATTTTTGCATACATCTCTCTATCATATACTTTTGATTATTCCCTTCACAGGTTCTTTTTTTGTCTTTTTATTCTTTTATTCTTTTTTATTGCTTGAAGATAAATGTAAAGACTATACAAATATTTAAACCAATATGTAAAACACTCCTTAAATTAAATTTAATTAATCATAATTGAAACTAAACTATCTCTAATTAAAATTTAAGTATAACTATTTAGAACTAATTAAATGAAATCGAAGTTAAACAAATTCAAATATGCCTTAAATAATAAAATTTTGACAAAAATTAGACATGATAAAAATTAAAAAATGAAATTTAAGATAAATGTGATAAATTTGTGACTAAATATGAATTCCCTTGTCAAAATTAAATGGGCGAAAATTTACAGACAAAAAAGGAGGGTAGCTTGGGGATAATACCAATCAAAACTCTCAATCAGGTCCAAATGATGAAAAGGATATGGAGGCTACTTATATGCCACACCTTCTGTGGGTTAAGGTCTATTCCTATTACATCAAGTAAGGAAATTTATGGAAATGGAGACCTACTCCAAAAATCATCCAAGGAAATCTATAGGTTGGACTTCAAGAACAAGGTGGGGAATGGATCCTTTGTTAGGTGTCTCATATTGCCTAGACATAAAAATGTTAAAGGGTTTATAAGTGGTAAGGGTCAATTATCCAAACAACTAGTTCTAGTTATTTGGACAATGGTTGACCCAAGCCCAATTCTTGTTAGCGGACTCTACACTCTGCCTATATTAAAAATTCAATATCCTTAACCCTGTCTTGCCATGATAATTGGACCCAGAGTGCATGTAATAAGCTAAAGAGAAATATTGAAGATAACTTAACTATACAAGAAGCTCTCACCTTGCATAGGGACCATGTTGCCATTCTTTGTATATGGAAGAACTATTGATTAATCTTAATTCTCATCTGCAAGACAGAATTATTTAGACATGTAACAAATCATGCATGTAGGGAAAAGCTTCTAATTAACTCATCACCTGTACCTTGATCCAACCTTTTATGGTTTGAATAAGTGAATGGGGAACACGATTAGGGCAATTTGACAGGAGCAAAATAAGAGAATTTTTTGGGAAAATAAGGAAAAAGAAGAGAGAATTGTAGCAGAAATCATACTCAGGACTAAGGAACTTATATTGGCAAGGAATTTACAAAGTTCCCTAACTGAGCTGAATTAGCCAAACCTTGGGAATATCTACTCAAGTTGAAACACCAGTTGCTAGAGAGTGAGCCTATACGAGGATAACATAAACCATCTGTTTAGGCGAACTTAGGGTCAACTATGATGGAGCATCATAGAAAGAGCAACTTGCACAGGCAAGGGGTAATACCAAGTCTCTAAAGATCCTAAAACAAGAATACAGGTAGTGTCGAGAAACCACAATAGATGACTATTGAAGTTGTCTATACACGTTTATGTCTGAAACTTTATTGTCTTTGTGTGTAGCAATTGTATTTCTAAAAATGGTACATCCTTACAAGGGTTAGCTCTACTTTATATGTTTTAAACAATGATTTAAAACAATATCATTTATTTAATTAAAAATAAATGGACGCAATTAGGCACAATTAAATCTAAGTGGATGCACTTTAACGCTAATGAGATTCAAATTGAATTTAATGGAATGCAACTGTATAAAAATAAAAAAAAATATTAAAATTATTCAGGCATGACTAAACATTAAGCAAAATTCAATGTATAATTGGAATGATGTTATATGGTGATAAAAATCTTGAGAAAATTAAATCAATAGAAATTTGGACAAATTGGCTAAAAAGATGGGCAAATTTTGAGTATTGTCACTTTTTCACCTACATTAAAAAATTCAGCTCTAGATTTATATAAAACCATCCTTACATGAGAACAAGATCTTCTATTCCCAAATATCCTATTCCCTTTGTTCCCGTGCAATCTCATACATTTAATTTTGATTTATTTATATTGCAATGGACGGATGAGATTGCCCTTAAAATAGGGAACATATTTTCAGAACAAAAGATTTGTTCCCCTTTATATGCTCTCAATGTCTAGTTTTAAGTAACTAAGTAATTAATTGTGACACATCTTTTAATGGCAAGTGCATTAAATGGATAGTAGCCATACCTTAAATTAGAACAGGGTTCAAAGATATATAGATTTGGAGGAAGCTTAGTTATCCCAAGAAAGGATAAATAGGTCACTTAAGCATACGTGATTAGATAAACATGGGCTAAGTTACACTGATTTTTTTAACTAAATTCCAGCAAACAAATAATAATTCTTAAGCATATATCTAACCGAATACATTAAGTAAGCCTAATTTTCAAAAACAAACCTAACCTATTATTAAATATCAAATTTAAATCTAATCTATAAGCCCATATCTTATACAAATTTTAACAATTATGCTAAAAACACAAAATTATCAACCTATTTTTTAAAAAAAAGTGACTTAGAAAATCCTTCTTACTCGATTACCTTAAGAAAAATTCAATAGAAAGTTACTACAAGTTCTATAGAGATTACGAGCATGATACTAAAGAATGTAAAAAAAAAAACTAAAAACGCACTTTAGAAGAACTCTTTTAAAGGGGACATTTAGAACAATTTATGGTTTAATTGACGATAATGGTTAAATGATAGACATATGAGGTCATGATCCTCAGATGTAGGGAACATAAGTTGATTATTAATATAAGTCATCGACATGATTACAAAAGTGATAGTAATTGGAGCATGTCTCAATTACAGATTAGGTGTATTCGTTATAATAAAATCAATGATATTGTGACCTTTTGTAATAAAAAGAGATGTATAAGAAGGAAAACAGTTTTTGAGGAAGGATAAAAGGTCTAGATATTCCTCGTGAGGATGCAATGGTTATAAAGATAAACATCATAAATTTGAAAGCGAAGCGGTATTAATCGAAGATCGTAGCTTTGTCAATCTCCTTTTTTGTTATACATACAAATACAAAGCTTCAGGAAAGACTAGGTCTTCCTTGAAAGAAAAATAGATCAATATGTTGCAATCGAAACTTGAAAAGTTTCGAAATGCATGAGTTATTATGAAATAATTTTGGCAATCAAATTCCAAGATTTTTGGAGTCGATGGTTTAAGTTTGGCTATTTGATTATGGGCATTATAGGCTATTAAATATGGGTCCATTCTAAGATTCATGCATGTATAAGGTAAAGTGACACATCTATGATAGATTTTTAAACTCTCATATTTTACTGAATAAGTATGGTGATAGACCCATGATAATGCTCTAAA
Organism: Erythroxylum pelleterianum; assembly: GCA_027563865.1. NCBI lineage: Eukaryota > Viridiplantae > Streptophyta > Magnoliopsida > Malpighiales > Erythroxylaceae > Erythroxylum > Erythroxylum pelleterianum. The sequence continues at coordinate 18,744,944 of JAOQMR010000211.1, read as the reverse complement.
CGCCATAGTTGTATTTTAAAAGACTAGAAGTAAACATGAGATTCTAAAACCTGTATTAGCGTATCAAAACCTTTAGTTTCTTAAAGTTTGAACTTTCACCTCCCATTGACCATTTTTTAACTTAACTTCAAATTTCAAGTCAAAAATTCAACACTTTTTTATTAATTCAAATCAATTTGAGTTAGTGGGTATGAGTAGATGTGCAAAAATATAGATATACAAACTCATGCAAGATAAATTACCATGCTGATAGGATTCCATGTTCTATGCAGATCTGCAGCATACAATGCCATAATTGATAGAGATTTGCTTTATGCCACGAAATTTATATTGTAACCTTACTAATTACTTATGAAGTTCCCAATAAATACAAGTACCAAAGAAGCATTTGTGGATACTAAAATATCGAGGTAATGTCAAATGGCATCATTAAAGAACAAGGGATCACCACAATAGATGAACTTCGAAGAAATGAACACACAAAAAAGCTCAAGGAAGTATAATTAGGATACGTTAATTCCAAAATGATGTTTCAAACAGGAGTACATATAGCCCTAACTCAATATATCATGATGGCGGAAATGGAAGTATATATAGCCCTAAATCAATATATCATGATGGTGGAATAGCCCTCACTCAATATATCAGGTTGCTGGAAATGGAAGTATAAATAGCTCTAAATCAATATATCATGATGGTGGAAATATTTGTGTGGTCACCTTTCGATCTGAAGGAGGATTAAACAATATGTGGTAATTAATAGATTAAATGTCACACTTGGGGTTATACCAATAAAAAAGGATATTCATAAAGGAGAAACAATAAGTGGTGCAAGAGGATGTGAATAAATTATTGAATGCGTGGTTCATACAAAAGGTGGTATATCCGAAGTGGCTAGCTAGTGCAATAATGGTGAATAAGTCTTCAAAAGAGTGTAAAATGTGTATGGATTTCATGAATTTTAAGCAAAATATGTCCAAAGAATAACTACCAAGTACTAAAGATAGACTTGCATATGGAATCAACAATAGGCCACAAATGGTTCAATTTTATGGATGAATACTTTGGTTATAATTATATTTTTATGTGGGAGGGTGACTAGGAAAAAATAACATTTTCCACACACAATTAGACTTAGTATTTCAAAATAATGTTGTTTAGAATAAAGAATACAAGGGCATCACAGAGGTTAGTTAATTTTATATCTTACAAGCAGATTGGTAGAATATAAAGGTATATAAAGATGATATACTTTTGAAGACGGAAAGGAGTAGTAAATCATTCAGCATATATCAAGGAGTGTTTCAAGATACTAATGAGGTAGGCAATGAAACTTAGTATAAAAAAAGTGCTTCTTTAGAACATCAAATGGAAAGTTATTAAAGTTTATGGTGAGCTAAAAGAGAACTGAGGTCAACTTGTAAAAGATCTATACACAAGAAAACTACTACAACAACAACTTAGTGAGATTCATATAATTAAAATAATAAATTTATCTCATCTTATGTCTAAGTTTATCAAAAGAT
>JAOQMR010000211.1:18706492-18725644 GCA_027563865.1 Erythroxylum pelleterianum | reverse complement strand
CCCCGAAACGAAGCAAAGGTAGAAGCAACCAGCACGAACGGAGAGGACGCACCGAGAAGGAAAGCAGCGAAGAAACACATAGGTGGCCGAGACTAGGAGAAAGAACCTAGTGAGAGACACTCTCGACAGCCACTCTTTCTAATAGACCACAACACCATGAAAATAGAAGCAATTTGGTCAATTCTACACCTAGAGCTGCAGTCTTAATTTCGAGAGGACACCTTTAAGTCATCTATATTCAGACTAATTTTCGCACGAATCAGATAGGTCTCTTGTGAGAAGCAAAACTTTGGCCTCAAATTTTAAACAGATGCATACATGAGGACGGTTCAAACCTACAATCTCACTTAAACCAAGAGAACCTCCTACCAACTTACCTACCCCTTAGGTTAACAAATTTTCATCTTTAAAATGCACGTCAGTAACGTGCCTCGGGAAGGAAACCAGTGTGCAGACCTCCTAACAATCCTCGCTTTGCAGACCGGTCCCGAGTTACGTTATTTTTCGGAGCCTTCTCCTTCCGTTGTGGCCATCCTCCAACGGGACCAACAAAGCGCTCTATACCGGCGATCTGTCGGCTAGCTAGTTTCTTTTCGGTTTTGTTTCCCTTGTACTAAAAAAAAGGTATTTTTAAAAGCAGCGAACCTGATTGTATCTAATTTATAATTAACATATTAAAAAGCCTAGTCTGATTAATAAGAACAAACTTTATGTCCAACCATTGATTGACACGTATTTGCATTAACCAACTCAAGCAATAACCGTCGCGCTCTCCTATAGTCCTATCCATTTTCCCGAGTCTACGTCTCCTAAAAGCTAAACCTGAAGCAATGTCGTCGTCTTCAACCGCATGGAAGATAACTCTGAAGAGCTCCGACGGAGTTCAGTTCACAGTGAGCGAGGCCGTTGTGAGACAGTCGGAGAAGATCATGAGCTTGATTAACAGCACCATCGTGCTCGACCCCATCACCGGAGATGTCTTGAAGATGGTGGTCGACTACTGCAACAAACAGATGGAGTTTAAGGAGCGCGAGAAATCGGATTGCTTCTTCGACATTAATGCTGAGAGGAAGCCCTGGGAGGCTGACTTCGTCAAAGAACTCGACCTCAGTTCTATCTTTGATCTCATTCTCGTCAGTAACTTGTATCGATCTCTCTCCATTTTGTATATTCGTTTTTATTTTCCAACACAGTATTTAGAATGAATTTGTGTTTGCAATGCAGGCTGCGGATTATCTGAGGCTCAAGGGTCTATACCATCTAGGTTGCCAGGCGGTAGTTGACAGGATGAGGGGAAGGACCTTACAGGAGATGCGCCAGCTGTTTATGATCAAGAGTGACTTTACGCCAGAGGAGGCAGCAAGGAAACACGAGGAGATCCAGTGGGCACGCGGGGAGATCCCGAGTTGGATGGAAATAAATGAACCAATTATGGATTTGTAAGCTTTCAATCTCTTTAGTTCTTGACACGTAAATAAGGAATCAGTACATCAACTTGACCTTAGGTGTTTGCATAGGATGTGCGATGTAATCTAGCTAGACCTGTTGCAATATGATTTGTACGGCCAATACTTGCAGCTGTCTATACAATTTCAGAGTTCTACTACGCCCCAAATACTAATAGCATGCATGCCTATATCAATTGTGTTAAAGTGCTTCAGTGAGGTTTAAGCTACTCCCAGAAATGCATGCAGATGCACTAGAGTATTCCGCGCTGAAAATTTGCCCAACAATGCACGAACTCTCGATCCTTAGTAGCGATATATAGCAGTGGGTCGGCCGAACTTGGGCCTCAGTATACAGTCCTGGAGTTCAACCTGATTTTGGAAATATTTAATAGAAATTTATTTAATTAAAAATATAATATGATAAATTCAATTAATTAAAGTTACAAATTTCAATTGATTAACAAAATTAAGATTTTATAATAAATTAATATATACAACGTACATATATTTATAAAATAAATAAGATAAAATTAAATTTATTAATGAAAAAGGATAAGATTATAGGAAATGAAAAAAATTATAATTACATTGATCAATTCAATTAATTAAAGTTACGAATTTCCATTCATTAGTTATAAATATATAATACATATACTGATAAAATGAATAAGATTAAACTAAATTCATTAATGAAAGAGAATAGGATTATAAGAAACGGAATAAAAAGACTATAATTTAAGCGATCAATTCAGTTAATTGACGTTATAACTTTTAATTGATTAATAAAAAATTGTGTTTTAAAATGAATGAATATATAAAATGAACATATATTGATAAAATGAATAAGATTAAACCAAATTCAATAACGAAGGAGGATATGAAAGAAGAAAATCATAATTAAATTGATCAACATAATTAATTGAAGATAAGAACAATTTCATTAATTTATGACATAATTTACAAAAACATTATCCAAAATTTTTAAATGATACAATTTGCAGAAATTCAAAATAAAATCATGAAATAATGTTCTGAACTAGGAGTCGGGATCATGAGAGAATGAACTAAGAGTGGAGAGTGGGGAGTCGAGAGAGTGGAGACTAGAGAGAGCAGGTATATAGAAACATTATATTTAGTATTATAATAATAAAATTCAAGGAATATTCAATTTAATACACCTTCATCATCAAATATTTTATCAAAATAATGTATCATTGATTGATGACTATGAGTATGTATATGACTATGACTAATCACCTTCGTATCAGTACTTGTAGCTATATTAATATATAAATTAAAAAACAAGTTAAGGTAAGATAATATAAAAATAATCGAAATTGATATATCAAAAAGAAAAGAGTTTGTCCTTAATATCTTCATCATCTAATCAACTTCGAATACACTTAAGGGCTTACACAGTACCAAGATAAAGTCAAGTATGGTGAGGAATAATAACCTTACCACCAGTGCTAAAATTAGAATCTAAATCAACATTAGAAGATAAAATTGCTAATAGATGTCATGCAATTACTTGCATTATCGAAAAATTAGTAACACAACTCTTTAACATAATAATGCATCAAACTGCATAGTTTCAAGTTTGACCACACAATCTTTCATAAAATATTTATCTAACTTTATCATATTGTACGAAGTGCTAGCTTTTTCTTTTCCTTTCATGAATGTTGTAAGTGAAAGTAACAAACTATTTTTAGAAGATGAGCCGAACCTGAAATTAAAGCTAGAGCTAAGCAACTTGAACTACTATTATCCCGATCCTGAAGTTTGTCCATTTTGAGTTGATAATCATTAAACAAATCATACTTGAATTGTTTAATGACATCTAAATGCTATTGAGCTCGATCACCATATAACATAATATATATATACTTAACCCCCTCTATCTTGTACCTTGGGTAAGTCACATATATGATTGCAACATTATGTTAAACCATATACCAATGAGAATTAAGCTTCTTCATCATCTGCTCTGCTATAAACTGAATAACCTCATTGGAATCAAATAGTCAATCAAATAAAGCTTTTTTTATCTTATGTATAGTGCTAAAGCAACGATACAAAATTGGATATTTTGTTCCCGAAAAAAATTTAGTCATAGTATAAAATAATTCTAACTTCGTACAAATTTCTCTAGTCAACTTTTATTGGTCTTCTATAGACATGCAAGTGTACTAAGAATCTTTTTTGTCTCAATTTGATAAACACATCAACATATTAGATTACCAACTCCATCATTTTGAAGATCAAGTTCTATTGGTTAGAGAATCTAAAACTAACTTCTTCGTACTCGAAATGCATAGTTGTCATGCAATTTCTTCAAACTTCACAACTCTTTTAAGTGCTACGCACCAATATATTACACTAGTTCAACTCAAATGTATTGCTTCTTTTATCATATCCAACACATCCTTCACAATCAAATTCAAAATATGCACACGACAACATATATGGAATAACCTTCCACCAAACAATAAGCTCTCAAATCGTATCTTATTCTTCAACTTTCAATCATAACATCATTCGTGCTACAATTTTCGAATGTTATAGTGAAAAATTTGGTGTCAATATTATAGTCTATCAAATAGTCGTCTAACACGGTTGCCAGCCTTTCTCTTGTATATAGTGCCAACATATAAATAAACCTACCATATACATAAATAACCAAAATCAATCATAACATAATGAAAAAGTAATTGATAACAATATTAACCTCAAAAGTTTATTACATAGAGTTTAGTCATTATCACATAATATGTTGTCTCTGCCATATAACTCTTCTTTTGGTTATCAACTATCCATATGTCTATTTTAATGGCAATCCATCCTTCTATACTCGACGATGTTCTTTAATAATGAATTTCACAATGTAACAAGATGTTATAAAAAATAGGCAACTTCATTTGTTATAAACATGTGTCCTAATAAATTAGCAATTTAATGTTTAAACATCCTAAACATAAACTAGTTAATATGTTTAAATTTCACCTGCATCACATATGGGAAAATAAATAGAACCTTCCTTAGGATTAATCATTTGGACCTTCTTTTAACAAAATAATTATAAATTTTTCTCATACAAGTAAAAGCACTAGAGAAAGCAAGTTCTCATTGTGACTCCTAGGCTCATGGAATATTTCACCGATAAACCTCATGAGAGCTGCATCACAGGTTTCCAGCCTATACATCGTCCTAAGAGTTTATTATGCAAAGAAAAAAATATTTTACTCAAGTTGGATTTAATTGTAAAATTTGAGAAACGTTAAGATTAAACATGAAATATTTAAAAAATAAGAACCAATATAAGATACTAAATCTTATGCAGACAAGTATAGTTTATTGGCATAACATAAAATATACATGAAACCCTCACTAGGTGTTGTAGTAGTTGTTGTTGTTCATTTATATAAGATTAATTTTAATTAATCTGTTCATTAACTATTAGTATGATTTAAATCTAAATATTAGGGATGTCAAATTTGACCCAGCCCAACTTTACCCCATTTTGGCCTAGGTTGACCGGGCTATGGGCAGGCTACGGGCTAACCATGGTTTGCCCGGCTGAGCCACAGGCCAGGCATGAGCCAACCCAGCCCGTGGCCCGACCGTTACTTCAAAAATGAGGTCTTTTTTGTCGTTTTTCTTTATAAAAATATATGCCCAACCCTCCCGTGACTTGTCAGGCCATGGGTCGACCTAGGCCCGTCGGGCCACAGGACACCCTAGCCGGAGGTCGGGCCCAGCCCAACCCATTGACAATCCTACTAAATATAGATGGAGTAACCAACTTATAACAATAATTGAAACATGGCCTTTATTTTGGGTTTCAATTCAAACATTGGAAAACTCAATTTAGAACACTAAGTAGGAAAAAATGTTTTTAAAATAAAAAGTTAAATTAAAATTAAAAAATAATGCTCACTCTTACATTTAAGTTTTCAATTTGGCTATAAGTAATTCATGAATAAAGATTGCGTAATTATATAGATTGGAACCTAACAGGAGATCATCATCAGAGAAAAAAAGTTCTTAGCAACAATTCCTTTATTTGCTTGTGGTTGTAAACTTACCTTTATGTATGTCATGTTGACTTTACTATTTGTTCACCCTCATCAGCTTTGTGATAATCCTAGGAAATATTATGTTCTTGGCTACTCCTTTAACATGAACTCATTCAAAATGAATGAGCTTGCTTACTTTGCTTTTTAGAAATTAATATTATTTATTGATCCATATTTCTTCTTGTCTTCTTCATAAATCTTACTATGTTACAAACCAATCTAATATTAGGATATCCTTTTCTTACTTCTCATAAGTGATGAAAGTCTATCTTTCTTCCAACTATCATCTGGTAGGTTTTTAACCTTAAAGACTTGACGAGTTTCAATTCACTTGTTGTACTTAATTAACCTATATGTTATCTCTATAATATCAGACGAGCTTAAAGCCATAGTTGAAGTCACATAAATGGATGCCAATTTTTACTTTATAATAATTTTCAAATTGAATGTTATAGCTTCATTGTTAAAGGAAACTACTCCAATTCTTTGTAACTCGATAATTTTGTCCTTAAAGACAAAACATTGTTTAATAGGATGAATGACCAATTGATAATATTTGTAGTACTTTGGATCATCCACCTTATTTGCCTCCTCTTATTTTTTTGCATCTAAAGAAAATCAATGATTTTTTCTTCTAAAAGGTTGTCTGACATCTCTCTATCCTGTAATGAATTATTCCTTCCTCCTTTTTCCCCAAAGATGTTACCATTATTTCTTGCTTCATTTTGCCTTTTAGAGTGGACTTAAACAATGCCTTTTTTTTTAAATTGTCATGACTTGTTTATTTTCATTTGGAGAAGACTTGTGCCCTTTATGCACTTTTTTCCTTTATTCTTCTTAGACTTTTAAATCAGTAACATTTTTTGACTAACTATAATAATATTGACTCTATATCATGTGTATGAATTGCTAGGTCTTAAAAATCTTAAGTCTTATTCCTTTTAAGATGTAGTAAAGTCCCCAATGCATACCTTGAATGCATATAAATGACGCAATCCCATATGGGCATTAGCTGATTATATTATATACAAAATCATCATACATCTCAATACACAAAATCATATTATGTACAAAATATGATTTTGTAATAATCTTTGTTTTTCACTTGACTTATAAAAAATTAATAAGTTTTTAATCATTTTTTGTAATCATTTTTGCTTTTCACCTGACTTATAAAAACTTAATAAGTTTTTTCTAAAGTATATGTATTCCCATTTGGACTTTGCTAATTTGGATTTCTTTCTCTTATCATCAGTAACAAGTACTTATTACCTTCACAATGCAATAAGTAGGATTAATCTTTCATCACTATCATGGCATAGGGGTAGTAAAGAAAGCATAATGCATTACACAAATATCAATGTATACTATTTTTACCTCAACCGATGATTAAACCAATACCTCAACCTAGTTCTCAACAAAAAACCGATGATTACCCCTACAAATAAAACCAGAAACAAAAACCCATACAATCAAAGCAGTACATAAAACCCAGTAAAATACAAAACCTAACGACTGTAAAAAAATTAAAGATAGATCACTTACCTCAACCAATGATTAAACAAAGATGGACGCAAAGAAGGGCAAATAGCGAGGAAACCGAGGCACGTATGATAGACAATGCAAAACCACACACGACAATGATGACATGGAACCAGTGACATTGAGGAGAAAGGGAAGAAAATAGAGAGGAGAAAATGAGGATGGACGAGTGGGTGGGGTTTATGGATAGGTTTAATCTTTAATGAAAACGATGTTTTTTGGTTTTATTAAAAACGTTGATTTCGAAGCTAATGATGACATTAAGGTTTTAATTTTATCGACGGAATTGTTATTCCGTCGGTAAATCATCAACGAAATATAGTCCAGTCGGTATACCTTGATGCCTGTTTATGTTGTCAAGTATTGCCACCTAATTTACCAACAAATATCACTCTTTATTCGGAAAAATTACTGAGATAATTTCCCATCACTTTTACCGATGGATGTTTTGTTCGCCGCAAAATGCAATTTTTTTTATAATATTACCGACAGAAATTAATTTTTTGTCGCTAATTGACTATAGTATTTTTACTATCGGTAATTTGTAATTTTCTTGTAGTGTAATAATAAAAATGATAATAACAAAAATAAAATAACTTAATAACATTCATTTAATTCGATTTCTAGCTAGAAATAGATTAAAATTATAAACTAATCAAATATTTAATTTTATATTTAAAAAATGAAATTATTAATTTCAATATTTTTAATAATTTGATTTAGAATGAATAATTTGGGTGTTTGAGGTGGCGATATTGATTATTCAATCAGCGATATCATACACTATAGTTGTTTGATATGTATCTATAGATAATATCTTCCCGTGATAAAGAAGATCATGACCTTAGTATATGCTAAACATTTAAGGCTATTTGTTTTCATTTTCATTTTTAGTTTTTAGTTTTTGTTTTTAACTTCAATGAAAAATTAATTTGCTTGCGTTTATGATTTTATTTTTAGTTTATTTTATTCCTAATTTTTAAAACTTATAAATTTTTTTTTGTTTTCTATTTTCATATTTTTATTATAATTTGATGTATCATTAATTAAATATATATTATTTAGAGTTCTGATTACTGTATTTAAATTATTTTATTTTATAACTATTTTAAAATTTATCTTCCAAACATAATTATTTAATAAATATAATTTAATAAAATATTTTTAAATGTATTAACTTAAAATTAAATCAGTTTAATAATTAAAAGATGTAGTAAAATAAATATTTTATTCATAAATAATTTTACTTATTAAATTATTTATTTAAAATGAGTATTTTATTTTATAAATAATTTAAATTTATTTGAATAAAATGTAGTTGATATGTTCTTGATAGTTATTATTATTAATAAATGTTATATAAAATATATTTACATACATTTTAATTAATTAATTAGTAGAATCGATTTATTTTTAAAATTTATCCAATAGTTAATTATTATCAATAATAAAAATATAATTACATATAAACAATTAAGCAAAAAGAAAGAAAGCTCCTTTCCGCTGAGGTGTCATGCTGCTTGATTTGAGTTCGTTTAGTGACGCGTAACCGTTTTTTTCTCAATATAAATAAATTGACGCCTCTAGAATCCTCGCAGAACCAAAACCGTCATCTTCATTGAGTCGCAACATTTTCTAGAATTGTACATTCAGTTACTCTACTGTAGAAGCTATGTCTTCTCCGGCGATGATAGTCCTGAGAAGCGGCGACGGGAAGGAGTACGAAGTGAGGAGGTCAGTGGCATTGAAATCGGGGATGATCAAGTACTTAATGGAGAGTAACCCTGACGAAAGCGTTTTCACGATCTGCAACTTCAACAGCAACATTTTCGACAAGGTGATACTTTACTGCACGAAACACGACGAGGCTGCTCTCAACTATCAGAACCAGAATCTTAACGACGTCGCTGAGGAACTCAAACTCTGGGATACTAGCTTTCTCGACGTCAATGACGTGACTCTCATCAAGCTCTTGCTGGTTAGTTTACTGATATTGTTAAAGTTTCATAACAAGGATTTTCTGTTTTATTATGTAATAATGTAACTAATGCGGAAATGTATCTGTTGCACTTAGGCTGCCCACTACCTGAACATTGAAGGTCTGGTGGATCTCACTTGCAATGCTTTCTTGGACCTGATCAATGCAATGATTAAAGCAGAGATCAGTGACATCACTCGCCACGATGATGTGCTCATCACTCACGACGATGATGTGCAAGAGGAAGCGTGAATGTTGATTGGGCAAGAAAGATGGAGTGAACGTTTCTGTCTCCTATTTTTGTTCACTGTTGAACCATGCATGAAATTGTTTGACGAAATGAGTAGCAGTGTAGTAGTATACTAGAATCTCTTTAGTGTGCATGTTTAGAGCTGTGGGAGGAAATTGAGATGTAAAGAGCAAGGTTGTTGTACGAATGCATGGGGGTTAATCTTCATTTCATATTCAATAACCCTTGTCATTTGGATTCTATGATATTGTCTTTTGCGATCTTATATTTTGCATTCCTTCTCTCCGTGAGTTTGCGGTTGAAGTTGGATTGGGTTGCTTTTAGCCAATCTCCTCTGTTCCTCCTTATTATGATATGCGAGAAAACAATAAATGTGTCCATGGCCAATCACAAAATCAACCGCAGAAACCCTGTTACTTAGAGTAATAGGGTTTAACCATGGGCAAGCTTATTCAACTATCCCATCCGATTCAATCATATCTAGTGTTCTAATTCCAATCTCATATGTTTCGAAGAACTCTCCCTCTGCATGCTCTTTATCCTTATAGTGGATTCCCTACCGTATCATATAAAGTCAAATGTCTTAACACTCATCTTGATATTTTTTCCAAAAATTCTAATTAAGCAATTGCAATTATATGTCATTTTTTTAACTTGTTAAAAACGGTATTACTAACACCCTAAGCCTTAATATAATAATTTTCTTACAAATATATTTAAAAAATTACTCTTCCATACTTTATTTTTTTTATATCTTCACTTTTAATAAAATAATATGGTCATGTATGATTTTGTATAAGAGTTACTGTTATATTTTGTGGACATTGATACATTATGATTAATACATAGGTTTATCATTTTTAAAATATATGCATGATCAATTTTATATACATATGTATTATATAGATTTAAAAAGTGAAATAAATAAATTTAAATGCAATAGGAAAATATACTTAGCTCCCTAATCTTTTTCCTCAATCCTCCAACCAACTACGCTCCTCCCTACTACAATTCTGAAAAATTATCCTATTTCTCTCGCACCATATTTCATGTACCGTGCTTCCAATAGCTAAACTCCAGATTGCCTTGTCTATTTTCCTATTAGTTGAGTGTTACGGTTGAACCACCTCAGCACTTCCTGCAGGTTGTCTCATAAATTGCATATACAACCGTATTAAATTCTTATAGATTGCTCAAACCCTCAAGAGGTGTGGCTCGATGGTTAAGAGCGAGGCTTGATTTCGGTTAGGTCTCAGGTTCGATTCCCTGCTAGCCCCTCTTGTAAGTAGGGTGTTAAAAAAAAAATTCTTATAGATTGCATATGCAAATGTACTAGACATCTAAGTGAACAAATACAGTCGAGACTAATTTTATTTTTTTGTCATTAAATATTATGTTAATGGTTAATTACAAAAATTTTAAACCTAACCATCATGTAAATGTTTTTATGGTTTATTGAGAATGTAACGAGATATTGAAAATTGTGAAACTATCGTTTATATTACTTTGAAATAAATATAATTTAATATTTAAAAATATATTAAAATTTACTTGATTTTCATATTGTGTGTTAATTGTATGTTTTATAAGCTTAAAAATTGATTCACAAACACTTACAAGAAGTTGCTCTCTTTTATAGATATATGTTAATGGACTCGTAATTGTACTCTTCTTAAAAGTTTATAGATTAAGTAAAAAGAAATTACATTCCCCCCCTAAGGTGAGTTGGAACTAGTGTTTTAAAAATCGGACCGAACCGGTCGGTCAGACCGGAGAACCGGTGAACCGGAGCATGAAACGGTTCGGTTTAGCCCGTATTTTTTGTGAATGATTGACCTGTTTATTTTGCAGTCGGACCGGTAAAAACCGTTGAACCGGTGAAAGAAAGAACCGGCCGGTCTATTTAAAATGCCTTGATTGTGATGATTTTAACTTGAATGAATATTATAATTAGTGATCTTTTTTTAATCTTTTTGATGAAATATGATTAGCGAGCTTTGTTATCTTATTTTGTGTTGTGTTTGGCGAACTTTTTTTTAAAATTGTATATTTTGAAGTTTAAAGGTTTAAGTTTACAATTAGATAAATAAATAATTAAATAATATGTTTAAAAATTATCTTTTATATATAATATATAAAATAAAAATTTATATATTTATTAATCACCGGTTCAACCATGGTTGAATTCTGGTTGAACTATTAACCCTTAAATTAATTGTTTCTCCGATTCAATCACCGGTCTGATTTTTAAAACATTGGTCGAAACATTGCTCTCACGAAAAAGCATTTATAAATAAATCACTTTTTGCTGAGGTGGCACGTGGCTGGGTTGAGTTCAAAATGTGACACGTATTTACGTAACCGTCTTTTCTCTGTGAAGAGAAGAAATGGCCTCACGGGATCACACCCCCTCTTCCGCCACTATAAATTGAGCCCTGTGGAAATTTGGCAAACCATAACCGTCATCTTCCTTGATTCGCAGCATTTTTTAGAATCGCAGTGCGAGTTCTTCTGCGCCTGAAACGATGTCCATTCAAGGGAATATAGTCCTGAAGAGCGGCGACGGGACGGAATACGAAGTGCACAGGAGGGTAGCATTAAAGTTGGCGACAATCAAGGACCTTATGGAGGACGATCTCGAAACCAGCGTCATCCCTTTACCTAGTGTCAACGGCAACATCCTGGACAAGGTGATTCAATACTGCATCAAGCACGTGGAAGTTGCTGTCAACCCTCGGAACCAGAGCGCTGACGAGGTCATCGAAGAGCTCAAGCGCTGGGGAGCTAATTTTCTCGATGTCAACGATATCACCCTCGTCAAGCTCTGGCTGGTCAGTAAATTCATGTTACTGAAATTGCATAACAAAGATCTTCTGTTTGATTATACAATAATCACCGAAATGTAGTTCTGCTGCATGCAGGCTGCCAGCTATCTAAACATTGACGACCTGGTGGATCTCAGTTGTAATGCTGTTCTGGACCTCATCAGTGCAATGATTAAAGTGCAGGTCACTGACCTCACTCACGGCGATGATGCGTAAGAGCAAGCATGACTTTTGATTGGGCAAGCAAAAAGGAGTGTACGTTTTTGACTTGCATTCCTTTTCTATTTTTGTTCACTGGTGTGGTGAACCATGCAATGCAAGACAGTATTTGATGAAATAACTAGCAGTGTATAGTGTACTGGGATGTCTCTAGTCTGCATGCCTGGAGCTGTGGGAGCAAATTCAGATGTAATAAGAGCAAGTTTGCTGTACATATGCGTGGGGTTTTATTCTCCATTCAATTCAATATTCTACCCGATCTTACGCTTTGGATTTGTTGATATTGTCCTTTTGCGATCTTACATTTTGCATTCCTTTTATCTCCTTTAGTTTGCGTTTGAAGTTGGGAGTGGTTTGCACTAGGGCAACCTCCTGCAACTGTTGGGAAAAAATATGATATGCGTGATCAAAGTAAGCCCGAATGGCCAAACAGAAAAGGTAGCACGAGCAGAATACCCATTGCCCTTTGTATCGTTATTCCTATTATATTTTGACAAGGTAGCGCGATCAGGATACCCGCTGCTGAATGGGATGGAAAACACCCAATGATTCGGTAATTACCTTGTCAAAATCAACACATGGACCAACAATTTTAATTAATTAACAATTGGAAATCCTATAGTTTCACTCAGTACTAGTCATACCAAATAATTAAGATCAATTGCTGTTGGTTTGAAATGTTTTTCTTTCTATTGTTAAAGCATTACTCTCACAAAACAGTCACTTGATTCATATATAAGATAAAAAAAAGGAGATTCGAATTTGGTGCTGCCACAATGAGGAGGGTTGATTAGCTTTAAATAAGCATGAAAAATTAAAGGGCACATCCTTGTGTAGTAAATCAATTAACGGTCGAGCTATTTTGAAGAATCCTTTATGAACCATCTATAGAATCTAGCACATCCCTGAAAGTTTCCGATTAACTTTATTGCTATAAGGGTAGTAGCTTTTCAATCACTTTAAACTTTGCCTTATCTTATTTCCTTGAAATCTAATTTTTATGGTTATTCAATATATCTTTTTGACCATGGAGTGATATTATTCCCAATTCAATTCCATATTAGTCTCCTCACATCTTTCCAATACTATTTCTAGATTATGGAAGCATATATCATAAGAGTCATTGAAGACTAAAAAAATCATCCATAAATACCTCAACTACCTTTTCAACTATACCTTCAAAGATTGTCATTACATACCTTTGAAACATTGTCAATTTGTTGCATAATCCAAATATAATTCTTCTATAAATGATTGTTTTGCCTATGCAGGTAAACATGGTCTTCTTTTAATCCTTAGGTTTGACTGGGATTTGAAATACCTTGAATATGCATATGTATAAGAAATAATAGTACATATGCACTGAGAGTTGTTTTCTAATATTTGGTTAATAAAAGGAAGCGAAAAGTAGTCTTTTATTGGGGTTAACTCATTCTTCTCATTTATAACAACTTTCATCTCTCCTTTCTTCTGTACTACTTGTATCGGACTTAACTGTAAACTATCAAGTAGTTTTATGGCTTCTACTTTCATGACATTTCTAATGTTTGGATTTAATACTCTTTAAGGTTAGAATATGGGTTTTTATCATTCCTCAATCAAAATTTTATGCATGCAATATGAAGGGTTGATCCCTTTAATGTTAAAAGGTTTCACTGGTAAAGCTTTCTTATGCTTTCGTAGCACTTGTCGTAACTTATTTTTTTGTTCATTTAATAACCCAGTGTAATTATCACCTATAACTTTGAACCTTCAAAAACACATACTAAAGGTATGTTCATAATTGTTTCAAATCCTACTTTAGAGGTTCTTTTATAGTTGGGTTTATTTTCCACTAGGTTATATTCATCTCATCTTTTTTTTATCCTTCCTCGTTGAGAGGTATTTGTTTGCTATTAAATAGGCTACTTGCTCCTGTAGCTCTTTATTTTCTAAGTTAATTTTCTCTCCTTTAATGATAAAATGCTCCAAAGTATCTTTTTTTTTATAGCTCCCTACAAAGGATATGATATATCATCATGTAATACTTAAGGAATAACAAGGAACATCACCTATAAAGGAGTGTTCTAACATATTTAAAAATTTAAAGATTATTATTTTAGTTGTAGTCCTAGGTATTCCTTCTCAAATTTTTTTTATAAGCTTCAAGGAATGGTCTACCTAAGATTATAGGTACTTCAATATCTTATTCCATGACTAGGATAACAAAATCTATCAACAAAAATGAATTTACTGACCTTAATTAACACATCCTCAATTTTCCTAAAATATTTAATTAATCTAGCAACTAGTTGCAAGCTAATCCTAGTTGGTCTTGGTTTATGTAGCCCTTGTTTCTTAAAAACATAATAAGGATTCAAATTAATGCTAACACCTAAATCAATCAATACTTTATCAATAGATAAACTACTAATGACATAAAGGATAATAAAAACTCTCTAAATCTTTCATCTTTTGTGATTTCTTGTTTTGGAGGATACGAAGCGTTCTTTATTCGATGTAACAATTGAAAACTCCTTTAGCTTCTTTTTACTTCTTATAATCTCTTTTATGAAACTTAGCATATCAAGTCTTCTAAATAATAACTTCAGTAAAAGAAATTTTAATATGAATTTGCTTAAAATGACCAAATAACTTACCAAATTGTCCATCCTTTTTCCTGTATTAACCTTCCTGAGTAAGGAATTCTTAGTTGATAGTCTCCTACCAATTCTTTCAGTGTGAACTCATCTTTTTGATTACTTTTTAAGCTCAAGCTTCTTTTTATTGAAATCTCCTTTTATTTCATTAGTTAATTCCTTTTTGGTGATTTCCTGAGCATGTTCTTTCAGGTTAAGCACAGTTTCATTGGATGAGGTTTCTTTTGATCCCCTTTTCCTAATCACGTCCACTAAATAACCTATTTAAAGTTTTAGGTTTTGCATTGATCCTCATAATTTTACATCTAGAAAGATGTTCCTAGTATAATCTCTCTTCACTAAGGTTGTATGAAAATATTTACTAAGGTTGTATTTGAGCTAATTACTTATTCTAAGAGAAACTTGAATGTTTTCTTTACCTTAAATTAAGAATCATATTATAGAGGTTATTTTATCTCAGGAGATTCCTAATAAAGTTAAGTTGTTTTAATGATTCATCTATAGGGTTTCCAACTTAGCATTTGTTCCTTGATGTCCTCTGTCACAGAATTCACAGTTTATAACATGAGCTAAGTTATCAAGTTTCCTTATTATTGCTTCCTTTTAAGTTGTCAATGTAATCACAACATCTTTAGTTTAATGTTGAGTTGTTCAGTTAGTCTTTAACTTATTTGATTGCTATTGGAAGTCATTCATTATCATATATTCAATTAATTCCAAGAATGCCTCCAGTCCTATTATTCAATGTTCCACTTATTACATCATTTATCATTTTCTATTATGATAATTTAACCTATTATAGAAATTTGGGAGTTACATCCACATAGGAAGGCCATGGTGTAGCCACTTCCTCAACAAATCCTTGTATCTGTCTTATGTTTAATTCAAGCCTTTACTATTAAACTACTACAAGGAAGAGATATCTTTCATTAGCTTTGTTATCTTAGATGGTGAAAGTATTTGAGAAGAAACTTCTTCACAAGATCCTTAAATGGTAATTGATCCAGGTAGTAATGACTTATGCCACTGCTTTACTTAATCCCTTAATACGAATAGAAATAGCCTCAACTTAATGTCATCTTCTATCATCTTATTGACCTTGAATGTGTAAAAGATCTTCAAAGAGTTAATGATTTGTACATTGAGATCTAATAAGCCTTTGGATTATATTGGGCTTAATCTTTAAATAGTGAGTATTTATCTTTAGCCTTGCAATGCTCTTTTGTTTTCCCTATAAAGATGATTTATAACACTACATCATTGTTCTCTTTTCTTCTATACTTTCAAGTTTCTTACTTTTTTAATCCTTTTTAATCTCAATGAAAGATTTTAACAAGTTTTAGGTCTTTTTAAAAAACATATGGACTTCTTCTCATACATTAAAATCACTCTTGAAGTCAAAGTAACAAAAATAAAGAAAAAAATAAATAAAATTTAAAGAAGAAAATAAAAAACAAATATAAATAATAAAATAATAAAACAACTATACATGACTAGAAAAAGTAGTAAACAGGTATCTTAAACATGTTACTTCCCAATAGTGATGCTAAAAACTTTCTAAGTGTTGTATTGATATGCATTATATGTCAATTCTACCAAATATTTCCATATTATTTTAAGCCCATTACTATATATTTTTGTCATCTATTTTCGTATCATATCCTTTTAAATTCATAAGTTTTTTTATGAGCCTTTGGTTAGACATTACAAGTCACTTAGTTTATGATCCATCCAAATACATTCATGGTGAAGTCACATAGCTCTACGATTAAGTTTAGATTGAGCCCCTTATATAAGAAACCTCACGTATTTCCATACCTTTGGACTTCTTTATCAAAGTAAATGGTCTTCATACATCCTTATACTTAGCATGACTTATTTATGTCATCATATTTGTTAGTACCTAATGGCACCCAAGATTGGGCGTGAATTAGGTATTCACAAAATTCATCAGTTTTTCTAACCAATGTACTAAACCAATATAAATAAGTATGAGAAATTACTTAGTATAAATTAATCAAATAATTTAACAATAATTTAAAAAGGATTGGGAGAAGAGAATGCAAAAATATTTATAGTGATTTGGTAAACAACCCTTGCCTCTGTCTACTCCCAAAACTCTTCTAGGAATTCCATTATAATTCGTCTTTCAAGACAAATAATAACCTTTGCACAATCTTTTTCGGTAAGGAGGAACCATTCTTAAAATCATGTTCCTAGGTGAAGAAGAACCTTAATACCATTTGTATCACCCCAAGTATAATATTCAATTCCCTAACAAAGTATTAAAAATAAAAATATCTCACTTATTCATTGATAACTCTAAAATGACTCACTCATATTAATGTGACACAATGATGCTCAAATGATTGAAAAACTCTTTAAAATGTGTGTATACAAAACCTAAATCCTTTTTTATGCTAAAACTATTTTGGGTCTCCAAACATTATAAATAAGTGTTTCCTTATTGGTTTTGCCAAGAACTGGCCATTATAACGATTAAATTCGATGCACTGGTTGATCAGAATATTATGTTGGTTAATTAGCATGCATTAAAAGCGAACGAGTCAGTAGTTGTTGGAACATTGATTGACTAATACATATATTGGTAGATTAATATAGCACATTTATCAACTAATAAAATAGTCGATGTTGCTACAAGCTTCTGGTACATCAAATTTAACATCTTTAACCTATATTGGTCGACCACCAACCCATATAGGTTAACCAATCAACCCAAAAACATGATTTAACAACTTCGAATGCTTAAAACTAAATTTTCTAATTTGAATAGAAATAAAAAAAACTTTCCAAAATGTTCCTCAAATATTTGAAAGATCAAGAGACTTTTATACTAAATTAAAAGATTTAATGCCTCTTGACAGATGTAAAGAGTCATGAAATGAAGTAAAATGAAACGATTATGCATGGTGAACCTTTTGGAAAATAAAATAAAAAGTGCTTACAAATAATAATAAAATGTGAAATGACCTTCATAAGTCTTGATCTCCTTTTGTTCTTGTATTGCTCTTTAATTCATAAGTCGTGAACTTTAACTTCTCTTTATCAACATCATACACTATATTCTTGTGTTTATGACTTCATCTTGTTATTGATTTTCATTAAAATAATAAACATATTAGTAGTAATTATGTTTTGTTATCATCAAAACATCAATTGGAACCTCACTTGGTTCAATAATCTCATTTTTTATGATGACAAAATATTTGTGATATTAGAGAATAATAATGACATTAAACATACAAACAACTAGTAAGATAATGATTATCAATTGATAATAAATCATAATTTAATATCAAGAACAAAAAATATTCAAAATAAAAACATATCCATACTTGAGAATCATATAATTTTACTCAATCATATCATATAAAGTGTAAGAAATAAATAGATGACAAAATAATAATTCCCAATAAATTTCATCACTCCCCTCGAATGTGATCACTCCCTCTAAATCTAATATCACTAGACTTACTGTGTCACGACCCGGTACCACTTTGGGCCCATGACAACTGCCTCATACTCGAGCTAAGGATACTCGCAGTATCCTTAATCCGACTATGCAAGGCTTACTGAATATCTCTTTCTTTTTTTTTTAATTTTTTAAGAAAAATTTGGGCAGCATAATGGTTGTATTTTAAAAATCCCAAAAACCTGCAAACAATTTTAAACACACTTCTATATTCATGTCCAACCATAACTTCAAGACTCTCTAGTCCGCTCAAGACAACCTCAACTCCAGGCAATCCCAACTCAAGTATCAAAAATTCATACATAAAATCTTTTACAAAATGCAAGACAATCAAAAGTTAACTCACAAAATCATAAAGTATATTTACATAAACACAGTTCACGAGCCACTAGACAACAAAAATACAAACAGGAGACTACCCACGTGTGGAAATACCCCGAAAAGCCACACGGTCTTCACAGAGCTTCAAGTTCACTGAATTAATCTGCATGGTTGGAAAGCGGAGGGGGTGAGTACACTTGGTACTCCGTGAGCAGGAGAAGCATATATTACAAATAGAAGTGATTCATTTCAAGACAGTGTAGATAACCTATGAAGAAAATATATATCACATAGAAAAAATGTATCTATCAAAATCTCAATAGGCAAACCAATATCAGGCTAAGCCAAAACAATCATG
>JAOQMR010000211.1:18662075-18678264 GCA_027563865.1 Erythroxylum pelleterianum | reverse complement strand
TTAATGATAATATATTTAACATCAATAAACAAATTTATGATCTTTAAAATTTAATTAATTAATTAACTAATAACCTAATTGTAATTTAACTTTTCATAATTTGCTCATATATTTTCTTTCCTTTTTAATTACTTTTAATTTATATATTATTAATTTCTTAACTACATTATAATTCATGCTATATATTTTTTTAACGACATTATATATGTGTAACTATTTTTTATATTTTTAATTTTTTCCATCTTTACTCGATACATTTTTTTAATTTGCTAATTAGCTAATTTTGATTTAACTTTTCATAATTATAATATAATAAATTTATTAATTTATTAAATAATAATTTTTAAAATTGATATAATTAATAGATTATTTAATATTTAGTATTATTGACTAATTAGCCCATATATTATGTCATTTTTAATTAATTTTTAATTATATTAAATTAATTTTTAATTATATTATAATTAATAAATTGACTCGGACTTCATTATATATATCATAAATTTAAATATACTTATACTTACATAATAGCTATAATTAAATAACAATTAATTAATATTTTTTCAGTTCATAATAAACACTTAATGTTTCTAATTATTTAATCAATTAAACTATATTTACCCTTTATATTAATTATTACTGACTTATACTATTTTAACCCTTAATTAATAACAAACTTATTTAATAATAAAACATTTTACATTTTTACATTCTACCTTTTATATTTTCGATATAATATTTTTTAATTTTCTTTATCAATTTCCCCTAACGCATTTCCTTACATTATAACTCTCTTACTTACGTGGGCATTATCACTGAGCATCGCGCAATTTTACTCTGCTAGTCTCTTATCTAATGGTTACTCTCTGTATCTCTACTATCTGCTCTCTATCGCCCAACAGGGGTCCTTACACGATTCCTGAGTCATAGAAGTAGAACTCCTTGCTGATACCATTTGTTCAAATGTTGCATTCAACAGGCGATGAAGACACAAGCTAAGTAACTACAACGAAGCCAATACCCTAAAAGCACTCAATAATCTCTCTTCGTCATCTCTACGTCTTCATCTCCTTCATCCCTTTCACCTTCCAATCTCTACAAACATACTCAGATACCTAACACCATGGAAGAGGTGTGGAAGGACATCAATCTTTCTTCTCTTCATGACCACCCTTATGTGGAACACGTTCTTTCTGCAACTCCAAGGCCCCATAATAATCCTTGTCACAATCCCAACTTCTTGCTTCAGGACTTTCTTGCTAGACCTTTCGACAAAGATCCACCGATCCCTAGTAATCAAGCTAACGTAGGCATCTATGACTCTTCAGGGCCGCATCCTGCTACAGCGTTGAGCTTGAATTCGGATCCTGGGTTTGAGTTTCTCGACAGTTCCAGTCCTCTTAGGCATGGCCTGCATTTGTAGAGCCACCATCCAACTTCGAACGTTAACTCATTTAACACCCCTTTTGAGGCATTAGATTCGCCTTCTGGCTTGCCTTGTTTTGCTAAAAAAAGGGTTCAAGAATCCGATAGCAGCTCCGGTGATCGCCGGCATAAACTATGATCAAGAATCGAGAGTTTGCTTCCCGATCTAGAGCAAGAAAATAGGAAAGCACAACTCCGAATGTTCCCGTTCCACACCTTTATATAAGTATTTTTAATCCTGACGAGTGACCCTTCCTTTTCATTCTTGTTGCCATATTTACCTTATACTTACAGGCTTACACGGATGAGCTGGAGCTCGAAGTGGCACATTTGCTGGAAGAGAATGCGAGACTCAGGAGACAACTGGAGGAGGTAAGCTAGCAAGAAGAGAAATGCAACTAAAACCCAAGTCTTCCTTTGTTTCTGTTTCATTGTTAGATCTCCAAACTTCCAATAAATTCTTACATCAGGTGGAGTCTAAGATTATAGTATCTGAAAACTACCAGATGTGGTTTTTTACGGGTTAAAAATTGGTAATGTCTTGTATGCATTTTGTTGGGTTAAAGCTACTGCCTGTTATCTTTTCGCAAACAGAAACTGATAAACATTTGATATTTTGCAGAAAGTAAGAAGACTTGATTTTACTTGATTCGATAGTCAAGAACTATCTACATCCAAGGTTTCCACCTATGATGGTGAAGAAATTCACTATGTGAAGTAGTACAGAAGAAGATAATACAGAGATATGAGTGTTCCACTTGAACACCTGCAAAAGAGTCTCAAAAACTCCTCAATACCCAAAGTTAGTACTCTAGTACTCTCTGACTATTTTTCCCTCTGATTTTCTCACTCTTACGACTGAATACAATGAAGAATTGAATATAGAAAATATTTCTGTGCAATGTGTTGAATGTCCTCTGTTTGAAGTCTTCTATGTTGTTTTATGGCTGCTGAAGATGATGTCTTCGGATGCTTCTTGAGTGTGTCTGACTCTTGACACGTGCATCCCACGTGATTTTTAATGTATCTCTCTATTCTGTGCGTTTTGGATGTGCCATTTAAATGCTTTTGAACTGCTACAGTGTTGGACGTTTCACGTTGCTCTCTGCTGCGTTTTTGTAACTCCTTTAATTGTGTGATACAGCAGTGTTTAAAAAACTCCCTTCGGACATGTCAAAAACTTTTCAAAACTTTGCAATCTCCACAACTTTCTACAATGTTAAAGAATACTGCCTAGGATACTATATGAAAAATTGATGAGAGGAACAATTTTAAAAGTAAACATACTCTGTTAAAAAAGAGTGCCATTATTTACATGGCAAAACAAAACAAAAACAAAAGTAGCAGCCTTAACTTACTTTTAACAAAAACAAACTATATACGTTTTCTATATGTTTTTGGCATATAGAAAATGTACCTGTAAGTCTTCAAGTCTGTTTAGTATGATGCTCTTTACAGGAATATACATGACTTGGTATTACTGAAGCTATTCAGGTTTAACTATGAGTTTATATTGCAGATTGTTATTTTGCTTCATATATTCATCACGACAACAACAATTTTGTATTCCTCTACAAGTCGGGCATTGTTAGAAACAATTTGCTCACTTCTAGTGCATTATCCGACCATCGGGAGAGTTATGCCACAAGGGTGACAGTGGAAGTCTCGGACTCAATTTTTTCTTATTTCTTAGCAACCAATTCAATCCCCTTGAGAAACTTTGTGCATATTAAAGAGAAGAGAAAATTTTCCTAAAGTGAACACTGAAGAAAGAGAGAAAAAAGATAAAAGAAGTTTATATCCTTCTGACCTCCTTCTCAGCCTTAGCAAGATTGGTCCTGAGAAGATCATTTTCTTTTTGAAGGGTATTCACTTTAACAGCAAGCGATAGAACTTTCTGAGTTGATGGCCTCAAGCTGTGACAAGAGAAGACAAAGCAAGCATCCAAAGAAATGCAACTGAGAAAAGAATCTAGGCAACATATTAACATAGTAACGTATAGATTATATTAAGCTCCTGTGATTGAATGCTAACTACACAATCACATCTGAGAATAACAAGCATAATGAAAATGAATTATTGATGTAATTATAGACCATCCATACCTGTCCCACGCTTGCAGCAACTCCAAAAATGCATGGCCATATTCAATTTCATCTGTTGCTAGAAATGACTCGACTAAACAGTCTTCCACATCTGTTCTCTTTGCACACTCCCCCTCCAATCTCTGGTTCTCCTCGACAAAATTCTTGACCGTCTCTTACTCATGTTTATAGAGTTTCGATTCCTCTGACAACTTTAGGACCTCCTCCTCCAACTGATTAGCCCTAATGTCAGCCTCCTTAGCTCTCTCATCCGCCTCATCCCCAAAATCCATTAAAAGCTCCCTGTCATTCTCATACAGCGAACATTCGCTCTCCAATTTTTTGCAGTGACTCACTAACTGCGCGCACTCCCCCGCCAATCTCTGATTCTCCTGCATAAACTTCTTGACGGCCAAAGCATTCATCCTAGCCTCCGCCTATACACGTACGCATAAATTAAACAAAAGCAAACATGTTCAAGATAACAACGACAAAGAAACATACCTTGACTCGGTGGTATTGATCTTCCAGTCGACGTCGAGCATCCTCGGAGGCACGAAGCTTTAAGTGGAGTGTTTCTGAAGAGATCTGAAGACCCAAAGTATCATCAATGGATTCTTTTATGTAATTATCTATTTCCTGAGGTGGCGCTGTAGCAGGATGTGGCACTGAAGAGTCATAGATGCCTGCATTAGCTTAATTACTAGAGACAGGTGGATCTTTGTCGAAAGGTCTAGCAAGAGATTCCTTAAGCAAGAAGTTGGGATTGTGATGAGGATTATTAGGGGGCCTTGGAGTTGCAGAAAGAACGTGTTCCACATAAGGGTGGTCATGAAGAGAAGAAAGATTGATGTCCTTCCACACCTCTTCCATGGTTTTAGGTCTCTGAGTATGTTTGTAGAGATTGGAAGGTGAAAGGGATGAAGGAGATGAAGACGTAGAAGATGACGAAGAGAGATTACTGAGTGCTTTTAGGGTATTGGCTTTGTTTACTGTAGCTTGTGTCTTCATCGCCTATTGAATGCTACATTTGAACAAATAGTATCAGCAAGTAGTTCTACTTCTATGACTCAGGAATCGTGTAAGGACCCCTGTTGGGCAATAGAGAGTAGAGACTAGAGACTAGAGATATAGAGTAACCATTAGATAAGAGATGCGGAGCTTGAGTCGATGCTAATTTCCACAATCGTGTTACTACTATTACTGTTATCGACGATGGAGTGACGAGGAGAGCAATTGCTCACCGTTGTCGTCATGATCGAAGTAGTACTCGTCATTAGAGAACCAACAATGACCTAGTTTTCCAAGAAACGATGATCGGGGGACAAAACTTGGACAAGATCAAATAACAATTGGAGACTTAATCGGATAGTGAGGGTTTGCGAAAACAGAAATATGGGAGGAGTGATCAGCGGCGATCGGAGAGATTAGGGCAACATCGTTAGTGGCATTGCTGCTTAATCTTATTCCTCGTCTCTCTTCTCTGATTCTCTGAGAATGCTCAGGTCAGGTTTTTGTTCACTTGCGTGATATTTTGACGCAACTAGCGTTTTTATACTTAACAGTAGTTCTATTTGGGATTGGATCAAGTAATTTTAGGTATTGAATTTTAATTATTACCTGGATTTAGTTTAAGATGGCTAGGGTGCTACTACTGACTACTGAGGAAGTGTTTTGTTTTATAGCGATCATGTCTCCGATCCAAGTTAAATTTTTGCAATGGTAGAAGTTCGATAGGATACTGATATGTAATATCATCGAATCAGATAGTTTTCATTTTAAATTTTTTGACACCTTATCCTACATAACTATTTTAAATCATTTACAAATTCTTTTTTATATAGCTCAAATGCAAAATGCATATTCAAAAGAAACAGAGAGGAGAAAGGAAGAAAACGAAAAAGATTCGAACAGGAGAAAAAATTAATCTTCAACCCCAATGCAAGTGTGTTTTCAAACATAGATGTAACACATAAATGCATCTAATCATTCTCAAAAGATAAGATGCACTAATCAAACAAATTCCATAACCCTAGATATGGCTAATTCCCGATGATTCTCATGTTTTAGACTTTATTCCGCCAATCTTAACCATGATTCACTTCACGTATGAAAGCTAGGGCTAGGAAGAATAATGGAAACTGTAACTTCCAGGTGTTGTTATGCCAGGAGATGTATAAGTTGACAGAATAGCACCATCCTGTAGTTGCCTAGAGACTTTAGGCTAAAGGAATGTCTATATAGGCCTTGAGATCAAGGTCATACCTCAAACTTATCCCCATTTGATCAAATTTCATCAACTTCATTGCTTATGTCTCCCAGCAGCATACACAAAACAGAAATTCATTACTTGCAAACTATAACAGTTCTTTACGGTCGGACCTACAGCTCAATGGATAACTTTTATTGGATGGAGTGTAAATGTTGCAGAACCCTCTAAATGATTCAAAAATTCGACTCCTTCAGCATGATAGATTTCTCATTCTCATTAAAGCTGCAAGCAATAGGGATTAAGTTCAATGATGGAACTATAGTAAACATCTCCAACCTTTGTAGTCAACAAGTCTCCAGAGGTATTCAAGAATAACCTAAGGAATCATTTACTTGCGTCTAAACCAGACACAACAAAGGTTTGAACATGATCTATAAGTGAATTGGCACATTTTACACATCTCAAATTGAAGGTTTTCATATCCATTCACCTTTTCAAAACTTTGCAATCTCCACAACTTTCCACAATGTTAAAGAATGCTGCCTAGGATACTATATGAAAAATTGATGAGAGGAACAATTTTAAAAGTAAACATACTCTGTTAAAAAAGAGTGACATTATTTACATGGCAAAATAAAACAAAAACAAAAGTAGCAGCGTTAATTTACTTTTAACAAAAACAAACTATATACATTTTCTATATGTTTTTGGCATATAGAAAATGTACCTGTAAGTCTTCAAGTCTGTTTAGTATGATGCTCTTTACAGGAATATACATGACTTGGTATTACTGAAGCTATTCAGGTTTAACTATGAGTTTATATTGCAGATTGTTATTTTGCTTCATATATTCATCACGACAGCAGCAATTTTGTATTCCTCTACAAGCCGGGCATTGTTAGAAACAATTTGCTCACTTCTAGTGCATTCTCCGACCATCGGGAGAGTTATGTCACAAGGGTGACAGTGGCTGTCTCGGACTCAATTTTTTCTTATTTCTCAGTAACCAATTCAATCCCCTTGAGAAACTTTGTGCATATTGAAGAGAAGATAACATTTTCCTAAAATGAACACTAAAGAAAGAGAGAAAAAAGACAAAAGAACTTTATATCCTTCTGACCTCCTCCTCAGCCTTAGCAAGATTGGTCCTGAGAAGCTCATTTTCTTTTTGAAGGGTATTCACTTTAGCAACAAGCGATCGAACTTTTTGAGTTGATGGCCTCATGCTGTGATAGGAGAAGACAAAGCAAGCAGTCAAAGAAATGCAACTGAGAAAAGAATCTAGGCAACATATTAACATAGTAACGTATAGATTAGCTTAAGCTCCTATGATTGAATGCTAACTACACAATCACATCTGAGAATAACAAGCATAATGAAAATAAATTATTGATGTAATTATGGACCATCCATACCTGTCCCATGCTTGCAGCAACTCCAAACATGCATGACCATATTAAATTTCATTTGTTGCTAGAAGTGACTCGACTAAACAGTCTTCCACATTTGTTCTCTTCGCACACTCCCCCGCCAATCTCTGGTTCTCCCCGACAAAATTCTTGACCCTCACGTACTCATGTTTGTAGAGTTTCAATTCCTCAGACAACTTTAGCTCTCTTATCCGCCTCATCCCCAAAATCCATTAAAAGCTCCCTGTCATTCTCATATAGCGAATATTCGTTCTCCAATTTTTGCAGTGACTCACTAACTGCACGCACTCCCCCGCCAATCTTTGATGGCCAAAGCATTCATCCTAGCCTCCGCCTATACACGTACGCATAAATTAAACAAAAGCAAACACGTTCAAGATAACAAAGGAAAAGAAACATACCTTGACTCGGTGGTATAGATCTTCCAGTCGGCGTCGAGCATCCTCGAAGGCACGAAGCTTCAAGTGGAGTGTTTGTGAAGAGATCTAAAGACCAAAAGTATCATCAATGCATTCTTTTATGCAATTATCTATTTCTTGATGTGGCGCTGTAGCAGGATGTGGCGCTGAAGAGTCATAGATGCCTGCGTTACTTGATTACTAGAGATATGTGGATTTTTGTCGAAAGGTCTAGCAAGAGAGTCCTGAAGCAAGAAGATGGGATTGTGATGAGGATTATTATGGGGCCTTGGAGTTGTAGAAAGAACGTGTTCCACATAAGGGTGGTCATGAAGAGAAGAAAGATTGATGTCCTTCCACAGCACTTCTATGGTTTTAGGTCTCTTAGTATGTTTGTAGAGATTGGAAGGTGAAAGGGATGAAGGAGATGAAGACGTAGAAGATGACGAAAAGAGGTTACTGAGTGCTTTTAGGGTATTGGCTTCGTTGAAGTTGTAGTTACTGTAGCTTGTGTCTTCATCGCCTGTTGAATGCTACATTTGAGCAAATAGTATCAGTAAGGAGTTCTACTTCTATGACTCAGGAATCGTGTAAGGACCCCTGTTGGGCGATAAAGAGTAGAGAGTAGAGAGTAGAGATACAGAGTAACCATTAGATAAGAGATGAGAGGAGACTCACTTGAGGCAGAGCTTGGGTCGATGCTAATTTCCACAATCGTGTTACTACTATTACTGTTATCGACGACGGAGTGACGAGGAGAGCGATTGCTCGCCGTTGTCGTCATGATCGAAGCAGTACTCGTCATTAGAGAACCAACAATTACCTAGTTTTCCAAGAAACAATGATCAGGGGACAAAACTTGGAGAATATCAAATCACAATTGGAGACTTAATCGGATAGTGAGGGTTTGTGAAAACAGAAATAGAGGAGTGAACAGCGGCGATCGAAGAGATTAGGCCAACAACGTTAGTGGCTGTAAAAAGATAGAAATGGAGGATCTGAAAAGTTGTTTGTATTGATTTTCTGTCCTAACATATATACACGTTTGTACATTTAATGAC
This sequence comes from Erythroxylum pelleterianum, assembly GCA_027563865.1. Classification (NCBI taxonomy): domain Eukaryota; kingdom Viridiplantae; phylum Streptophyta; class Magnoliopsida; order Malpighiales; family Erythroxylaceae; genus Erythroxylum; species Erythroxylum pelleterianum. Next base: position 18,669,654 of record JAOQMR010000211.1, on the reverse strand, counting down.
ATAATATTATCAGCTATAATCTAGCTTAAACATTTCCTATAATCTTACACTCCTTATGATCCTGCTGTTGATTATTTCCACAATCTTGTTGATGCTACAAATCAGGACATTTAATGAGATGAATATCTGATTGTCTAACACCCCCCGTCAAGCTAGAGGGCTCTTAGAGAACTCGCAACTTGCTCCTTAAGTCTACAAATCTGGTACTTGATAAAGGCTTAGTAAAGATATCAGCGATCTGATCTTTGCTAGAGACATGATTGACTGTCATGACGCCTGAATTGCATTGCTCTCAAACAAAATGATAATCATATTCAATGTGTTTCGTGCATGCCTTAAAGGCTAGATTATGAGCAAGATATGTTGCCCCCATGTTGTCACACCAAATAATAGTTGGGGTACGTAGCTGTTGACCAAGTTCGCGCAGTAGGAAAATGAGCCAAAGTACTTCAGTTGCTGCATTTGCAACAGCATGGTATTCAGCTTCTGTGTACGAGCGAGCTACAGTTTGCTGTTTCTTTGAAGACTGAGATATCAAATTATGCCCCAAGTATGTTGCAAATCCACCAGTGGAACGTCTATCCTCCTGATTTCCTACCCAATTTGCATCTGTAAATACCTGTAGTGCTGTTGTTGAACTTGGAACAATAAGTAATCCTTTGCCAATGAACATCAGTTGGTGCCGACATAAATTGACTTAACTTATTGACTGCATAGGAGAGATCAGGTCTGGTTAAGCAAGCATATTGCAAGGCTCCAATAGTTTGCCTGTAAATGTAAGGATCAGATAATGGTTGCCCTTGAGATGAGTGCAACTGAATATTAGCAGGAAGAGGACTTTTAACTGGCTTGGCCCCATTCATATGAGTGATTTTCAGCAGATCATCAAGATACTTCTGCTAACTAAGAAGAATGCCTCTACCATGGTGCTTGACCTCAATCCCAAGGAAGTATTTCAAGTGGGCTAGATTTTGCAATTCAAATTCGCCTGACAACAATTGAATGAATGTATTGATAGTTGCTGTATCATTGCCCGTTAAAATGATATCATCAACATAGAGTAGCAGGTATAGGTGAATATCATGTTTATGCCAAAGAAATAGAAAAGTGTCTGAGTTTGAAGGTCAAAAGCCCATTTGAAGTAAGAATGTGCTCAATCTAGTATACCATGCACGTGGAGCCTGCTTAAGACCATACAAAGATCGTTGAACCTTGCAGATATAATCAGGACACCTAGAGTCCACAAAACCTTGTGGTTGGGCCATGTAAACAGTTTCTTCAAGTTCACCATTCAAAAAGGCATTGGAGATGTCTAACTGTTGTAATACCAAATTGTTGCATACTGCAAGTGAATGAATTAATCATATGGTAGTTGATTCGACCATTGAAGAAAAAGTCGCAGAATAATCCATGCCTTCTTGCTGCGTAAACCCCTTTGCTACTAGCCTAGCCTTTAATCGCTCGACACTGCCATTTGCATGACGTTTAACTCTATATACCCATTTGTTGGCAACCACATTTGCATTTGGTGGTCGTGGGACCAAGGTCCAAGTACCATGCTTCAATAAGGCACTGATTTCTTGGCTCATAGCTTCTCGTCATCCTTTGTGTTGGACGGCCTTGGAGTAAGAAGTAGGCTCTAGAATGTTAGATGAAGTCTGTTTTGGGGAAGCAGTGCTGACTTGAGCACTTTCTTTTTTGGATTTGGTCTCAAAGCCATCGGATGTGTTCTGATAGGTTGGTGGACAGGCGCTGGTGACTTGGTTGATGTCGAGTTTGAATTAATATGCTCACTGGTCGATGACTTGGAGACACCAAGGGGTGAGTTGGTTGGAGCGGCAATTGGTGTAGATGACAAGGAGCTAGTGGACGGAATTGGTGTAGCACTTGGTGTTGTTGCTGCAGAAACAAAATCTACAGTAGCAGAGTTGTGTGGAGATTTTGCACTGGTAGCACAGTGACTGTTAACCAAGGAGTAGTATCCGAAGATAGGATTGGCTCCAAGACAGACTCCTGAGTTTTGGTTGCTGCCTCATGGTAGAGAAAACGAGCTTCATCAATGTTAGCATGCCTGCAAACATAAATTTTGCCAGTTTATTGGCCATAACAGACATAACCAAGATAATTGGCAGAATTTCCTAAGTAAACACATGCCACACTCCTGAAAGAGAACTTATGAGAATTGTAAAGACGTAACAATGGATAGATAGTGCAACCAAAAACTTTGAAGATGTGATAATCCAGAGGAGTGCCATGGAGTGTCTCAAAAGGAGAATAATGTTGTAGAACTGGAGAGGGCAAACTGTTAATGATGTTAACTGTAGTGGCAAAAACATAATTCCAAAAATGAAATGGAACCTTAGAGTGAGCCAAGAGTGCTAGTCCAGTATCAACCGCATGTCGAATTTTTCTTTCAACAGTGCCATTCTGTTCACGCGTATGAACACACGCAATTCTATGAGTAATCCTATTGTTTTTAAGGAACTCATGCACATTACGAAATTCACCTCCCCAATCAGATTGCATTGCTTTGATTTTGGTTTCATGTTGCCGTTCTACCATAGACTGGAATTGAATGATATGTTGGTACACCTCACTTTTTAACTTAAGTGGAAATAGCCACGTGAATCTGGAATAATCATCCACCAAAATTAAAAATACCTTGCACCATGGATTGAAGAAACGGGAGCAGGTCCCCAAACATCACAATGGATTAAACTAAATTTTTCAGTTGCTATAGATCCTGTGAGAGGCAAACTAAGTCGGCTTAATTTTCCTAGGCAACATGACTCACATTTTGCAATAGGAACTGATTTTATTGAACAAGGTAAATTGAAGTTTTTGACAATGGAGCTAACAACGCCATATTGAGCATGCCTAAGTCTAGCGTGTCAGTCAAGTAAACTAACTTTTTCTGCCACAAAAGCAACAGGAGTCTTCCCCAAACGTTGCAGCTGGTCTTCAGAAATTCCGCAAATTCCATCTTCTGCAGATCCCTCAAGTAGTGGTTTCTTTGTGACATGATCTTTCACAATAAAGTGACTATCATAAAACTCGAAGAAACAATGATTGTCTTTTGCAACTTTATTAACAGTGGCTGCTTCTGAAGAGAGGGAACATGCAAAATATTTTTCAACAGTAATGGCTTTTCACGAGTAGGAAGAGAGGTTTGACCAATATGCTTAACAGAAATACCTTTTCCATTACCTATAATTAGTGAATCATCTCCCTTGTACTCCTCAGAAATTCCAAGACTAGCCAAGTCAGGAGTCGTGTGGCGGCTTGCAGCAGAGTCTGGATACCAGTCATTCTTTCCTGCAGTGGAAGTACTAGTGGCAACATAAGCTGTAGGAGAACTATAAGTTTTGTCATACCTCTTCCTACAAGTATCAGCTTGATGATTGTTCAGATTGCAAATCTGACACGGGTTGGTAAACCATCGTTTTCCACTCCTATTGTTGTTGTTCCCACCTCTTGCCTAATTATTGTTTCTGTAATTACCATTATTGGTATTATTCTGTCTGAAAGAGCTGTTGTTGTTGTTGGCGCTTTGTCTGGCCATGTTGGCAACAATTGGCTCAGGTTTCACGGATCCTTATAGTATGATCTCATGGGAGGGTATTCTTCTAGTCAAGTCAGCAAAGGAGACTTGTGTTTTCTTGGCAGATAGATTGGCAACAACTGGATGATAGTCTGGAGGAAGCAGTCGGTATATGTTTGCATTGAATTCTGCAGGACTGATGGGTTTTCCTGCGGCAGCCAATTCATCAGCAATTGACTTTGCTTCTCGAAGAAATTGTGCCATTGGTTTTCCTTTAGAAAAAAGTCTTTGCAGTTCCATGGGCAATTGCACTTGTCTTGCACTTGATCCTGCACCAAAGGCATCTGCTAGTGCACGCCATGCATCACCTGCAGTGTTTACACCTGTAACATAAGGAAAAACCTCCTCTGTTAACGATGATAAGATCCAGCTAAGTAGGAGTTGATCTTGTTGATCCCATTTAAGATATTCAGAATTTGGTTCCTCTTTGTCAGAACTAGATATGCCCGTTGCTGGTGGTGGAGTACCATCGACATGTTTGGTTAAGTTATAACATTTGATTATCGAGTTGAATTGAGTTTTCCATGCTAAGTAATTTGTTGGTTTGAGTTTGACTGAAAAGGAGAGCTAGTGTGAGGCAAGGTAGCAGAAAGTGTTGGGGTGAAAGTAGTTTGAGGATCAGAAGTGGTAGGGGAGTTGATGCTAGGAGTCAACGGTGAACCCATTTGTGGCTCTGATACCATGTAAAAAGATAGAAATGGAGGATCTGAAAAGTTGTTTGTATTGATTTTCTGTCCTAACATATATACACGTTTGTACATTTAATGACATAATATTATCAGCTATAATCTGGCTTAAACGTTTCCTATGATCCTGTTGTTGATTATTTCCACAATCATGTTGATGCTGCAAATCAGGACATTTAATGAGATGAATATCTGATTGTCTAACAGTGGCATTGCAGCTTAATCTTATTCCTCGTCTCTCTTCTCTGATTCTCTGAGAACGCTCAGGTCAGGTTTTTGTTCACTTGCGTGATATTTTGATGCAACTAGCGTTTTTATACTTAATACTAGTTCTATTTGGGATTAGATCAAGTAATTTTAGGTATTGAATTTTAATTATTTCCTAGAATTAGTTTAAGATGGCCAGGGTACTACTACTGACTACTGAGGGAGTGCTTTGTTTTATAGCGATCATGTCTCCGATCGAAGTTAAATCTTTGCAATGGTAGAAGTTCGATAGGATACTGATATGTAATATCGTTGAATTAGATAGTTTTCGTTTTAAATTTTTGACACCTTATCCAACATAACTAATTTAAATCATTTACAAATTCTTTTTTATATAACTGCTGAATTCGAATTCGAATTTGAATTTGAATTTGAATTTGAATTCTATTACGGTTTAGTATAGAATTATAATAGGATATTAAGTTTACAAAAATGTAATAATTGAAGATGATTTATATATCATTTTAGATAAAGATCTAGCCATTTATTTAATATTTAAAAAGAAGTTTATAAAATTTGTAAATTATAGACATGCATAGAAAAATTGAAAAACTTTATTTATATAAGTTTGTTTATTAGATATAAAATTTAATAAGTATGTATAATTAATACAATTAATTGCTAATTTGAGATTTAAAAAAAGAAGAAAAAAATTATGAGAACGTGTGTTTTAGAAATTGTTACTAAAATCAAAGTTATTACCGCTTTTACTTTTTAAAATTATAAAATAATTTCTAAATTTTATAAAATTATAGAATAAACCTTGTGTACTTTACTTCAATCATATTTTAAGAAAAAAATAATAATATAAATGTCTTTATTTTTATTAATATTATTTTCACGTATGTCTTATAAATTAAAATATTCAACTTCAAATATTATCTTGACATATTTAAAAAATTATTGTAATACTTTTACATATATATATTAAAAATATATATTATCACTATAAAAATGTAAATTTAAAAATATTAAATATAATTATATTTAATATTAAAAATGGATTGTAAATAACTCTTCATTTCAATATTGCTCTTTTAACATTGGCTTTTAAGACATGTTTGTGCTAATCTTTATTTTCAGATTTTAACAGTGAAACTAGGAGAAGAAGACTACCTTGATACATCTTACTTACTAAGACAAGCTTCACCCGACATGAGTATCAAGTAAAGTCTTCGACCCCTACCCATCAATCCCTTTTAGGTTCAAAATTTTAATTTTCCATTGTACTTTGTTTCCAATGCTTGTATCATAGGTTGAGGAACCATCCATTTTGGTTCGTACAAAGAGGCATATCCCAACAATTTCTACTGTTCAGCAGCCCAAAATAATGAAATACAGCAACAGTGCTAACTCTTATGTGGTATAATAATTTCTCTTATATTAACTTTATTCTTGGGGCAAAAAATGTATTGGAGAAATGTTGCAACTATATGTTGGCTACTCTCTGCATGTGATAATTGTCTATTACAGCATATTTGTTCATTTAGCATAGATGCATTATTTGGCTGATTTCATGGCTGCACTTAGAAATTAGCTCTTGATGCAGAGAAATATATTGGATTCTGAATCAAGTTTTTCTTGTTGGTTTGCAAGCATATCGCATTGTGCGTACCTTCTTTGTTGCATTTTTGTTTATTTCTAAACGCATCTCTGGTCCCTAATTGAATTAGTCATGGGAAAACTATATGATCAAATGCGCTAGTTTCAGCAACCTGTTGGTCTTGGTAATGATGATGTACTCCCCTGCTTTCCTTTCTTTCATGTAACAGTTGCTACCATGGTTTAAAATATGGAAATTACGTTGTTCCTGCAGACAATATTGTAGTAATTAGAACTCTTTTGGCTCATTTCAGATCGAGGAAGGAGAAGCTGTGCAATATGAAAACCAAACTCTCCAAAAAGGTTACACCAGATGTTTATAGTATCCTTCAAATAGTTGGTTGACTGGGTTGAAGACTGGGTTTTTTTTTTCACTCTCAGATGCGCCAAGTATCAACGAGGAGCCTATTGTTACTTTTCCCGAAAATCTAGATTTCGTCTATGTAGCAAGGAGCGAGATGGCAGATAAGAATAGAAACTTTGAAATAATGCAAAATTTTGCTAAAGCTTTACGGAAGGAAGGTCTTGAAGCAATACAAAGAAAGGCTCATGGTAAATTCATGAATGGTATTCACTGCTCAAATTCTTAGCAGCCCTACAATTTTGTAAGCTGCAATTAGATTTGAGACTGGTAGTGAATTCACTGGAAGTTGTGATGATAAATAGGCGGCTGAGAGAGCAATTCAGAGTTTAAATGAGAACATAAAAAATGAGAAAACAAGATACCTTGAGCTGGAAAAGGAGTTTGAAGATTTCAAAACATGCTGTACTAGTTCCAAACAAATTTCAGCAGATAAACCTTGGTGGAAACCGATACTCGAACTGAATCCCTGTGGCCCCTGGATACCACTGGGCGTAGTACTCGAACTGAATCCCTGAGGTAAGAAATTTCACTTTGATATCTTCCTTTCGTTATCCAAACATATGGGATTCTTTTCTCTTGCTCAACTGATTAATTTTACTTTTGCGGTATGTACACTTGCAATATTGGTTTCTGACCTGAAGAAGAGTGTCTTGGTTCTTTCCAAATGTACCTGAAATAGCAACTGCATAGAGATGATAGGAAAAAAGAAAATTTTCCCAACAAATTCACCTACTCGCTTGAGTCCTCAATTTTTTTAGTATCTTTTTTTAAATAATTTTTATGATGTGATTTTCCTTGTTTTCTCTTTAGTCCTTCTCCTAAGCTTTCTTCCTACTTGCAATCACTACCTCAACACAACGCAAGACAACCATCATCCCCAACCAAAAGAATTCAATCCCCACTTTCTCCCCTTAAAATGTGCGTCAACATACATTCTACTTGGTTGAAATTGGTGATGAAGCAGAATGGTCCACACCTCCTAGAGCACTAACGTGTCCCAGTCCCCTGCTGCTCGAAAGTTCTGACTGGCTGTTCAAATCCCCAGATGACGAACTACTA
>JAOQMR010000211.1:18616398-18631645 GCA_027563865.1 Erythroxylum pelleterianum | reverse complement strand
AGTGTAAATTAGAAAAACTAATTTCTAATTCTTTATAGCCATAAGTGGTCATGCCACAAATGTATATAATATATGCATATATATATGTGTACACACACACACACACACACACACACACACACACACACACACACACACAAAACAGACAAAAAACATGTGTTAAGTTTGCATATATGCACAAGACAGACAAAACCTTTTGACTAGTAGTTTTGTCTTATTATAGCCATCAATGGCAATAGCACACGTATGTTATATGCAAAAGGAAGCACGTGCTTTTGGTCTCATGTGATAAGACAAATAAAGTTGTTCACATACTTATGAAAATAAACACGCCTCTAGTCTTCTTTGTGCATTGTTTGTGAAAAAAAGCATACTTTGTAAAAGGCGTCTTCTTCCTCTTCTTGTCTGCATGTAGTTTTCTTTTTAAAAAAACTTAAAGAGAACAAACGACTCGTCTGGCTTTGGAAAAATAAAGGGATCTTAAAATGAAGAAATGAAAACAACAACGTTGTCTTCTTGTTTGAAGACCATTCAAGAAAAAAAAAGAAAGAAAAAAACTCCGTTGTTCTTAACATTTTCCTAAGAATCAATTTTTACTATTATAGACCACTCATTTTTCATTGTCAACAATAATCTTCCCAAACTCTTATGAAAGGAGACAAAATGAAGAACCGACATTTCAAGGCTTTTGGAATGAATTAAAACCATAAGCATAAAACATATGTCAATATTAATAGCATATCTCAAAACACTAATTTACGTGTGCATATAACATAAACAAAAATTTAACAGGCTCTGATACCAATGTTAGAGATTAATAGATCGAAACATAGCCACAAAGATTATGTTAAATACAATATCAATTTTATATGCATAAAAAACAAAAAACACATACTTGGTTGATCGTTGTAGTTCCACCGGTTAAAGCACTTTCTATTTACTGTTTCTACTGCAGAAATCTCCTTCTCCTTATTTGCAAACTTTAGAGAAGATTGAAAAAAGAACCCGCATGAAACCAATACACTCAGAGATAGATTTTTTTCTCAAACATTGCCTTCATATGTATATTTTTGTATATAATTACCTTTAGTAGTTATTCAAGAATGATGACTATTATACCCATCATGGGTGTATATATAAGTCATCACTTTTCTTACTTTCTGCATAATTTTCTCAACGATAGGAAATATCTAGGATCTTCTATATTTTTCAACATCAGGTCAATGAAATGTGCAATACAAGGAGTCCAATAAAAAGGATTATACCAACTTTGTAATCTTTTTCCAACTACTTTATAAGTAAAATCATTGTCAGTGATAAACTGTATAATGTTTTTAGGCCCAACTGCATTCAAAACTTCATTAAATATGTAAAATAGAGCGTCAACATTTTTAATAAGGCCAAATGTATTAATAGACTTTAAAAGTATTATCCCCTTAGTAGAATAAAAAAATTAATAATAAGATTATGTCTTCTATTTGTCCAACCATCACATATAATTGAACACCTATAAATTACCAAAGTCATTCTTCTTTCATCCAAATAATTTTTTATTTCATAAATAGAACTACTCAGAAGATTACCTCTGCAGTCATCAATTGAAGAAGCTTCATATCTTGGACCCTAAGAGGTAACAACATCCATCATAATGATAAGATTAGGTAGCATGTAGTGATATAACTACATCATACCACCATATACCATTGCCATGTCCATATTATGAGATGCTTATTGGATTGTAAGGCATTACAAATTGAAGGTTGAGCCCTAGAAGTTATTTATGGTGCAAAAAAGTTAAACATATATCTGATTCTCTTCTTTACATCAAGTGTAATATTTCCTTCTTATTGGATAAGAATACCTTTAACATCCCCAATATCATCTTGAACACTTGAAAAAGAAATTTCACTATCAATTTCATAGTTTAGTCTTTGCCTTGTATCTTTCTCATGCTAATATTCTTCAAGAAAAGTTTTCATTTGTCATTTTATATCATGACCAACTTTCATATAAGACTCCACATCCCCTTTAATCCTAGTTAATTGATTCTTTAATTTGGTGATTCCACCACCTTTCAAATTCTTATTACAATACAAACAAAATGTATGGTTCTTCATTCTAGGAACCAATTTAGCATGAGCCAAAGTTGGATCATCAAATCTTACTAAATCTGAAGAGGCTGAATTATTATGATTACTTGAACTTTCCTCCATTTATTTGTAAAAATAAATAAAGACATATGTCAAAATTAAGTTAATAATTTCATATCAAAATAAAATGTTCTTCCAACTTAATTTTATTATCAATTGCTATCACAAAACTATATCATTCAACTCATACAAACACAACTTAGATTCTAAAAACAAACATATAACAAATTCTTCTTAACAATCATATGATATAGATATGCTAGTGAACTTCACGAACTTATGATAGATGGATATTTGACTATATTTTACCACCCATATTTGATGTATTTTGCTTGATATTTTATACTTTTATCATATATTTGGTATTTAATTTGCTCCAAGTATGTTACAAAGTATAATTACCTTCAAGGACTTAAAGGAGAAGATTTCGAACGAAAATATGGCATAAAAAAGAGAATCGACAATTTAGAAGGAGTGCATAGTCGTGCAAAAGACCCTGCATATCCCAAAAACCTAGAATTTAATATAAAAGGGACATTTTGGGGACAAAAGAAAGGAGGAGACTTGTTGCGGAGATTTCCAGGGGTGGAGAACATCCATAAGGGATGATTTTCGTTTAGAGAATCAAGAAACACCAAGAAATCATCTAAAGATCCATCGGAACACAAGATCAAGCCTCCGCATTGCAAGAACATTCAATATAAGACAATTAGGGAGATTTAGAATCATGATTCCATTGTTTTCGATTCATATTTCTATTTATGTATGTTTGATTTCGTATTCGATCATGTGTAACTAAATGTCCAATTAGTATTTAGGTTAGATGAACATTATGTTAACACTTTAATATGATTTGATTCCTTTATTAATGCAGTAGGTTTGATTGATTATTGTGATCTGATTATGTGTTTTTATTGATAATCTATTTTCATACGTAGAGATTGCAAAATCTTAGTGTGAATAAATCTATCGTAATAAGAAGGAGTTGATTGTAACCCTAGAGCTAGGATGACATAAATCCTTCGGATTAGGGTCAAACCTAATAGAGGGACTCATAAATCGGTAACACAATCCTATAATATTTAACCTGAGTAATTCGGTTAGAGACCTTAGGATTAATTGTTAGTAGACTCAAGGTTAGCTATTAACATACCATAGGAGTCTCCACGATTCAATTAGTCAACAAACAATTGCATAATAAAAGCTCAATCTGTTACGATTTTAGGAGGATTCGAGCCCAGATACTAATTTGTAGTAACGATAATTTTCTAAGTGAATTCCAATATCTCTATGTTTATTATTGTTTCCTATTTCTTTAATTGTTTTAGTTTTTATTTTTTTTTTACTTAAAATCTAAAATTAATCCTTAGGCTAGATAATAGAGTAAGGGTAAGTACTAGTATTCATAGTCTTCGTAAGATCGACCCGTACTTGCTAGTACTAGCTATAATTATGTCGTGCAGATGCGGTATTATAATACTAACGTATAATAGGTCAATCAAGTTTTTGGCATCGTTGCTGGGGACTTTAATATTAGGAAATCCTGAATGTTGTTACTCTGGTCATTTTTATATCATTTTATTTTTATTTTTATTTTTATCTTTGTTTTATTTTTATTTTTTCCTTTTATATTTATTTTATTTTATTTTATATTATCTTGTTGTATTTATGACTTATTAATTTAATTATTTTTGAATTTCTCTATTTGATTTTGAGTTTTTTGTTTATTGTAGGAATTACAACTCATTGTCAAAGCTATAACTCACAATGGAAGAATGTAGTAGATGAGTCTTTTATGGGAGCCAAAATATGTCTTCGTGATCTAAAACATCACCATATGGGAGAGTGAGGTATTTTCACATGTTTTCGGAGGCTCAACCGATATTTAAGCCATGTAGTGACATTGGTGGGAGTTATCAGTATAATCATGAATGTCAAGCACCTACTTATATATGGGAGCCACCAAGCATGTACAATTGACCTTAAGATGCACTATACGAGAATAAATACAATTTTGAGTGGAGCAATTCTTATACTTATAAAGGGAAATATTATGCTATAGTTGGATATTTACGGTACCAAGCTTGTCTAGTTAACGAGGCAACTCTGGAAGATAAATTAATGGAAGCTATTTCTAAAATGAAAGCTGACCAACACAAATTTGAAAGTAAAGAAAAACAAAGGTCAGTTTCATGAATGGAGAGGTATTTCAAAAAGAGGTTCTAGGAGAAAAAGAAAGTATTACAGATCGACGAATGAAATGCCGTATCGAGAGAGTAGTTAGTCAATGTGAATTCAATGAGAGATTTTTTTCACCTATATATGATGAGTATGATTTGAGCTTCCAATCGTTTCAGAGTGAAGAAGAGACAATAATCAAATTTATGAATGAAGACACATTTTAAGAAGACGAGGAGGTAATTGCTAATCTGAAAGATGTGATGATTCAGTTTATTAAATAATCCAACATGATGCATCAAGAAGTACAGGCTTGTATATAGAATATGGTGAATTAAATTGATCAACTGGTAGAGATATTATCTAATGAACAACTAGGGAGTTTGCCTAGTCTTAATGAAACAGATCCTATTGAATTTGGAACGACAATCACCCTTAGTATTGAAGATGAGTTCTCAAAGGAAGACGAGGAAGAGGAAGCAAGTATTACAGATAAATTAATGGAACTCCTTGTTAATATGAAAGTTGAGCGTGAATTTGAGAGTGTAGAAATAGCAAGGGTTGGCTTTATGAATGAAGTGACATTACAAGAACAACTTCTAGAAGAAGAAGAAGTCTCCTTTGAAGAAGGAAAAGTAGAGGAGTGACAGAACGTAATTGAAGAAGACGAGCCAAAAACTTTTATCTAGGAAGAAGAAGAAGAGTTAATAGAGGCAATTGAGGAAGAACTGGCGGAGGAACCAAGTAAGGGAACTACTAATAAGGTGTTGGTAGTGACCTTAAGTACGGATGGTTCTCACTTCCTCAAAGAAAAACTGTTCGAGCTAGCCGATGATATAGGGAGTTTTGCTATTCCTTACGTATATAACAATTTGTCATTAAAAAGGGCATTAATGGAGTCTATTGGTTTTGTTAATCTAATCAATTATGTCCTTCTTATTATCTTGTAATAGGTGGCTTACTTATGGGCTACAAAAACCTTATGTGAAGAAAAAGGTGGAAGCAAGTCGTTGATGTAACATCCCGTTCCCATACTAAGGGTTAGAACCCAAAAATTCGGTACATGTGAGCTCAAAGAGAGATTAAGGAAATGCATTTTCTTGCTCATGTATAATGTTAGCATATATGCACATAAATATTGAATCTTTGCACATAAAAATAATGGTACATGTATTCATTGACAACTTTTGGGTATAATTGATTTTAAATGTGATTTTATTGAAAATTAGAAGTAGAGGGAGTAGAAAGAGTGATCTTGGTACGAGTTGTGATAAGGAAAGACGTGGAAACAAAATTGGTAATTGATCTGGAATATGTTCACTGAGTGTGCTTCGGTCTGTTAGCCATAACTTTTTCTCTAGTTATCCAAATGAGATGATTCTTTGTTTGGATTAAACTAGAGACATATGGCTACATTTGTTATGAAGACATCGAATTTAAATTTTGTCTTTAGGAGTCTCAAAATTGTCATGAAGTTAAGAACTGGGTGCAGTACATTGGTGGAAGAGTGTAAAGTTCGTGTTTTGACTTCAGGGGAAATTCTAGATTTATCTATATAGATTTAGACCAAGTTGTCTTCTACAAAGTTGTAGATCTTTTTTTATCTTTCCAACGGTAGATAGTATGAGAATTTTAGACCTTGGAGTCAAAAGTTATGATTCTTATACGGGAAGATATTCAAGAGTATAGACATATCATCTGTGATGACATCATATCGTCTGTGATGACATCATGTCTTCTATGTTTGACCATCTGCTTCTTTTATGTTTGACTTTCTGCTTCTTCTATGTTTGACCGTCTGCTTCTTCTATGTTTGACCGAAACTTCTTCTGTGCATTATTTATCTGATGCTATCATCTGGTCCATTTTTGAACCCTCTAGATGATAGAATTTATCTTCAAGGTCTTCAGGAAAGTTGTAAATCTTGAAGTCCTCTTTCAAAAAAATTAAGAATGACCTTGATCTGATATCTCTAGAGAAAGTTATGCTAATTGTAAAACATCTTCCGTGCACTGTTCATAAACTTCTTCTGGGCACTGTTCATCTTGTATCGTCTGGTCCAATGTTTGACCCTCAAGGTGACCGAATCTGTCTTTGAGGTCTTCATAAAAGTTGTAGATCTTAACGTACTCTTTAAAATAATCCTAAGATCACCTTAATTCGACATCGGTAGAGAAAGTCATACCATTTGTCCTAGGACAGGTTCAACATGATTGAGGACAAAAATTTGTTTGATTCTTTCGTCCATAACTTTGTTATCTGACCTCTAAATGAAGTGATTCTTGAACCATTATATCCATAAGACATTTTTATACCTCTCCACAAAATTTGGTAGCATTCTGAATTGATTTGAAAATATTGATTGAACAAAAGTTAGGGAATCGATTGGAATGGTGAGCTGGTTTTGTTTTACTGAACATACTTTGGTATTTTAATTATATATGGATCTGTAGGATTCCAAATGAGATGATTTTTAATTTGGAGTAAACTAGAGTCATAGGGATACAAATCATCTGAAGAAGTCAAATTTTGAACTAGACTCTAAGATGTTTAAATTATGGATGAGAGTTATGCATAGTATACTATTTTGGACAAGAGCAGTCCAAAAATGTTTGAAGTATATCTTTCAAATAACGGAACCAAATCGAATGATTTTGGTGTCAATGGAAACATAATACATAGGGGAACATGTTTCTTGAAGAAAGTGTTGCTAAATAACTTTAGTATCGGGGTTAGAAAGAACATGCAAATTTGACCTGAAATGATGTTTTATGGAAAAATCTGGAAGTGATTTAATTGGTTATGACATGTGTTTCAATGGTTTTATTAAGTCATAAACTTAAGAACAAATCATACTTAAGTGAGTTTTACTAAAGGCAAGTGGATAATTGGCTAAGAAATGGACAGGTGTCCTAGCTTTAAAGTTAAGCTTTAATAACCTTAAAAGACAAGTTAATGTTCTTGTCTTCATCTCTTTCGTAACTTTCTTCTCCAAATTTGTTTCTTTAACACATAGTTTTTCATCAAAAACTCCACTAAAGCTAAACTATACTTACCCTTATCTTCTACTATTACTACTTTGTCATTTGTTTCTTTTGCCTTAAGGAAAACTTGACCTAAACCCTCTGTAAGACGAAGTACGTGAGTTGTATAAAAGTTAGGGCTTTGCGATGGTTGAAGATTTGGTGTTTTAACAAGTAAGTATTGTGTTAATCCTTATAAGAAGTCTGAATATGAGATAAAATGGATGGTTTATCTGACACAAAATAGTCATGGAAAAAGTGGCCATTTTCATTAATACAGTACAAACTAGATAAAAATTCAGATGTGTTGTTATTACATATTTGGGGATTTTTATATGATATGATGGTGTATAGATGATTTTAAGTAGAAAGATCATTGAATACATGCAAGAGAAGAGTATAGAAATTTTGAAAGTGATAAGGACTTATATGCTTTGTTTTCCCTTTTAATTGTGTGTGTGTGTATACATATATATATATACATATGTGAATATTTTTGGAAAAATGAGGATGAACAAACATAGGATTAAGGTTAAGGAAATCATAGAGAGAGAGTGAGAGAGATGATGTCGTGTTTTCAGTGGGATTAAAATGGAAAGTTGCTAGTGATAAATTATTGAATGAATTGTTGACATCAAAGTACCAAAGGTATGAGTATATTTAGGGATAACGATATTCACTTGATTGGGTGATTGAATTATGAAATGCAAATGAGCATAAGATATGAAGTTGGTAAAGTACCCGGGATTGTCATTGAGCATACATTGTACATAGTCCATATAACTATTTGTGCATAAATGAGTTTTGTAATGTGTGTGAATTGTGTATTGCATAAATGGGATGCGTAGAATAAACATCTGCATACAGACGTATCCAGAATTTGGAAGCAAATGCTATTTTGGAGCGTACTATGAGTAGACCTAGATGGTCTCATTTCATTGTTTATTTGTTTGAATTTTTTTTATTAATTGACTACTGAATGATCAAATGAATGTGTCTTTAATGTTGAATGTCGGACTAAGGTCCGATGATATGGGAATGTGATTGAATGGGAACATGCAAGTGTGAATGATGCATTCCATTTCATGAATGTCTGAAATATAATGGCCGTTGTGACCTGAGTAGCCACCGATCAGAGCTTAAAGCTCCATGAGTGAAAAGAGCCTCGAGCTCAGATAGTGATTAAGGGCCTAAGGCCCACTATGTAAAATGAGCAGTTGATCCTCTTCAGATAAGGGACATTTATTAATGAGCCCGGTATCCAAAATGGATACGGGATAGTTTAGGCACTCGGTCACAACAATGTAATAATTAGAAAAGTGTCTCATGAGCATTTCATGCGCATTTTTTCAAGTATGTGGATTGTTTGAAATGCCAAATTGAATTGCTCTTACATGTAAATGTGATATGTGTTCAATTATGCAACGTTGTGAATTATGTGTTATGTGACTGGGTGAACCATCGATGATGGTCTTTTATTGAGTTCATAAAACTCGCCCAAAATTTGAAAATATTTTTTCAGGATCAGAAGAATACCTCGTTAGGCAAACAAGAGTATCCCTATAACATACAAGTAAGGGATAGAGGTCGAGATCAGTTCGCGTCTGCATTTGTGTTTTCCTATTTTTGTATAAATTTGTATATTCTAAAACTATTGTACAAATGATTTATGTTGTAATGTAAAGGCAGCATGTCTAAAGTGTTTTGTTATTGTGAAAGGGCCCAAATGGCCATTGAAAAGGTTTATGAATGAAAGTGGGCCCGATTTTATTGTTATGATTGAAAAGGTTTATTAATGAAAGTGGGCCCGATTTGAATTGTTGATTTCTGTAAAAAGTTGTGTATGTTGTTATTAAAAAAAATTTATGCCTATTTTTGACTGACTGAGTGCTCTAGCATGCCACCCTCACAGGGCATGATCTCAGATATCCCTCATAGATGTCAGGAACGTGCCTTGCGGGTGTGGGGTGTTACATTGATGTGGTATTATAGCCCAAAAGAACTATCTTATATGGTCATTTTTGCAATATATGTTAGGTTACATGCATTTTTGTCATGTTATAGCAGACAGTAGTAACTGATCCTTAGTCTAAGTCGCATTTACATAAGACACATGCATCAGCATTCCTTAAGAGTTTGAGCTGTGAGAAGCACTGAGAAGAAGGATGATTTGTCAGAATAGATGTGAATGTATTGTTATGGATTGTTTGAGGAAAATAGTGATATAAGTAGAAATGACGAGATTAAAGTATACACGTAGAATGTAATGAAAACAAAAATCGTTATGATCTTAAAAAGAGGAACTTGGAATTGAACTAGTTGTTGATTAATGTGACAAAGGTTGTAATCCTCTGTAAGAATATATATTAGTGGAGATTGAGATCGAAATTTCAGGATGAGTATGCATCTATAACTCCGAATGGATTGCGAGTATATATATGTAAGATGAATAAATAACAATAGGAAAATGAGATAGAAATGAGAAAAGAGAAAAAAAGGGGAACAAAATAGTCATAAATGACTTTACAAGAGATGAATGATGTGTATGTGTAGTAAGGAGAAAGTTAGAAATGCATATAGGAGAGGATTTTGTGTATGAATGAGATAAAGAAAAAGATGATGAATCAAATGAGAAGAACTGATGCACTCCGGAATCAATTAGGATTCAAATATCATTAGCAAATGTTATTAATTGATTAATAGGCATAAATACATCTCTAGATAAGATGTAATGTTTTTCATGGTATATTCCAAGGTGCTAGAATAAATGAATTTTCTTAATGCCTTACTGAGCCTTTTCATAAAGGATGTTTTGATCATATAAGTTAGAGCATAAATTGATACTATTGAGATATTACGAAAAGTTGAAATTGATCTTCTTAAGGTATTAAGAATGGCTGTTAATGCGATGATGATAACATTTGATTGACAAAGATTGCACGAATAGTATCAATGATATTAGCAAGACATCTTCTTTTAAAGAAGAATTTCCCTAAATTAGGTTGAGTTAACCAGATGATTCAAATTAAAAATGATAAACGAAGGAACAAATTAGCAATGAATAGGTAATGAATCAAAGGTGAATATTGGAGATATATCCCTAGCGGAGACTCAAGCATAAGAGATAGAATATGCTATTAAGAGTATACATATTTTGTTTGATGTGAAGTATTCAACTCTATGATTGGATTACTAACTTTGAGAGGGATTTAGGTCCATAGTATATTCTATGTAAATATGTTCAGGAGATACAAATTATGTTTGATGAATGTGTTACTATCACAGGAAGATATGATTGCAAATAAATTGAAATGTGTGGAGAAACCAGTATGAATGACTAGATGTTAGAATAAGTCAATGTGAAATTGGAGAAAATCGAATGAAAAGAGAAAATCATTCGAGAAAAGAAGTCAACTAGGAGACTGAAAATAACGTGTGATAAAATTACCTCATTTGAGGAATTAGTTACTTAAGAAATTAAAAGAACTAATCATGGGCACAAGGGAAGTTGGGGTGTCTTTGCTGGAGTTAACCATGCCTGAAAGTATTATGGTAATGAAGATTAAAGTGATCCAAGAAAAATTTGCATCAATTGGTGACTAGGATCATAAAGGATATTTGGAGCATATTCGAAAAGTTGAGAGAATACTTCTTTTGCAGTTGAGGAAATCTTACATACCATGAAGGTAGAAATAAGTATATGCCAAGTTTAATGAGAGTTAATCTTAGCTTGATCAAATAAATTGTGGATGTGATAGTATTTGAACATGGCACATTGGGAGACCCAAAGGAAATAGTGGTGATGATAAAGTGAGTTTGTATACATAGAGGCAATTAAGCCTCATAAGTTGATTATTGATATATGATTTAGAACTTGTTGCAATAGTAATTGCTTAGCAAGCTTGGAGACATTATAGGTACAGAAACATTGTGGATATATGAATATACAAATCAGTAAAGATTGAGGTAATTATTAAGTTTGAAAGGAATGTACAAATGAGTACTATACTGGTAAGGGTAGTGTGTAATCTAATACATTGAACAGACAATTCTATAATGGAATAGTACAAATTCAGATATTGAGGTTACCAAACCTAGTGCAATAAAGAGCATAAAATGTTAAGTGAAATTTTAGGCGATTCGAAGTACTATTAGCTATTGAAATTTAAGATCAGTTTCATATGAAAGAAGTAACAAAGCCTAAAAGCTAAGGATTCAGGATTGTGAATCCCATAGAGGAATGGAAAACAAATATGAATTTTTGAGTTTGAATTGGAAGAATGATATTTTGTGATTGAAATAAGAAGTATGTACTCCCGATAAAGATGATTGAGCATTGTTAGAGAAGCCTAAGTAACAACCTAAGCTAGGCATCCTAGTAGGAATATGTCGACATAGTATTTAGCTACTAAGGATGTAGACACAAGTGGCTGAATGTTTGAATAACCAACAGTTCTAACAGTTGGGGATGTGCTTAAAGCTTATATTTTGGAGTTCATAGGAATATAAGATTGATGTATAGTTCTAATTGACTATAGGAATAACAATTGTTATTATAGTGATATCATTAAAATACTCTATGAGTTGTTGTGTGACAAAAAAGGGGTTGTTCACCCTTACATTGAAATGAAGAGTGCCTAAAACTTTTCAAAGACCAGAATTAATTCCAGATACTGGTGAGGAGTGAAGTGAATCTATAATATGAGTTAAGTGATTCAAGAAAGATAAATAAGTTGGTGGATCAGCACCGAACATATGGAATATAGTGAAATAGACATAAGAATTGAATGTATTAACACTGAAGAGAAGTGAATTATCAAAGAAGAGATGAAGTGTTTTTGTGAGTACCACCTTGGTAAGGTGTGCTCAGATTTGGAGAAAGGATAAGCTAAGCTATTATGAATTGGTCTGTATGAAAATTATTATGAGTTAGTGTTTCTGATAAAAGATGTCTTAGATTCATAATATGTGATATATGAATAGGTTAAGGAATAATGATTTGATTGGCAAAGATAGATTGACAGCGTATGAAGTAAATTTGTTTGAGTAATCTGAAATATATCAACGAAATAGTCAAGATAGTGTGATAGCTAAATAAGTGATTGAAAGACCTATTGAGTCTATCAATTGTGGTCATTTAGGAAACGAAGGAGCATATGAGGAAACAATACCCTTGCCTTATCGATCAAATCAGATATTAATTTCGAGGATGAAATTTATTAAGGAGGGGAGAAATTTAACATCATGTTCCCATACTAAGGCTTAGAACCCAAAAATTAGGTACATGTGAGCTCAAAGAGAGATTAAGGAAATTCATTTTCTTGCTCATATATAATGTTAGCATATATGCAAATAAATATTAAATCTTTGCACATAAAAATAATGGTACATGTATTCATTGACAACTTTCTGGTATAATTGATTTTAAGTGTAATTTTATTGAAAATGAGAAGTAGAGGGAGTAGAAAGAGTGATCTTGGTATGAGTTGTGATAAGGAAATATGTGGAAACAAAATTGGTAGTTGATCTAGAAAATGTTCACTAAGTGTACTTCGGTTTGTTAGCCATAACTTTTTATCTATTTTTCCAAATGAGATGTCTCTTCATATGGATACATTTCTTATGAAGACATCGGATTTAAATTATGGCTTTAAGAGTCTCAAAATTGTCATGAAGTTGAGAACTGTGTGCAGTACATTAGTGGATGAGTGTAAAGTTCGTGCTCTGACTTCAGGGGAAATACTAGATTGAGCTAGATAGATTTAGACCACGTTGTCTTCTAGAAAGTTGTAGATCTTCTTTTTTCTTTCCAAAGGTATATAGTATGAGAATTTTAGACCTTGGTGTCGAAAGTTATGATTCTTATAAGGGAAGATGTTCAAGAGTATAGACATATCGTCTGTGATAACATCATATCATCTATGAAGACGTATTGCCTGTGATGATGTCATATTGTCTGTAATGACATCATATCTTCTATGTTTGACTGCCTGCTTCTTCTATGTTTGACCGTCTGCTTCTTCTATGTTTGACCGAAACTTCTTCAGTGCACTGTTCATCTGATATTATCGTCTGGTCCAATTTTGACCCTCTAGATGACAGAATTTGTCTTCAAGGTCTTCAAGAAAGTTGTAAATCTTGAAGTCCTCTTTCAAGAAAAAAGAATGACCTTGATCCAATATCTTTAAAGAAAGTTACGCCAATTGTAAAACATGTTCTGTGCACTACTCATAAACTTCTTCTAGGTACTGTTCATCTTGTATTATCTAGTCCAATGTTTTACCCTTAAGATGATATATTTTGTCTTTGAGGTCTTTACAAAAATTTTAGATCTCGATGTCCTCTTTGAAACCGTTTTAGGATGACCTTAATCTGACATCTATAGAGAAAGTTATCCCATTTGTCCCGGGACAGGTTCAACATGATTGAGGACAAAATTTTGTTTGATTCTTTCAGCCATAATTTTGTTATCCAACCTCCAAATGAAGTGATTCTTGAACTATTAGATTCATAAGACATTTTTCTACCTCTCCAAAAATATTGGTAGCATTCAAAATTGATTTGAAAAAGATTGATTGAATGAAAGTGAGGGAATCGGTTGGAACAGTGAACTGGTGTTGTTTTAGTGAACAAACTTTGGTATTTTAATTATATATGGACCTGTAGGATTCCAAATAAGATGATTTTTAATTTGACATAAACTAGAGTCATAGGGCTATAAATCATCTGAAAAAGTCAAATTTTGAACCAGTCTCTATGATGTTTAAAATCTGGATGGGAGTTATGCATAGTATACTATTTTAGACAAGAGTAGTCCGAAAATGTTTTAAGTATATATTTCAAATAACTATACCAAATTGAATTATTTTGGTGTCAATGGAAACATAAGACATAGGGGAACATGTTTCTAGAAGAAAGTGTTGCTAAATAACTTCAGTATCGGGGTCAGAAAGAACATGCAAAGTTGACCCAAAATGATGTTTTATGGAAAAATCTGGAAGTGATTTAATAGGTTATGACTTGTGTTTCAATGGTTTATTAAGTCATAAACTTAAGTAAAAATCATACTTAAGTGAGTTTTACTAAAGGGAAGTGGATAAGTGGCTAAGAAATGGACAGGTATCCTAGCTTTAAAGTTAAGCTTTAATAACCTTGAAAGACAAGTTAATGTTCTTGTCTTCATCTCTTTCGTAACTTTCATCTCCAAAATTGTTCCTTTAACGTAGAGTGTTTCATCAAAAACTCCACCAAAGCTAAACTATGCTTACCCTTATCTTCTACTGTTACCACTTTTTCATCTGTTTCTTTTGCCTCAAGGAAAACCCGACCCAAACCCTCTGTAAGATGAAGTATGTGAGTTGCATGAAAGTTAGGGCTTTGCGATGGTTGAAGATTTTGGAGTTTTAACAAGTAATTATCGTGTTAATCTTTATAAGAAGTCTGAATACGAAATAAAATGGATGGTTTATTTGACATAAAATAGTCATGAAAAAGTGGCCATTTTCATTAATACAGTACAAACTAGATAAAAATTTAGATGTGTTGTTTTTACGTATTTGGGGATTTTTATGTGATATGATGGTGTAGAGATGATTTTGAGTAGAAAGATCATTGAATACATGCAGGAGAAGAGTACATAAATTTTGAAAGTGATAAGAACTTATATGCTTTGTTTTCCCTTTTAATTATGTATATTTGTGAAAGGGCCCAAATGGTTATTGAAAATTCTGTTAAGTCAAAATTGACTTTACGTATTAAAAGATTTTGATGACAAACAAAAAGAAGATAAAATGAAAAGCAGACAAAATGCACGTTAATCAAAGCAGACGAAACAAAAGCTAGTTGAAGAAGAAAAGCAGACGGAAGTCAAGTTATAAAAAGCAGACGGAAGGCTGT
>JAOQMR010000211.1:18578487-18603884 GCA_027563865.1 Erythroxylum pelleterianum | reverse complement strand
TACTATGCATTTATTGAGAGTTTTGATGCTTTTCACCCTAAACACTTAAGTGCATTGAGTGAAATCTTGGTGAGGGTGTAAAGATATATGTTTTTGATTTCAATGTGATTGTTGATGTGATTACCATTAATATTGCTTTAGGAGTAACTAAGTTGAGACTTAGCAACCCAAATTTTAAACCTTTACCCTAATTTTCTTTAAAGACCTGTTTATTATTTTAAATCTTGAAGGTTATTTACATTATTTACTTGTTGAGACTTGAAACCTGTGAAAGCTCCAATAGAATTATGGTACTAAATTTTGATTGTGAAAAAAAGGGAAAAAAGAAAAGCAAAAAAAAGAGGAAAAAAAAGAAAAAAATTATGGTATTAATAGAGTTGTGTTAAAAGGACTTACATGTTTTTGTAGCCAAGTTTTGTAATGTTTCATTGAGTAAATTTCCTTCACTTAAAGCCCTTTTATTGTCCTATTCATACCCTACCTAAACTTCATTACAACCTATACAAAGACCTTTTGATTTTTGTTTCTACTTTGTACATAAGTGGTGGAGATGTGATTTTATTGCAAGCCTATGGTAAGAATTTTACTATGCATTTATTGAGAGTTTTGATGCTTTTCACCCTAAACACTTAAGTGCATTGAGTGAAATCTTGGTGAGGGTTTAAAAATATATGTTTTTGATTTCAATGTGATTGTTGATGTGATTACCATTAATATTGCTTAGGAAGTTAATTTCATGATAATTTGAATCTAATTGTATGTTAGCTTGACTTAATATGATATGATGATTTATAGAATGAATGAACATATTGAAATTGATGATGGATTGATGTTATCATATTTATAATTTTGATTACAGTTTGCATGAGGACAAGCAAAAACTTAAGTGTAGGGATATTTGATAGATTAATATTTGACTATATTTTACTAACCATATTTGATGTATTTTTCTTGCTATTTTATACTTTTATCGTATATTTGGTACTTAATTTGTTCCATGTATGTTTACAGAGTATAATTACCTTCATGAACTTAAAGGAGAAGAATTTGGATGAAAACGTGACGTAAAACAGATAATCAACAATTTGGAAGGAGTACACAATCATGCACTTTAGCACAATCATGCATTTTTGTGATATGCAGTAAATTTTGATTTTGTACGGTCTGTTGCACGACCATGCATAACTCAAAAACTTAGAAATCAATAAAAAAGTGACGTTTCGGGGAGATTTAGAATTATGATTCCATTGTTTTCGATTGGTATTTTTGTTTATGTATGTTTGATTTCATATTCAATCATATGTAACTAAACGTCTAGTTAGTATTTAGGTTAGATGAACCTTATGTTAATACTTTGATGCAATTTGATTCTGTTATTAATGCAATTGGTTTGATTGATTATTGTGATCTGATTGCGTGTTTTATTGATAATCTGATTTCATACATAAAGATTGAGAAATCCTAGTGTGAATAAATCTACCATAATTAAAAGGAGTTGATTGCAACCTTAAAGATAGGATGACATAAATCCTTTGGATTAAGGTTAAACATAATAGAGGGACTCATAAATTGGTAATGCAATCCTATAAAATATAACCGGAGTAATTCAGTTAAAGACCTTAGGATTAGTTGTTAGTAGACTTAAGATCAGCTATTAGCTTACCATAGGAGTCTTCACAGTCCAATTAATCAAAGAACAATTGCTTGATAAAAGATCAATCTGTTAAGTTCGAGCCTAAATACTAATTTTTGATAATGATATTTTTCTTTAATTATTTAGTTTTTATTTTTTATTAAAAATCTAAATTGATCCTTAGGCTAGATAATAGGGGAAGGGTAAGTACTAGTATTCATAATCTTTATGGGATCGACCCGTACTTGTCGATACTAGCTACAACTATGTCGTGTGTTTGTGGTATTGGTGGTATTACAATATTGACTAACACAAAATAAGTCAATCAACTTATATAAATGATTCCTTTAGAAAATTCGAGGCTTAAGAACATTTTGTCTTAGAAATCCAAAGTTTGTTTGTATAACTACCATTATATCATATATGTGCTTCTTAAAAAATAAAATTCATAAGACTAATATATTGGAAATGTTATTACCTTATTCATAATATGTTATGAGTTATGACTATAACATGTCCAAATAAATTATTTACTAATGTAGAGTAAACAATTTGGATTTGAGCATATTAAAAAGTCAAATGAATATAGAAGAAACATGAAAAAAAATTATCTATACGTGCATTAATAGTATAAATCAATTTCTTGTAGCTTATGCTTTTCTTTGGCAATGAACAATTGGACATTACAAAATAACTTCATTTTAAAAATTAAGAAATCATTATTATCTCATAATTATAATCTATATAGAAGCAATCACGTATTATAATTTATTCCATAAGGAACTCAAATAATCAGATATCAACAAATTTATGAATTCTAGACTGATCAAATTATCTTAAATCTCAATTAATAATTTATTCTAGAATGATAAAATTATCTCAAATTTCAGCCAACAATTTATTCCATAATCATAAAAAATTTTACAAATCCAAAATCCAAACTATAATGTAAATCTTATTTTTGTTGTTCATAATCATAAAAATCCATATTTCAAGCTGTATTTTAAAACATATTTTTGTTGCTATGGAGAAAGATTAAAGGACTATTAATTAGCAATTACTAAAACTATAAAATGCAAATTCTGTCACTTAATGACTTAAACAAAACTAAAGCCCATCATGATTGATGCCAAGCCGAACAACACAATCTATAATTTGGGTCCGGACAAATTAAAAGTCTAAAAACATAAGTTAAGAATAAAGGTAACATAAATCTTCATATACAAGTATTCAAAGCTAAAGTGAAGTGGGTTAGGAAACAACTGATGGTGACATTAAGAGTTGACGATGCGAAATTCCCGTTAGTAATACTCTTATAATTTTATAGGTCCTGCAAAGTTTTTTATTGGACACTACCATTGATAAAGGTTTTTAATTACATTCCATAGTTTAACTGAAACTCTACATTAAAAAAAGAGATGAGCCAGGGACTTTGGATTCTCTTGCATAGGGGGCAAGTTCTTGATAGGTGTAGATATGTTACCCTATCCTTTGTTACCATCCTAACCTTAATTGCCAACCACATTAGGAAGGAGGTTTTTGAGATAAGATTTTTGTTTCATTCCATTTTCATCTACTTCACCTTTTCGCTTGTCTGATTTATTTCTTGGACTATTTGTTTTTAAACTTTCCATTTGATTGACTAATCCATTGATAAGAATCTTCTTTTTATGAGCTTATCATATGGTTAGGAGTTATGTGTTCTACCTCCATCAGGTAGTTGGCCCATTAATTCTTATTGATCCATTTGCACACCTTAGGATTCCTTGTGATGTTCTTGATATAGGGCTAATTTTTACTCTATAGATCTTATAGGCAAGTGCACCTATCAAACTATAATACAGTTTCAGTGAATATCGAGTGTCAATCTCACAAGGACTACAAGTATTAGTGATAACATCTTTTCTATTTTCTAATTAACAAATAAGATGGTGATCTAATTAAAACTAAAACAAACTAAAATTCAACAAGAAGAATAAACATGAATATGGATAACATTACGATTAATCAAAATATTTAGTAACTAGTACCTAGGTATTGAATCGCTCTAAGATTTCTTAATTGTTAATATTTTATCATACAATTTAATTATTGATAATTGGAATGTAAAAATTCCTATATTATATTAATATTTTTATCAAAACTATTAACAATTAATCCTCAGTTGATTAACTAAAACCTCTTTCTAGTTAAAAACCTTAAGATTGCATTTCTCAATTTATGAATTTCACTATTAGGTTTGACTCTAATCTCAAGGATTTATGTTGACCTATCTTAGGTTTCCATGTAACTTGTAACAATTATGGTAGGTCTATTCATATAAGAGAATTTCTCAATATCATTTATATGAAATCAAACATTGAATTAATATCCTGAATATATTAATTCAAGATTTAATCACATATTTGATTTGTAATGAATTAATCAATCAAATTGCGTTAAATAAAAGATCAAATCACACTATCAATCCTAGCTTAGGGTGGTTCCTACCTGGACACTAAATAATGAAAACAAAAATTAAAAGTTCATAATATATATATATAACCTCTTAAAACTTCAATAGAAAGTTGTTCTCTCTCAGATCTCTGAAGTAATCTTTGTGTTTTTTACCGTCCTAGGTTCATAATTGTGTCTCAAACTTTAAATTTTTCTCTGACTCTTAGCCTAACTTTTGCCCCTATCTTCATCTATAATTGTTACTCTCATATTTACTCTGTATAATTGTCTTTTATAGTGTGAAATTGGGGTTTCTAGAATATACATGATCATTCATATGGTCGTGTGAGTGACTGTATACCTTAAAAACACTTCAAAATAGTGCATTTACATGTTCACAAGAGCTTACACATGTATGGGACACAACTGTGTACATTACTTACACGGGCTTGTATCTTTATATGGATAAAACAAAATCTTTAAGACTTTACAAGTTCACAATGACTTACATAGTCCTTAATACAACTTTGTATGTTGCTTATACGAGCTTATACCTCTAACATAAGTAATTATTCTATTTTTTACCCTAATTTGTCCTGAAATTAAGTATACAAAATAACATAAAACTCTCAAATAACTAGCAAAAGAAACTTAATATGAGAATAAAAACATACTCCATTAAACATTTATCAAATGTCCCTATACTTAAGCTTTTGCTTTTCCTGAAGCAAATCATAATCTAAATTATTAAACTTAAAAAAATCCACCTCTTGTTAACCTCAACCTACCCATCTATTGTTGGCCCCAGAATTTTTTTAATTTGATTAAGCATGATTAGATTAATTTTTAGGGTCTTGCAAGATTTATGTATGTTGGAGCAAATTAGCATGTTAATGTTAATGAGGTTGTGTGATATAAGAGATTAAATTGAAGTGTTAGGAGAGTATTTCATTAAGGGCATTTTGGGCATGTCACTTAAGGAGGAAAGAACATAAGCTTTTAAGTAAGGGAAACATAGACTTTGTGCAAGCATTAGTGGTATAACAGTGAAGAAATAAGGCTTGGCTTACATAGAAGAAGAAGAGAAAACGAAATTGGAGGGAAAAAGAGAGAGAAAGTGTCATTGGTGGGAAGGAAAGGAGAGAAAAAGAAGAAAAGATAGGGTTTCCATTATCCTTGGTGTTCAAGAGGGTTTTTGGGGTTGATTCAAGAAGGAAAAAGAAAGAGGAAGGTTCAAGCTTCCATTAGAGCCAAGAAATCCTTTGGTTGGTGAAGATTCAAGGTAAGTTGTGTTTTCAAAATTTGGATTTTTAAAGGATGTTGGTTCAAAGAGCTTAAGAAAGGGATGGGTTTAGGTATTCTAGGATCAATTTCATGCATTTGGGTCTTTGGGTTTTCTAATTTGGATTCCTATTGATTTGGGATTTTTGTGTCAATGTTGAAGAAAACCAAGAGAGGCAAGAGGAGCAAGAGGAGAGGCACATTTGAGCAACCTTTTAAGCAAGGAAACTAAGGTGGGTTACATTTTTATACTTGAGATAATAAGCTATAAATGTTCTTCAAATAAATGAAATTAATGATTTTTCCAACTACCTCATAAATGAGCATTTATTGTTCTTTAAATGATTAAGAATTTGCCATATGTTGTTGTTGTGTGTGAATTTTAGGAATGAATGTAATTGCTTTGCAATTATTGTATTTGTTGCTTTTGATTGAGTTGAAAATTGGCTTTTATGATTGGTAGGGGATTTTGGTTGTTGAATTGTGAAATATGTCATGATCATGAAAAACAAGTTTTCAAGAATGTGCCATTTAGGCAAAATATTTTCAGTTCATGAATTACATGTTACGTGGGTTTGGCGTAGTTCATCCAAGAATTGTCACGTGCACGTTGACCAAGTCAAGGCTTCTCCCGCCTGCCCGCTAGTGGCATGGAGCTCCTTTATGGACTCCCTCAAGTTTACAAATACACAAGGCCATTATATGGAATTGTGTAGTTCGTTATGTTTATGGACTTGCCCAAACCATTTGTGATGTGCTTATGTGTTTACATATGTTGACAAGTTTAAGGAATGCTTAACTTATGTGAATTGTGATTTGGTTTGACAAAGTTGAGAAATGTAAGTTTTATGGATTTTTGTGAGAAATTTCTATGATAATGAATGTTTAAATGGTTTTTGCTTATTACCGATTATAAAAGTATTACCAACGAGCGTTAAGCTCACCCCCTCACCTTCCCATCCACAGGCGATGAGCAAGATGTCAAGCGATCGAGTTGAGCGTCAAGGCATTACTCCATTTTGCACTTTTGTTCATTTGAAGCTAGAATTTGTAAAACAATGCTTTAGTTGCATTTTGAGAAATTGTTGCTTTTGTTAAATTTATATTTTGGATTATGTTGTAAGGTGGCTCGAAATGCTCGCTAAAGCATTATAAAACTCTTATTTTGATGTGAATACAATACCTATGCATTATGTTTATTTATGGCTCTTCAAGTTTTTACATTGCTATTTTCAAATTATCATAGGGGTAAGATTATGTTCTGAATGCAAGGGAAATTCTGAAATTTTCTAGGTAGAATTGATGAAAATTGTCCTTTTGAAAGTTGTAGAAGACCTTTATATCTTTCCAACAGTATAAATTTTGTAGTTTTTGGATATCGGAATGAAGAGATATGAGTGTTACAAGTTAGGATGTTGTATATGGTTTGTGTTTATGAGAGTTATGGTAAATGATAGGAATTTGTGGTTTTGATGAACCAAATGAGTTGGGAATTGAAAATTTTGTGGGATGAATTTGGTGTTTGAGTTGTTATTAAGTGATTTGACACTAGAAGAGTTGATTTTGGGGAGATATTAAGTGTATATGGTGTTAGGATGGATGTTGGAAGCATTGGAGAGGCATTGGAGGAGTTTGAGTAACTCCAATGTCCATTTAACGGATATAATGTTCGTTAAATGGACCTTCTCGGGTGTAAAAACACCCCCAGCCTCACCAATGTTTGTTTAACAGACTTTCTCGGGCCATTTTGGCTCTTTCACCTGATAAACGTACATCCACTAGATAGCTTAAGGAAATGGCGATTTTGGACACTTTTAGAGGCAGAATCTCATTTTGTTGTCTTCATGAAAGTTGTAGATCTAGACGTCTTCTTTCTAATGGTTCAAAAATGAACTTAGTACAACATCTAGATTGAAAGTTATGGCAATCGCGCCAAGATAGGTGCAAATCAATTGAGGGTAGAAACATGTTCTATTCTTTTGGGCATAACTCCCTCATCCGACCTCCAAATGAAGTGATTCTTGAAGCAATGGATTTCTAACATCTTTGACTACCTCTCCATAGAAAATGGTATCTTTTGGAGTTATTTTGAGGAATTTTACATTAGAGTAAGTGAGGGGTTGATTGGGAGCCCATGATTGAGGTATGAACATACTTTGGATTTTCAAGCATAACTTCTTCTATAGAGATTCGTTTGAGCTGATTCTTTCTTCAAACCAAAATTGAGACTTAGATCTATCATTTTGGTGAAGAAGTCAACTCATGATTTTGGTGATTGATTAGTGTGTGCTCACCACCATTGTAGAATGACGGCAAATGACCCTTCAGGAAAATAAGCTCAAGGTTCCTGACTCCGAATGTTGGGCTCCAAAAACGGGGTCCAACATCTACACCCTATAACATCATATCATATCAATCAATTCAATATACAGTTAGACTCAATTTGTCCTAAAATCAACTTTCTTAAGTCAATATCAGTAGCAATCACATTGTTAACATTTCTAAAATCAAAAGCACAAATTCCACCCTCTTACAAAGGATTCACTTAATGCACTCAAAGTTTTTAGGGTAGAAAATATAATAAACTCAAATCACTACATAGGGAGATTCTTAACCACAAGCTTGCAATAAAATCATATCTCCATCACTAGGTCAAGGCATGGTAGGAATAGTTAAAAGGGTAACAATATTGAAAGAAATTTACATAAACAAGATTACATAAAATTTGGTTTTTCATAGCATAGGTCCTTCAAATAATAATTTCATTAGCATAAAAATAATTTTTCTCACTCTCCAACAAATATCACAATTTTCTCTTTTTTTAATATGCTCGCAATACATAATTTTTAAGCAGCTTTGGAGATAATATAAAAAATATAACAATCAAGTACTTGAGAAGAAACAAATTGAACAAGTACCATATACTAACAATCATAGGCATATTAGTCCTTTTTTTAATTCTTCAATATAACCAAAGTTATAAGAAATCAAGTAAATTTAAATCCTTTAAGGTTCAACAATAATTAAAAGATTTTCAAGCAGCTTTGGAGATAATATAAAAAATATAACAATCAAGTACTTGAGAAGAAACAAATTGAACAAGTACCATATACTAACAATCATAGGCATATTAGTCCTTTTTTTTAATTCTTCAATATAACCAAAGTTTTAAGAAATCAAGTAAATGTAAATCCTTTAAGGTTCAACAATAATTAAAAGATTTTCAAGAAAAATAGGATCAAGGCTATTAATATGGCTATAATCAATCAAAGAAAAGCTAAGTCTCAAAATTAGTTACTCCTAAGGGATAAAAATAGGTTGGATAATAATCAAAGAAAATATGTTAAAAAAATGTTGGATCCAAGTGCCTTTATCATTTTAATGCCTCTGGTTTAAAAAAGTGGTCTTCACATGAATAATAAAATCAAGTTATAAAATCATCCAACTATGCATAAGACAAGCACACAAAGAATAATATAGCATAAGATAATGATATGTTGCTTTTAGGCTCAAAAGCTTACAATCAGATCTCATGTATGTAAATAATATGCAATGTTCTTTCAATTTAACTATCTCAATGAGTACTAAAAATATGCCTTATAAACGCAAGTCTCTTCTAAATTTCATCCTTTTGCATATTAATTCAATTTAATAATCAATAAGAACCTAAAGTTTTTTTATATAATTTAACTAAATTAGGATGTTAATAAATAAGACTACATAATTAAGATTATAATGAGCTTAAGAAATTTGAAATTTTTCTTTAATTAAATTTGGATGTCTATTAATAAGACCATATAATAAAGATTATAATAAGCTTAAGAAATTTGGAAATTTTCTTGGAAAATTTCCATTAATCTCTTCCCCGTACTTAAATTTGTACATTGTCCCCACTATACACAATAGAAACAAAGAAAAATATAATATTAATGAAAACATAAAAGTGAAAAAGCAATATTTTAGTACTTCCCTGAATAATAAAAATTCTAAATTCTAAATTCAATGAATATTTCATCCAATATTATGTAAAATCAATGTCACAAAAAAGAAACGAAAGGGCATAAAAAGGAAAAAAGAAAATAAAAACAAATAAATAACAATAAAGCTAAAATAAAAATGAAATTTCAATAATTAAGTTTAGTAGGGTTGGGCCCTTGCTAATGATAGATGCATATCTGACTATATTTATGGGAGGATTCATAATCATTCAATTTAATGCATAATTTCAATGTAACTTCCAATCATACATAATTTAACTTTCAATTTACAACTCATATATTGCTAAAGCATAATCTTATGCTTCCAATATTCACTTGTAAAATGTCATTTGCATAAAACTCAACATAAATATTAAATTTAAAGCTCATATATTGCTAAAGCATAATCTTATACTAGCAATATTCACTTGTAATCTTATTTTCCAAATATAATGTTTTAACCTTAAACTTTCGAAACACCTAAAATTCATTAGGTCGAGCTTATTTTTTATCCATTTTAATATGATTAAACTTTAACAACTATTCCAAGTATTTTTCAAAATTTTGGGGTTAAGTCCCCAAAATCACTATTCAAGTGAAAATACTATTCAACTAGATTCACTATTCATTCGAAAATACTATTCACCAAAATCATCTGGATTTGATTCAGAATTGTCACCTAAATCCTCAAAGCACATTTTGAGGCTTTTGAAGCTCATTTGGACTCATTCCATAGTTTTAAAGAGTTTTTGAAATTTTTTTGAAAAACTTTTAGTTGAGTTCAAAACTATCTCTAGTCTATCCTTGATCTCCGTTATGAGCTCAATAATACATTTAAACCCTTAAATTAATTTAGTATACCATAAATAGAGCATACTCCTAAGATATTATAGTCCTGTCATCTGCATCATAACCTCCTCTATCCATCTATTATAGGCCTCTAGTCTCGCCACGTAATCTGTCATCTCCTGTTCGTTCACTTAGATATTGCATTGAACTCTTAGGATTTGTCTTATATACTTCTTTAACTGAGCAATCTTTAGTTGGTCTTGGGGTGTCAATGTCTTAGGCAATTTTTAACTATCTGACAAATTGTAATCCTCCTGATGCTCCGCTCCTCCTGTCTGTGGAGGTGGTGAGTTTTATCTCAGTGGCTGCTCTAGTATGTTGGGATGATTCCTATTTGCTCCTATAATTACTTGGATGACCTTAGTTCCCACCAATTGATATATGTTTCTTATCGGTCCCTGTCTCTTATGCACCATATGCATATTCTGCATTAGGTCTAAGTTGAGAGCGAGCATATTGTCAAGCATCCTCATTGATTATAATTGGCTAAAGACTTCCATTCTCTTCACCAGTCATGTTATGTAAGGCTTGATACATAACATCCCTATTTTCTTTTCCATTCTTTAACACTAGAAATACTAGGCTAATACATGCCCCAGGTGTGTTGTCGCCTCTTAATGATGATCTATAAAGAAAACACATTCAAGTTTTTGACTATGCTGAAGCTATCACACCACCCGCTTAGTGTATGACTCATAATCTTGTGAATGTACCTAAGTTCGTATAGGGTAAATGCTTTGGATTTTCTAGGGTCGTAATTTGCCTTTATATTGATGTTACATTAGAACTGTCAGACATGCATCTCGTACAAAAAATTTATCCAAAGGGATATGTACTTGTGCATCTCCATGAAGTCTTGATCGTAGAACCCCATCATCAAGAAGAAATTTGTATGGAAAATCCTCGTCGTGTCCCCGAGCATTTAAAATTAGATTATGTTTGGCTAGTACTAATAGTAGCAACCCTTTTCCATGAAGAAAATGGAGCTTATCACGAGTGTGAGTACTCAATATATGGGCTCTATGATTTCAAAGAACCTAGACCACTCTTTAACATTAATATGATCATGAACCTGTTAAGCCAAATCAATTTTCTCTAATGCCTCCCAATCTATACATCTACTGGTCCCAAACCTCTTATCTTTAAGCCTCTAGAATTGCTCCTTACAGGCCCCGATGTTGAATTGTAGCATCTCATGTTACTCTAATGGACCTTCAACTCTTTGTCTTCTTTTAGATGCCTCCTTTTTTTTTCATTTCCTTTGTGATGTTTTTCATTGTACCTAAAATAGAATAAAATGCGAAGAAACAATGAATATTAATACCAAAAAACCAAAATTTCCAATACTTAATTCGCAAGCTCACTAAATATTATGCAATTGTCAAAATACATACAATTAAAAATTAAATTAAACTAAAAATAATGAAATTCTCATAATAATTAGAAAATTGAAATCATTGCAAAATTTAAAACACAATTAAAAATACAATTAAACCAAAAAATTATAATAATTTTGTAATTACTAAATTCAATTCCTAAAATTTAAAATGGAATTAATCAATTAAGCAATTAAACATATACTACATACACAATTAAACCTTAAATGTTTCACAATACGAAATAGTATAAAATTAAACTAACAAACACTAACTAATTACTAGCAAAACACCACTTTATGTGTCATGACCCGGTACCACAGCGAGTCCATGACAACCACCGCATACTCGGGCTAAGGACACTTACGGTATCCTTAATCCGACTATGCAAGGCTAACTGAATATCTCCCTCTCTTTTTTTAAAAAAATTTGGACAGCACAACGGCTGTATTTTAAATATCTAAAAATTCAAACAAATACCTGCAAACAATTTTAAGCACACTTCTATATTTACTTCAAAATTTTACCACAACTTTATAGCTTTAAAATCCACTCAAAGCAATCTCAACAATAGTATCAAAGTTCATACATAAGGTTCTTTTACAATAACAAAACAGTCAAGAGTTAAATTTATAAAATCATAAAGCATATCCACATAACCAGCCCAAAGAAAACAGTTTATGAGCCACTATGTACAAAATTACAAAATAGAGACTACCCATGTGCGGTAATGCCCCGAAACATCAAAAGACACGATCCTCACAGAGCTTCAAGCTCACTAAATTAACCTGCATGGTTGGAAAGCAGAGGGGGTGAGTACATTATGTACTCAATGAGTAGGGAAAACATATATCGCGAATATAACTCGATACACACCAAGATGGGATGGATAATCCATAAAGTGAACATACATCACATAGAAACACATAGGCCTAGCCTATGACTCAACATATAATGGTTAGGAACCATATAGGCCTAGCCTATTAATCACTCATCTGGTGAACATACGTTCCAGTTTCAGTACACAAAAGCATAAAAACATCACATGTATAAATCAAATATCGTCAGAAAACAAATATCAGGATAAGCCAAAACAATTATGTGTGTCATCACTAGTCAGCCAAACTAATATGCACACCTACCGATTCACGGTGTTGGCTTGACTTTCATCCGTGGTGAGTCTATACTACAGTCGACAAGAGTGTCATGACCCTAGGTGATGACCTTGTCGGTATCCAGACCAAAGGTGTGGAATCACCCGCAAGTCCCATAAAAAGGTATCGATACGGGGACTCGACTTTTATGTACCAACGTCAGGGGTACGAGGGTCGCTTAATCTGTTGTGCTTAGCTCACGATTAGCCAATTGTTACCTCGCCAATCACAAAACAAATCATATACAAATATTAAGTATAAAATCAAGTAAGGCAACATGCCTTTACTTATCGGTCCAACGGATAAAATAGAACCTTGTCATGGATCTAAGCAAAAAGAGAACACATATACGCATCATATATGACTCGATTATGCATATGTAAATTTCAAAACATTATTTCATGCAATAAAAGTCATCTTTTGCACTCTAAGTGCAAAATGTTATTCAAAACAATATTGTTTCTTAAATTCATAGGCATATTAGCATCCATTTGAAATTAAATTCTACCATACATTGTCTAGGTTCAAAATTCACATACAAGTCATCCTGCATGTCTTAAGATGTTCTAATCCTATTTGAGAAATATTGTTTCCCCAACTCACATCAAAAGAAGGTGTGCACTCCCTTGCCTTCAAAAATCTTCAGTACGAGCTTTTTGATTCACGGCTTCCGAGCAACATGCAATGCAATTACTACTTAAACATAAATTTCATACTTATTCACCATCACGTAAGTGTATAAAACACAATATCACTCCCTTTAAGCTATAGGATTCGACCATTAAACTTCTCACATGGTTACTTCCTTACTATTCACATTAGCTTTTCTTTTACAATTCTAAGGCATGTAATGCCTTTAATCCAATACTTACTCATTTCAAAATCTAATTAAGTACATTTTTACATCCAAGTACATTAGGCCATTAATCATTTATCTAAGTAACAATTCAAGTTTAAACATGAAAGTTGCTTTCAATGTATATCATTACAAGTCCTTAAATCCTAAGCCAAGTTCACTTAGGCATTTCATCAAACACCTAATGTGCATGACTTTCAAGTCACATTTTCGAGACTTTATCATAGTTTATCTTGTTATATAGTAAACACTTCCAAACAATGACACATTCCACCACTCCATTTAAACCAATTTCCTTCATTTAAGCTACATTTATCAATTACACAACTCATTACATTAATCCACTTCTTCTTCCATCATTTCAACCCAACCTTATCCAACATACATCTTCTTCATTCTTCATCATCAATTCACCTTATACATGTATAATTAACACCATAGAATTCCTTTAAATCATTAATTTCTAAAGTCATTCAAAAATTCACAAACTTTCACCAAAGAGAGGGCATTTCGGTTTTGGCTTAAAGAACCATCTGCACGACACATTGCGTTCATCTAAACCATGTTTCATGTATATTCAAGCATGGAGAGTAACATATCTTAACACCAAACTCAAAATCCTAATGAAGAGAGAGATGAGACAAAATTTACCTAAACCTTCCTTTTGTCGTATCTTTAAATCCTTTGAGAATTTCTCAAATCTAATGATTGATTTGAGTTCCTTGACCACAATTTAGCTTAGAACACCTTGATTTGAGTTGAAGAATCAAAAAGAAGGGTAAATTTTGGTGATGGCCGAAACTTCTTCTTCCTCTCTTCTCCTTTCTTCTCCTCTCTTTTAATTAAAACAAGATGGTTTAAGTCTTAAATGGGAGGTGTACAACCATACATAAGAATGGTCTAGAATTTTGGCTCTTCTTTGACCAAAAGATGGTGAAATTACCTTTTTGCCCTTAGTTTAAGTGAGATTACCATTATACCCTCCAAACTTTTCCTAAATTTGCAATTAAGCCCTAAATTTGAGAATGACCAAAACTTTTATTTTCATTTTGGTCCTCGAACTTTGAAAATTATAATTATGCCCCTTAACTTTATAAAATTACAAATTGGTCCTCTAAGAATTGAAAGAATTACAATTAAGTCCTTTAACTTTTAATAATTTTGCAAATAAGCCCTTATGTACATCAACTTTTCCAATTAAGCTTTCTAATGTCCAATAAGTCTATAAATCATATATAATCACCTCTAAGGCATAAGAACACATTTAATTCAACCACCATGGTCATATCCATCCAATAGACTCAGTTTTACACACTTAAAAGCTTATATGTCGGAAATCTCCAAGATTTCGCATACCATTTCTAAGTTCACATAAGGGCATATAACATTATAAATCATTGGCATATGTATCAAAAGGATTCAAATACATCTTTGAACTCATATATAACCATGTATATATCAATATATAGTAGTATCTCCAAATACATAACAACACAAAAGGACTCAGAAAGTCCGACGTTACAAGTCCTCCCCTCCTCAAAAGAGTTTCGTCCTCGAAACTCCTAAATCGAGGATACAAATAAATGCAGATACTGACGTCTCATAGTATCCTCATGCTCCCATGCCATTTTCTCAACCCTGTCACTCTTCCAAAGAACCTTAATCGTGGGTACCTCCTTGCTGCATAATCTCTTTATCTTTCGATCCAAAATCTGAACCGGTATCACCTCAAAACTTAGGTATTCTCTCAGCTCTACTAGAGGTGTCTCCAAAACATGAGATGGATTTGTTAAGTACTTTTTAAGAATCGAGACATGGAATACATTATGGATCCTATCCAACTCTGGTGGCAATTCCAACCGATATGCTATAGTCCTGACAAGATCTAGGATACGGAAAGGTCCAATATTTCAAGGGTTCAACTTCCCTCGACTTTGAAATCTTATAATACCTTTCCATGGAGATATCTAAAGAAAAACCTTGTCACCAACTGCAAACTCTAATGGTCGTCCTCGCCTCTTATCCGTGTAACTCTTTTGACGATCCTGGGTGACTTTCATCTTCTCTCGAATGACTTTTATCTTCTAAGTGGTGACTTCTATCAATTCAGCTCCTTTGATTTTGGTTGTACTAACCTCATCCCAACATAGAGGTGTCCTGCACTTTCTCCCATAAAGTGCTTTATATGGTGGCATACCAATACTTGTCTAATAACTATTGATATAAGTAAACTCTATCAAAGGAAAGTGCCGGTCCCAACTCCCTTGAAATTCCATCACACATGCTCTCAACATGAGATGGAAGAGTTTAGAACACATCTAATGCAGGATCCTTTAAATGAGTTTAACGCCTTGAGCTTTTTTTTATCAAATTTTAGTTTTTGAATACATGTAAATTGCCTGGTTCCCATAAAAGAACATCCTAAACCTCATCTACAAGCCTTTAAAAAACCAATTTCATTAACTAAGTAGTTGTTGAATCTGAAGGGGGAATGTTTAGCCATCTTTTGGAACAAATCTTCCACTATAATTAGTGTGTGATTCGAGAGAAGGGGTTGTTTAAACGTAGCAATGTTGTTAGGAAATTAAGCTAACCAATTATCATTGACAAGTGCACTATCTAACTTCTTCTTGATAAACCAATTGGAGCTTTGTTTATTGGACCAAGTGAAAGTATGTCCCATATGTTTAAGATTAGTCACGCCTAGCACTTCTATACAAACTTAAGTTTGTAGAAAAGTTTCTTAAGTTGCATTTCCTTAAGCCTCTGATTTGTAAAGTGTCGAGTTAAAATCCCCACAAATCATCTAAGGTTTGGTAATGTTTCTGCTGAGACTTTTGAGATTGTTCCATTAAGATTCTTCTCTAAAAGGCAAAGTTGCTAGCATATATCAAAGGGATAATCATGCATATCTTCTCCTGCAAAAAAAATGCTAAGGTGCATAACCTAGTCATTTGAATCTAGTAAATCCACTTAGATATCATCAATTAGCAAATAATGATTTTTCCATAAGCATGGTGAGTGTGATTAGTAAACAATTTCCATTGGGTCCACATATTAATTAATTTGCCAAGATTCTTTGATTTTATTTTTGTTTCAAGTAAACCAACTATGAGAGGCTTTTCCCTCATAATAAAATCCCTTAAAGCTGAAAGCTTTGAAGGGCAATTTATACTTTTAACATTCCAAGTTAAAATTGACATATTAAAG
Organism: Erythroxylum pelleterianum; assembly: GCA_027563865.1. Classification (NCBI taxonomy): domain Eukaryota; kingdom Viridiplantae; phylum Streptophyta; class Magnoliopsida; order Malpighiales; family Erythroxylaceae; genus Erythroxylum; species Erythroxylum pelleterianum. The sequence continues at coordinate 18,587,112 of JAOQMR010000211.1, read as the reverse complement.
AAGATTACCTCTGGAGCTTCTCCCTTTGCCCCTTTGAGATCTTCTTCTCTCCACTATTTGAAATTGTTCACCACTTTCCTCATCAAATTTTCCATTTTTTTTTGTATGTTTGAACAACTGGCGGATTAGTCTTAGGAGTTTTAGGAGATTTGATAAAATTGTCAATGATTTCAGTAGCTGTTGTAGGACCATCCAAATAATCAGATTGGGAACTATTGCAGTCAATATTCACATTTATTATAGCAATATTAAAGGTTCCTTCAAAAGCTCCCTATTTTGGATTTCACTTATAACATTATTCATGTTTTAGTCATCTTAATTTCCATAGTCTCTAAGTTCTAAACATTCCTTTATATAGATGTCTTCAAGGTCTCCCTATTATGGACTTCTATTCCATCAACATTCATATTTTCAATGGTCTAGTTTTCCATTGCCTCCCTATTTTAGTCCTTTTCCTCAATCCCCATTAAGTTTTGGTAACTTCCAAACTTGAATGCTCTCCCAGCAGCTTTCCATATTTTACCTTACGTCTTAGGAGGTGGTTTCCAGTGGTAAGAGATTGCTATGCTATACTCCCAAAGCTTGTTATCCTCTCCCAATCTCATTATGGGGATTTAATTGGGGAGATCCTTGAACAATTCTATGCTAACATAAATTCGAGCATATCCAATCCTCTTATTTTTGTCAATATTCTTATTAATGAAAAAAGGTCTTCCGATATAACTATCTAAAGAACTTATCCACTAAGTAGTCCAATATTTGAGGGGTACATTATGAAATTTATCAAAAGTGGAATGCTTTGGATTTTGATGGTTTCTAGGTCTAAGTTGGGCTATCAAGCTTGTAAAAAAATTGGTTGATTCCAATATGCCATGGTCATTTTTCAAGAATTTTGTGAGCCTTAGAGTTTGAGGAGAATGTGAATAAGATGAGGTTTTCCTTTAAAGGAAGCACATCAGTCAATCCTTTGTTTCTCTAGAATATGAGACCACTGTATATGAGTGGAAATGTTGGTCTTTGGTTAGAGAAGAATCCAACAAGTGTGGATTCACAGCTATGAGCTCCTTCCTTTAAAACCTCAAGTTTAGGGGAAAAATGAGTTTTTCATCCAACTCTTTAGGTGGCTTGAAGGAAAGGCTTGAAGTGAGGTGGTCACCAACTACCTACTTCTAAGTTTTCAGAGGAAAAGGTGCTGTAGGAATTGGCGATGGAAGGTTTGGCGGGGGATTGAGATGGCAAAGGTGGAAAATCACTTTTGCCTTTGTTAGAAAAGATTAGCATGGTGTAGGAGTTAGGCCTAGAAATAGAAAATAAATAACTTTTGTAGTTGGGAAGAGTAGAAAAGGGAAGTTTAAAAACGGTAAAGAAAGTTGTTACGAGAGAGTGGGGAGAAGGATAAGACTAAAAAACCATTGGTTACTTTTAGAGGAGAAACCAAAAGCAAGGGAGGGAAACCAGAGTTCAAGTAAAAGAGGGGGAAGAAGATGGAGATGTTGCAATAAATGGAAGATGATTAAGAAAGTTAGAGCGATACTGGTGGCTCACCTAAAAAGTAGGAGGAGAACCAATCCCAAGCCATTTCCTTAACTTTCCTTTTGTTCCTTGGTTTAATATTGCCTAAACTTGTAAACCTCTTTAAGCAATTTTGGAGAGAATATAAAATTATATAACTAAAGAACTCTAGAAGAAACAAATTTCATAATCAACCAAAAATCATAGAAATATTAAACTTTCTCTTTAAAAATCTCAATATAACCTAAGTTCTAAGCAATTAAGTAAAGGTAAATTCCTTTAAGGTTCAAAATTAATGAAAGGTTTTCAGGAAAAATAGGGTAAAGGCTATCAATATGGTTATAATCAATCAAGAAAAGTGCTAAATCTCAAAAGTGGTTACTCTTAAAGGATAAAAATAGGTTGGATAATTATAAAAGAGAATAGGTTAAAACAAAGGGTGGAATTTAAGTATCTTTATAATGCTCCTATTTTAAAAAATGTGGTCTCAAATTGAATAATAAGTTCTAGAATCATCCGACTATATAAGATGACACACATCAAAGAATAAAAAGAGCATAAAATAACGATGTATTTGCTCTTGGGCTTAAAAACTAACAAATAGGCTTTATGTATATAACTAATATGCCATTTTCATTCAAATTAACTATCTTAATGATCACTAAAAATAGGGCTGATAAAAGCAAGTCTTTTCTAACTTTTCATCTATTTGCATACTAATTTAGTTCAGTACTCTATAATAACTAAAGTCTTTTAGCCATATTTTAACTAAATTGGGATATTAGTTAATAAAAATGAATAATAGAGATTATAATAAGCTTCAGAAAATTGAAAATTAGCCACCAAAGAAGAGAGAAACACGTAGATGAGTATAGAGTAGTCATTTTCAAAAGAAAAGAAGATCAAAATCTTCCTAGTAACTCAGATCTTGAATTGGAATATTAAGACCAATTCTAGAGCTCCTTTTATTTTTATTTCTTTTATTTTTGTCATAATTGTTAGTTTAAACATAGTGAGTGACTAATTATTTCATGTGTCTAGGTAAAAGGGAACTCTAACATTTTCTTGTTTAGATTGATTTATTTTAATTTATAGATGGGATATATTTATGTACATTTCCTTTAATTGACCTTAATATATGATTTGGTTACGTTTACATTGAAATCTAATTATAGTTCACTTGTGGATGCCTCAAGAATGCTTGCATATGAGTGAATCACAACTTAGGTAATAGTGGTTAAACAAGGTGTTTAATAAAGACCTATATGATCTTTCTAGTGATAATGTGAAATCTTTCATAAGATTTCAAAAAATCTTAATACATTCATAGTAGTTAAAATCTTAATAGAATATTTATTTTAGGTTAATTAGATCATGACATCTAAGACGATATTAGGGAGAATTCTTGATTATAGGTTTGTTCTATCTCTAATGGTTGTTTACCCTACCTAGATTTATATTTAGGATAATTATCAATCATCCAAACAATCATTTTTTATTTTAATTAAGTAATAATAAAATATTTTACTAAATTACTACTGGTTTCTAGTAAGAATAATATTTTATTTACTTCTATATTATTAGAAGAAACTTAATACATATATAATTTTATGACGTATTTTTAAGTAAGAAAGTTAATATTATCAATGTGAAAAATCATTCAAATAGAATTTAATTTTTCTTCTTTCTTCCACTATTTTCTCTCTTTATTTCTTGATTTTTATTTACTTATTTGTTTATTTATTTTTGCAATTGGAGCTTAGAAACTGCTTAACAAAGTTGAACATAATAAGTTATACATGATTTTCTTTTCTATTTATGCACTATTTATATGTGAATCCTAGAGCCCTAGAGATTAGGGTTTAACAATAATTTTGTAAAATTGTTAAAGATGATGAGAAATGTTGGATTCCAGGATGTGTTTGAATATGGGAATTACTTAACCAAATATGGGGATTATATAAATCACCACCTTGTTAGGTTTTAGACATCCTTATATATAGAAAAAGGCTCAAAGTTGCAAGCCCATATATGTCTCACTTATCTAAGTGGAGTTGAAAGTTAGTGTTTTCCAGTTGTACAATAGTAATGAAAATGTGAGAATAGTAGAAAGAAAACAAGGGAGAGTTCTCTACAAGCTAGTAACCGTGAAACCATGGTCAAGTTGACAATCGATGGGTCATTCATTGTCCAATCGGGCTAAAATTTGGTCAGCGGGTAAAGGAAACACTACTCTTCATATCCAACAGTCAATTTCCACATTAATGACTTCTAGAAAGTGATATTGGTTTCAAAATATAGGCTGTAAGTAGGAGGTTTTTCTTCACTTTCTTGTTTTATGTTGCATATATTTATACTTTGTTTTGGTGGTTGATTATTGGTATGGTTTTATACATTTAATTAAGAATATTATACCTTAGTTAGATCATAGTAGAGCTTATTTTATTGTTTTTGATGACCCGTAGTTTTTACCCATAATTTAAGGGGTTTTCTATGTTAATGATCTTGTGTCTCTCCATTTATGCTTAAACTTTTTATCATTTATTTTATTTGTTTTTGTAAGTAAGGGAACCATAAATAAGATGGATTGTCTAAATGGAACTAATTACCATCTTTAGAAGGGAAAGAAGCCAAAATCTAAGTCTAATGAAGAATGAGAATTTGAGCAACAACAAGTTTGTGGCTTTATTCGATAATGGGTAGAAGATAATATTTATAATCATATTGATAACAAGACATATGCTAGAACTTTACAAGAGAATATAATCTTTGTATGCCTCCAAATTAGGAAATAATAAATTATTTATGTTGAATTTTTTAATGAATTTAAGGTATAAGGATATGACTTCCATTTCAGATCACTTGAATAAATTTCAAGGGCTTTTAGATCAATTATTGAGCATAGGCATCAAGTTTGATGATGATATTTTGGGACTATAGCTACAGAACACTTTATTTAATTTATGGGAAACATTTAGTCTTTTTAACTAATTATTCCCCAAATAGTATTGTTTCTTTACTAATTGTATAAGGTGGGATTATTAATGAAGAGATGATAAGGAATACATATGGTTTTTCATCTCAATCTAAAGTGCTTATTACCGAAAACAGCAGGAGAAATAAAAAAAGAACAGAAAACTAGTAGAGCCAAGAGCAGGAACAAGTCCAAATCCTGATACAAGAATTTTAAGTGCCACCACTGTCACAAGATGTGTCACATTAAGAAATTTTATTTTATGTTGAAAAAGGAGATCACAAGATAGGTAAGCAGATATAAAAAGTGTTATAATGACAATAATAATGTGACTTCAACTACCTGTGATGAACTTCTTCTTCTTCGATATAATGACAATAATAATGTCACTTCAACTACCTGTGATGAACTTGTTCTTCTTCGAGGTTATGATTTGGTTAATATTGTATCTGATAAAAGTATGTGAATAATATATAGTGGTTATACACTGTATATCACACCTAAAAGGGAGTTTTTCACTTCTTACTCATTAAGTGACTTTTTCATTTTGAGGATGGGTAATGTTGGTGTCCCCAAGGTTCTTGGGACTGGTGATATTTTCCTGTAAACAGATATAAGAATTAAGTTATTGCTTAAGGGATTTAAAGATGCTCTAGGTGTGAGGTTTAACTTATTTTCTATCCAATTACTTGATAATGAAGGTTATCACAATTATTTAGGTAGAAGAAAATGGAAAAAGAGAAAAGGTAAATTGGTTATGGCCCAAGGGAAGAAAATGTTTAAATTTTACTGGATAAAACCTTTGGTTACTAGAGATGTAATGACTACCATCAATATGGAGACGTCAAATTGTGAAACCAAAGGCTCAATCACAGAAGTAAAAAGGGGCTGATTGTTTAACAAAAGGGGATGTGTTTCCAGGATTGAAGAATGCAAAGCTAGAGAGATTTTCTCATTACATAGTTAGTAAATAGACTAGAGTATACTTTAAGAAGCATTCTTCCTCAAGAAAGGTAGAGTTCCTTGAAATGGCGCTATTGGACATTTATGGCGCTTTGAAAGTAAATTCATTTAGTAGTGCATTTTACTTTGTTACCTTAATTAATGATCATTCCAAAAAGCTTTAGGTTTACACTCTAAAGACAAAAGGAGAAGTGCTTAAGAAATTTAAGTGATTTTAAACATTGGTTAAGAGATAATTAAAGAAGAATCTTAAATGCATGCTAATAATGATAGTGAGTATAGTGGACCCTTTGACACTTATCGCAAGCAATATCAAATTGGACATGAAAACACTCCTCCGAAGACTTCTCAGATAAATGGGTTAGCAAAGAGGATGACAAGACTTTGATAGAGAGAGTTAGATATATGCCCTCATATGAAAAATTACCTTAATAATTTTAGGGTGAGGCACTTTATACAGCAATGCATATGATTAATCTTATTCCTACAGTTTCTCTAGATATTGAAGTAACAAACTCAATTTGTTTTAGTGAGAATGTCACCTATGATCACTTACAAGTGTTTGGCTATAAGAGGTTTATGTATGTTCCAAAGGATTAAAGGTATAAATTAGATATAAAAACAAGGTAATTTATCTTTATTAGTTATGGTCAAAATGAATTTGGCTACATGTTAGATGAATAGATTAAGAAGACACCAGTTAAAAGTCATGATGTGGAATTTATGGAAGACCATACCATTGATGACATCAACAAGTCAAGAAAATTAAGACAAATAAGAATTATGAATTAACTAATGTTAATTTGATAAGGTGTCCAACTCACAATCTAAAAGATGTGTAACATGATAATTCTAATGAACAAGAGCTTGAAGATGAGTTGGATAGTCCAAATAATGATGTTGAGTCATAAGTAGAGCCATCTCTCAATGAGACATAAGACCCATCTCAAGTTCAACTTAGGAGATATACTAAGAAAAAAAAAAGCTTCCAAAAATAGGTGGATCTATAGGGTGAAATAAGAAAAAGATTATGCATCTCCAAAGTTCAAAGCTAGATTGGTGGTGAAAGGCTACAATTAGAAAAAAAAAGGGTATTGATTTTGACAAAATCTTCTCAATGGTGGTTAAAATGTCATCCAATAGAACTATGTTAAGTTTGGTTGCTATGCTTGATCTACAAGTAGAGTAGATAAATGTAAAAATTGCTTTCCTCAATGGAGAATTAGAAGAAGAACTTAATATGGAACAATTGATGGTTTTAAGGAAAAAGGCAAGGAAGACTATGTATATAGGCTAAGGAAACAACTATATAGTTTGAAACAAGCTCCAAAGTAGTAGAACAAGAAGTTTAAGTCTGTCATGTATGATCAAGGCTATAAGAAGACTACTTTTAACCATTATGTATTTATAAGAAAACTTTTTGAGGTGTCATATGGATATGTGATTTGTTGGATTGCAAAACTATTGGAATTAGGAAAAGTTCACACTAATAAGAATAGTGCTTACATGATGACCAAGGCATTACTAATTAAGATGGAATGTTGGAGCTTATTGTGGAATTCTCATATTTGAACTTATCTCCATACAATTGTGAGGAGATTTATTAGGTTTGTTACTCTCTTTATATATGAAGAAAGGCCTAAAGTTACAAACCCATACATGTCTCACATAACTAAATAGAGAAGGATTAAACTAGGGTTACTTTTACCCCTTTGAAAGTCAGTGTATTGCAATATTTTGCAATTGCACAACAATAGTGAAAACATGAGAATAACGTAAAGAAAACAAGGAGAGTTCTCTGATATCCATTAACTGTGCGACCATGATCAAATTGACAATCAATAGGTCAATCATGGTTTAATTAGGACGAAATTTAGTCAACAATTTAAGGATACATTAGCCTTCATATTCAGCAATCAATTTTCTCATTAGTGACTTTTATACTGTGATATTTATTTTGGAACAGAGGCTACTGGTGCGAGATTTTTCTTAACTTTCTTATTTTCTGTTGCATAGATTTGTACTTTAATTTGGTGACTAATTTTTAACATGATTTTATGCATTTAATTAGGACTAGTTATACCTTAATTCAATCATAATGGAGCTTGTTTAATTGATCTTAATAAACTATGGTTTTTACCATTAATTAAATGGGTTTCAAGTTAAAAATATTATGTCTCTCAATTTATGCTTGAATTTTCTACTATTTATTTTTTTTGTTTTCTCCTTACAATTTCTTTCAAGTGAGGAATGTTGGAAAACTTTGTTATATCCAATCCCAAGTGTAGCAAAATAATTACAAAATTTTTCATAATTGATTTCCCGAAATCCAAGTTAACTTTAAATTCTATAAAATTATTATCATATAAATTATAATAAAGCATGAATCTTAATTCGTACCTTATTCTGAAGCTTAATCCTTTTGTTATCGTATCCCTCAAACAGTTTCTAAAATTAGCTCATCTCAACTACTATAGTTGCACAAGTGTTCAGCCTCTACTAGTATCTATCGAACAAATCGAGAGAATTCTATAATTGTTTTAGAGAGGGTTAAGCAAAGAGTGTTAGCTTCCTTAGATCTTAAGCCTATTTATAATAGGTTTTGGACATTTCAGTAATTTAATTGAAATTAAATTTTAATTTCAATTAAACTTTAATTATAATTATAATTAATTCTAGTCAAATACCAAATATGCCTAAATAAGATCCAATATCTTATATTGATTCTTATTTATTAAATATCTCATATTTAATCATAAAGTTTCTCAAACTTTATAGCCAAGTCCAACTTGAATAAAATACCTTTTCTCTTTTCAACCTGTGTTGTGTGTGTTACTTATTAGGTTTCCTAATTTCTGGCAATGGATATAAATTATAATGCTAAATCATATTTAGAATTTGATAAAAACAAAGTCCTTCAATTTATCTTTATTTTTCCAATTAAAAAAATTATATCTATAGAACAAGATCGGCGTCTAGTATCACATTACGATTACCCAAATATTTAGTGAAGTGAATCACAAATTAGTAAAGCAAACACAATACACAAGAAGGGGGGTTGAATTGTGTTAATCTTTTTTGATTATTCCCCTTTTTAAAAAATTTGAATATAATAAGGTAAAGTAGAGTATGAGAAATGTTGACGCAGAGATTTTATCCTGGTTCACCCCAAACCG
>JAOQMR010000211.1:18541186-18573762 GCA_027563865.1 Erythroxylum pelleterianum | reverse complement strand
CCAAAAGAGGAAAAGAAATGATTAAGTACAAGAACCGATGATAAGACCTAGCATAACAACAGTTAAGAGTATTTGTTGAACAACACCAAGATTTGCTTTCCCTTTTCTCTTCCAGTCTTTAATAAAATCAAGTGGCATACACAGTCGAACCATGAATTCATCCAAACACAAAATACCCACTACGAGAAACACAAAAATCAGAAACCACAAATCCTTAATTCCTAGTCTCCGGACATCCATGTCTGTTCCTGAACGCACAAAATTATTGCAAGTAGAAGACATGAACCACTATTGAACTCATATCTGCGATGCCATAAGTTCAAAGAAGGCAAAACACAAGATATATCGCATAAATTAATTTTAAAAATCGAGGGCAACACTAGAAACATTAAAAAATGTGCATTTTAAGCTCATTTCTGTACATATTTATCAGCTACAGCTGTGTATTTGAAGCTGAGAGAGCTTAGGATCGAAACATGCTTACACAGAGAAAGAATCCAAACTTCAGAACAAGAGGAGATTGTAACAACCCTAAACCTACCGAGTCACAGATTTGATGCGTTTAATGTTGATGCGTTCTGCCATATTCTGGTGTCTCGAAGATTATTAAGAACTTGCTTTCCTTTCTTCTTTTTTGTTTTTTTTACTTTGACTAAAAAAGGGGATATTGGGCCTTTTAGGCTAGGCCCAGATTATATTAGGTGGACCAATTGAAGAGATAATGTTCTAATTTTGATTTAAATTTTTTATAAATATTACGGAGAAATATCATCATCATCATCATCATACCCCGAATTCCCGCATTGAAGCAGAATTTGGGGGGCCTGATAGTACGCAGCCTTACCCCTACAATGTAGAGAGGCTGTTTCCAGTAGGCCCACATGCATATGTGACAAGATAACAAAAATAACCAAAAAAAAGGAATACCACAAAAACTAGATACTAGAAAAGACACTAAATACTTAGAGAGTATTCAAGGAAATACAACATAATAAGGGGAAACAATTAGAAAAATAATAATAATCAAAGAAATAGAGTAATAAATAAATAGCCCAACTGACACTTAAAGGTAAGCCTGACACAGACACCCAAATAAGACTAATATAAATATTAAGCACTACTACCAAAACCAATGCTGAAAGGAAGTAAATAAAAATAACATTATAAAGAAAGAAAAAATACTAAGAATAAAAGATTCCTAAAAACAATAAAGCAGCACAGGACTGGGGAGGGATACTGATAAGGGAAAGCAGTGCAAACAATAAACTGCTCATTTCTGTATTTGATTTAAAATTCACAAATGCACCTTAGGTCAAAAAAAGAATCAGATACGAATTACTCATTGCAAATAGGATTCCCCTTAATGGAAATGCATCTCCATATTATAAATTACCGAGGATCATGCAGTTGTATCATCAAATAACCCAATCCAGCTAACACCCAATCACTTTACAAGTCTGAGATGTTGAACTATGACCAGTAAAAACACTTATTGTACATTAAATTTTTAGATGCAAGTAACCTAAAATAGAAATATCAACATGTCTGAAATTATCAAACATTTCATCTCGTTGAATCACTAAGAAAAAGTCGGATAGCACAAGTCAGGTAACTGCGATGAATAACTTAAAGACAACATATTCAATGATGCAGTACTCACTACAAGAAACCTATGGCAAGTCCTACCTCGACATTTCGATAATCAAATTAAGTGTAACCCGTAACAAGGAAATAGTGAGTCATATTTAAGTTTAGATTTAGATTTACAATCCAAAAATCAGATGCTAGAAACTCAAACGAATCAGTTAAATAGACAGTACCTATCGGATGAGAACGAAAAGCATATCGATAGAGAGAGAGAGAGCGCCCGATGTAATCGGACAGTAACTGAGCCCACTGTAACCCTAATTTTTATGCAAAATTAAAGACCCAAAATTTAAACAGCAAAATTTGTAGAATAAACTTCTTTAAACATATACGGAAGAGAAATATGTAGCATCAGCACTTACAAGACGCGATCCAAAGCGAAAGACACAAACTTTCAGAAAAATGGGGCCGATCGAGGTAAGTAAGCAGAAATCCCAACCAAAAAAAGAAAAAAATCGAAAGTTTAACCATAGCAGCAAGACAGAACGACAAAGATCTCAGACCCACTAGCAAAAATACTTTCAAGCACCAAAGATCGGTACACATACAAGTTCCCAAACTCAAAATTAACAAATAGGAAAGAGAAAACAAAACAGAAAGAAGAACCTTACAGTAGAAGACTTGATTAAGAAGAAAGAAGACGCCTCTGAAGTAGCAGAATTCACAAGACCACACTAAAACCAAAGCTTTCGTAACAGAGAGAGAGAGAGAGAAAGAGAGAGCTAGAGCTTAGAAGAGACGGTCAAAGATGAACCACTGAAAGTGGAAGGAGGGAGAGTAAGGCTATATAGAAGAGAAATTGACAGAAATAACCCTGGGGAGGTGTTACGTAACAAGAACATTAGTGTACAATCATGTTCTCTCTCACTCCACTGTAACGCAACAACTCTCTCTCACTAGTGATTACCACCTGACCTGAGGTTAGTAATTGAACCAGACACTCACACTCTGGTTAAGTGTCTTTGGTTTTGGACATGACTTGTTCCACGTACCACACTGTTTCCGCGCCTCACTCATCATTCTCTCCCATTATTAACCTTCACTTTTCCTTTTCCTAAATTGTCCCTCGCCGTCACTCCGAAACCCCCTCCCTGATTTGCCACTGTTTGCTTCCGTTTCGATAAACGTTTTGATTTTCACATTAAAAACGAATTATATTAAATAGTTTGATTTTCATTGAAATATCTTATTAAATTATATAAACAACAATTAATTTGGATATAAGTGAGTATAATCAACGTATCTAATGTGAAAAGCTCCTCACTTACAGGGGAGCGTAGGGAGAGTCGTGATGTATGTAACCTTTCATTTATAATTTTACAAAGAGGTTGTTTTGTGATTTAGAGATGTTTCGTTGATGACTTTGGGAAGGTGTTAATGGGTAAGGAATTAAAAGTGAATTGTTGGTTATTGGTTGTCATTATAAGGCAATAATTTGATATCTCACTTTTGAGAAATTATCTGTACCTACCATTTAGAAGAGGAATGAAACTCATTTATAGATAGTGGCTCTTTTTTAAAACATTTTTAATATAATTAATTACAATATAATTAATTAAAATATAATTCATTCATTAATTTAAAAATTGTAATTAATTAATTAATTAATTACAATATAATTAATTAAAAATATTATTATTTCATTAATTACATTATAATTAAATGATTAAAATATAATTATTCATTAATTAAATATTGTAATTAATTACTCAAAATATAACTTATTACAATATAATTAATTAAAACATTATTATTAATTAATTAAAATATAATTAATTAAAATATAATTCATCCATTATATAAAATATTACAATTAATTAATTAATTACAATATAGTTAATTAAAACATTATTATTAATTAATTAGTTACAATATAACTAATTAAAATATAATTCATTCATTAATTAAAAGATTGTAATTAATTAAATAAAATATTTTAATTAATATATTGTAATTAGTTAATTACAATATAATTAATTAATTAATTAAAATATAATATATTTTTATTTTCTAATATATTTTTTTTCAAACTAATTTCTATCAATAGTAATGTTAATCATTACTTCCTCTTAACTAATCATTATAATTATAATGATAATATTTATTCTCGTTTCTCATTATATTCAATTTCTTTCTTATTATCATTCCTCGTACGAATCAATCGCCTCCTTAAATATATAATTTTATGATCATAAATAAGCAACTTTTCCGATTGCTTAAAGTTGCTCCAAGATTCACCTTCTATATAAGCCATATGGTATCAATCAAAATAATATGAAAGTCCTTTGAATAATCTAATTAAAGGATGATAATTGGCTGATTTGAAAAAAAGAATCAGATTGTTCAATTAAATTAGAGTTTAAGGCTTCACCAAATATTAACAAATCAATTTTTGTAATTTTGATTTCAAAATTAATTTAATTTTTGTGGGTTTATCTAAATTAGACCAAAGGTATTTATCATTCCTAAATACGATTATATTTTTATATGCAACAAATAATTATCTACTTGAAAATTAAATTATTTAATATAGTAATTTTATATTTTATTTATAATTTTTAAGGCTAATTTTGTAATTATCTTATTGGGTTGTCAACATAATAATTCGAAGTTGCTACCGTACCATTATGATAAGCTATAATGCTATATTCAATAAATAATAACATTTTTGCAAGCTCTTAAATTATAAACGACGGCGTTTACAAAAATTCTCCAAAGACGCAATTACTTTTTTTTTCTTGATTCAATTCATAAATAGAAGAAACTTGCTTATAAATATAAATTTACTTAAATGATAAAGAAAAAAAGATGGGCAGGTATCCTATGTTTTACATGAACACCAATAATTTGAACATTGACCGTTCAAACCCATGATTATACGAAGATAAACAGAGTGGGGAGTGGGGACCTATATCCTTCGGCATTTGGATACATCACACTCGTACATTTAAAACTCACACTCCTAAGTCCTAACCTGACAGTGCCATCAGTCTGTGATTATTTTCCAACTTTTGGGATCGATGAAAAAAGAGTTGAAAAAGGAAAATAGGTGTAGTTACTGGACCATCACCGATAATACTTTTCATCGATGTGCCTAATCCACCAAAGCAGCCATTAATGCCCTGCATCAACTCTTCAGCGTATAATATATGATTAATGAATTCTGTGCACTTCAGTTTCATTTGCAAAGTATTATGTGTTCCAACCCCAAATGAATCGCTTGCTTGCCATAAGTTATGAATGTGAAACTTATTTTATAAAAAATTTTTAAAATAGGTGGCATTAAAATTATTTTTCTTTATTTATCAAATTATTATAACATAATTTAAATAATAAATACTACATTATATACTATAATAATTATGGTACTAATTCTTAAAAAATGGATGTATTTACTTATAAATATGATCTGGACATTATATGTCAAAAGTTAAAAATTACCACTTATACAACTCTATTAATACTTATCAATTAATTAGAAAATCTGCATTAAAATAATTTGACGCATATTTTGATATATTCTATTTTTAACATTCTTTAATGGTATGAATATTTTTAAATTATCTAAAATTATTGAAAAAAAGGCACCCGTCTTTTATTTAAATTATACCTAGATGATACGAGAGAGAGAGAGAATTTTGGATCAACTTATCAAAATTGCTTCTTTATAATTATAAGGTCACAAGTGATGGAATCAATCATATTCACAGCGGAAGCAATCCAGAATTATAAATATAGACATAGACAAACCAATCATAAGAATTGAGACTAGACAAACCTGCTAAAGTACGGAATTACTAACTGATCTTCTTTCTCAAAGATTTATTTCCGCAAATCTTCTTATCCTTACAGCCTTCTGTCGTGTAACCTTAATTGTTTATGTAACCCTTGTTTTTTGGTGGGCAGAAAGCATAGATCATGTGTTTTCAGAGAATTTCTATCTTCTCTTTATGTTTTTCAATAGATACCTCTTCAATAGGAAGAAAGGCACGTATATGTATATAACTCTCTCCTTTCTGCATAACAAGTTACCGCTACGATTACACTGTTTATCAATCATACGGTTTGTAATTCAAATCAACAGATTTTATATTTCATTTAAAATAATCTGTTGTTTATTTAAATTACAAATAACACACGTGTGGTCCAAACAATTAAGGCAAGACAGGGACTGCAGGAAAAAATTAATAAGATTAAAATTATAATAAGAATCTATACAAGACCAGTATATTCTCATTATAATTAATCATAAATTATTTCACTAAAAATTTATGATTGAACTCCTTATTAATTTTAACTTTTTACAACATAATAAATTATGTTCCCCATGTTAAGATTACAGATGCTTGTCAAATAAAATAAATTACTGACAATTTATTTAAATAACAATTTTAATCTTTAAGATTGTCGCTCAACTTATTTCATGTGTCGGATTAAAAATCCACCTGCAAGGTTTACACAATGAAACCTTATAAGCTTACTTAAAGTGCATCACCATTCTCTATACGGAGACATGGATTCCATCATTAATTAAAATTTCACAAATACAAATTGTCTTTGCCCAATTCACCAAGTATTATTGTCCCAATAATTGAAACTCACTCTTTAATGAATTAAAGCACAAGACAATGTATATTTGCTCATACTAACTAAATCAAGATTAAGAACATAAATCTTATTTCTAATGTCCTCAATAATATGTTTTAATAATCAGTATAAAACAACTATTCTCAACTTGGTCTAGTTACATACATACAAAATGTATTAACACATATTGATATTATGCAAATCTCCAATTGAATACAATTAAATAATTGTTCAATGAAAATAACCATTACATTTGCATGGTTAATAGTATATATCTATCAGTATCATGAAGTAAAGGTAGCATACATTTCTACACTCTTCCAAGGACAGGGAGCATTCTTTGGATAAATCGTACAAGAGGACATTCGTTGTAGAACTCACGGAAACTCTTGACTTTAGGCGTTTACTTGGCATCTCTTGCATCAACTTTGTCCACATTATATCAAAGATAGAAAATATAAAAGGATAAACAGTGATAAGAAAATATTTACGGCCAACGCATACAAATTCAAACAGAGATATCATGAATAGTTTGATATTGGTGAATCTCATGTCATTGATATTGGTGAATCTCATGTCATTGGAGCAAGAAATTTAGGAATATCACTTCAAGTTTTTCAGAAGGTGACGAACGACCTTGCCTCAGAGAATAAGTTTGTCTAACGTTAAATACTTATAAGCAGAAGAGAGCAAGAGGGAGAATCACACCATAAAGAAGAGAAATATGGAGATTTGAAGAAGAGGATTTTAAACTAATTATAAGTTTTAATTTTTAAAGACACATCAATCGCATGTGTGACCAACATGAACCCTTTATTGAAAAATATTATTTTGACTTGAAACGATACATCCCCGAATGTAGCAAGGAAAGAACTATTTCAAACTCGATAAACTAAAACAGCTTGTAAGAAAAAAATTGCCACTACTATATAGTTTCTCAGTGTAATCAATAGATATTTACATCCCGAGAATCAAATCATGCTATTGGTACCAAAAATGGCGGAAGCATCGCCAAGGATGCTTCAAATTTGAAGTGTGACTGTAGGGAAGAAGAACCTGTGGGCTAAACAAATATGTTACGGGCTGAGAAAGACCTTGGCAAGAAGAAGACTGAAAGGACAAAATATTTAAACAATGGCAAAGAATAGAACTAAAATCGTTATAAACATGCGAGTGAGTGGACTAAGCTGGGGTGAATGATTTCCAGCGGGTGTTCGCATCCCTGGTACATGGGAATTGTTACCGATTCCTGCCGTAGCCTGTGGATTCATGGCAGTAGCAGGAGGCACTGAAGAGACAGTTGGGCCAATCGGCATAGTGTTGGAATTAACATCATCGTAACCTGTAGAAGAAAGTGTGTCACTGTACAGAGGACCGCCAATAGAAAAAATAAGAAGCAAGTTGTTGAAATTGAACTATTACACTTACAGTTAGATGGCTTCCAACCTAGCACATTCCTCTCACGATCGAAAACAACTCGGTAACCAGTCATGAAATTTTCTACATTTAGATAAACATTTGTTAACGGATATGCAGAAGATTAAAAGTCTGTCGACAAGGCAAAAAGAATTCGTACAATTCCTATGTTAAAACTTCCAAATTGAATACAAGCAACAAGTTTCAACTGTAAAGAACTCACGTCCAATGATATTGACATCTCCACTTTTCACAACACCAAGACAGTACACAGAAGCACCACCCTGCATATTGCAGTAACAAATTTGGGATCCAAGGGGCAAGAGTAATATCTGATATAAATGCAAGCAAGACTATACCTGGCTACCAACTATTACTATTGGATCGGTTGCATTGAATTGATCTCCATCTTTCATTACTAGATTGACTTGTGGAATCAACAAGTCATTTTGATTTGGACTGTCAAGGTGAAAATAAGCTCTTGAGTGATCAAGAAAAGCAGAACAAGGTAGGATTGTGGGTTTCTACATGAACACTGACCTGATGTTGTAACAGTACTCAAAAGGGATATCAGAAACAGATGCACGTGTTTCTTTCACTAGGTTATTAAACTGCAGGAAAATGAGAATCATAAGTACTAACACGATATAAATATACTCGGCAATGTAAAGACAAATAAAATTACTTACGCTTTCTGTTATAAGTGTATAAGCTGGATCATTTAGGTATGTGAATGAGGTACCCGAGTCAAAAATTGCATAGAAGTCCAAGTCAGCGGCATTTCCTCCCACAATTATCTGAGTGGCGCTGATATTGTAAGTTGGACTGACAACAAAGTTCCACTGGAATTAATTCAACCATCACATATTTCAGGTTAAATTTAGTATTTAAGTGCATTTATATGTGTCTCTGTGAGTTTAATTGTATGCGGGTACATCTATGATCTATTGCTCAATAAAGACAAAAAAAGAGCACTCACTGTGATTGGTGCAGAATGAAAGGTGTTTCTCCTTGATCTGAACTTCCTTTATCTCCAAAAGTGATTCTCCCAATCCCATCGGCTCCAAAGCACATGGAGAACGAATTGGAGATATAACCTTCCCTTGCTAAAGTACTAGGAACTGATATATTGGACATTCCAAGGCCAAATAAACCATTTGGAGCAGCCCCGTCCAAAAATGAACCTGTCTGAACTTGACCACAACTGTAAAGAAGGGAGCATGTCTGTGTCACCACATGACTTAATGAAATAAGAATCCTAAACAGAAATGCTATAGAATTGGGAATCAAAAGCTGGATTTCAGAATCAATGGAAAAACCATCAAAGGAAGAAAAGGACAAGCTAGTACACACCAACATCCATGCATACTACAGGAGGTCAGTATAGATATGCAACCAACATCCCCTGAGGTCTCTGATATACAAAATTACCCACCCAAATGAAACTTTTGCGTCAACAGCTTTTGCTTGAGTATCATCCGTGACTAAGTGCAAGACATCCTCAACCAAGACCCCATTTGAAGAAGTACCATTAGAAAGATATGCTATTTGGTAAGGGCAATTACTTTGAGCAGATGTGCAACGGTATTGTAGTGAACACAAGTTGCTGTTGCAGAGGATGTTCTGGCTTGTTGATGACATGTTAGGGCTGTAGATATTAAGCTCTAGTTGCTGTTTGATACAAAACTTAAGTTAGCCAAATGGTGCATAGCTGCAAGTTCAATATAAAATCATGAACAGAAAATTGGATAAGTTAAACAAAATCAAGTCCTTCATAACCTAACCACAACAGAGATACTTAAATGATTACCAATCTCCATGGAGGAAGCCGTTTAACCAACTTAAAAATCACATCTCCAGATTGCAATATACAGTCCATAAATTGCAATAGAAACATGATTGCCATGAGAGGGAACTCCTACCAACTAAATTTCAAGAAGCAATTGAACACAAGGAGAAGACTAGAAATATCACATAGTTCTCGAAACAAAAATCTTTGGGAAATATATTGACTATTACCTTTCCAAAAGCAGTTTCGAAGCCATGTGCACAACTACTACAGTCACATGGTAACCACAAGAGGTCACTTCCAGTGTCCAGTGCAACCAGAAACCATG
Organism: Erythroxylum pelleterianum; assembly: GCA_027563865.1. Taxonomy (NCBI): domain Eukaryota; kingdom Viridiplantae; phylum Streptophyta; class Magnoliopsida; order Malpighiales; family Erythroxylaceae; genus Erythroxylum; species Erythroxylum pelleterianum. The sequence goes on along the minus strand of JAOQMR010000211.1, from coordinate 18,563,995 downwards.
AACTTGGAGTTCCAATTGAAATGTTAGCGTAATGTAAACTGAAGATTGAACAAACAGAGAAATGCCCAAGTTTAGGGGGGAAAAAATGTCATCAAGGCTGTATTAAACGGCAAGGAACGGGAAAAAGAAAAAGAAAAATCCCATGATTGGCTGCCCAGAAAATTAAGCTTTTATTAATTAAATCACTTAAAAACGAAGGAAAAGCCGTAACATCCGCTTTCAGAATTACCGACACAGAACTTATCTGCAGGAAATGAAAGTCATTCTAAAAGAAACTGGAAAAGCAACAGCCTGGTCAATAGTACTATCCAATCGAAGGGGGTGACTCATCTGCTTGACGATTTCCATAAGTTCTGTATTTTCCAGTTATTTAGGAACTCATGGAGTAGCTTTACGTCTGATGACTTCTCAATTTTATTCTTCACTCTTGACAAAACTTCTAAGACTATATCAGAAATTTCATAAACATTGGTACCAAAGGAAAAAGTAATAGAACCCCATGATGATATCCATTTCCGGCAATCTCACCAACATGAGCCAAAAAGAACTAAATTGGCAGCTTTACTTTTGCTCTTATTATTGGTATAGCGTGAAAAAGAAGAAAAAGCAGGAGCTTCTTGAGTTTAAATTTTTAGAGAGAGCGAGAGAGAGATATGTAGAAAGACGACTAAAAGAGTCGAAATTTGGAATAAATGGAGAAAGATAAAGACGGAATCTACTTCAAGATGCGACTGAGAACTCCAGGTTTGGATTTTCTAGATGGTTTGTGATAAAATTCAATCCTAAATTCATGAATCCAATAATAAAGACAACTAAGAAATGTCACAACCCAGTACCTCTAAGGAGGGAACAAAAAAAAAAGTGAACTGGTAGAAGGTACTTATGGGAGCTTGAAACAAGCATATCGGTTATAACCCAGTTCTCTACTATTTTCTCACAACCAAACAAAGGAAACACCAAACCCAAATCCTCTACTCTCCACACGTTCTCTTCTTGATCCTCTAGTAAGCTACAGTACAAACATGAACATGATAATCACACGTGCAGAAAAAGTGAAGATAACAAAAAACGTTATAAGGGTCATTTCTTACTATCCCAAAGAGTCGATTCGATAAGTCTCGTTCCCATAGGAAAACGTAAGCGGAGCGGACCCTTCGGCAGTGGCAAGCCTCCGACCATGAATCACGCGGTCGCGGTTGGCCATGGCAGAGAAATACTGAAAACTACCCTTTGCTGGCAACTCATCAACCGCCAAAATTCCCTTAACTGGATCGGAGTAGCGGTGATGGATATCGAACCCGAATGTTCCAAAGCCGTGAGAAGTTCTCGCCGATGATAATAACACCAACGATAGTAACGAACACAGAAACTTGTAGTCGTAGATGTTAAGGAAACTGCAAAAGAAGACGCTAACTTGGGCCATTAACAGACCGGAATTCGCCGACCAAAAGAACAGAGAAGATCAAATGACGACACCCGGAGGGCAGGAACGCCGCTGTGAAACAACAGTGTCGTCTTCCGTTGTTGCGGAGAAAGTGAGAGAGAGGCACGTTATAAACAGAGGCGCGCGTGCGTTGGAGGGGTCGGATTGGGTTTGGGATATGGATCCTGTAGTATTGGGTATTTAAACAGTCTTGCTTTGTCTGATTCTATGATTTTCGCACTTGTGTCCTCAGTCAACTTTCCTCTTCCGTATTCCTACTCTCTCTCTTTTCTTTTTTATATTCGTTAAGTTCCCAACTCTCAAAACTCATGCTTAACTAACATGAAGCATGGGTTCTCAAGGATTAAAACAATATGACTTTATCCCTTGGAATATCCAGCAATGAAATGAAATTGCACCAATGTGCTTTGTAAACGCAGGACAGGAGGGTCAAAACATGATAAGTAAGAAAAGCAAGGACTCTGGACGAAAACATGATCATAAAGGTTGTTGGAGGGTAGTTGGCCGATAGTAACCCGTTACATCATTGATTATATCATACGAATCGTCTCCTAGTCGTAGTTTTTTGTTTTTTGAAGAAAGAATCCTAGTCGTAGTTCTTCATCAGAATCTAACAGGTGGCCTTTTTTATTATTAGTCTTTTGTCCATTCTGACATTTCCGATGAAGCCACATAAGCATGCCTGTATACGATATGAATATAGACTATATATATATATATATATATATATTCATTTTCTGAGTACAATATGGTAATGTGACAACAGCATGCGTGACAACAGAGGATTTCAGTCGGCTAGTTTGGGGTGTTACGATCTTGCTTTTCTTCAATTGCCAGCAATAAATGGCATAAACCCGCCTCCCTGGAGGGTTCCTACTCAAATAAACCAAGATTTTGCTGTAATTCATCTTTCTTTTCGCATGAGTTTTGATTCAACCTACTCTTCTTCTTTAGTTCACTAGTAATTCTTATCCATAAATTGGGCCGCAACAGTCACAGTGCTCATACATATTCCTCTAAACACGTGTCATCTCATTCAAAGTGTCCTGAGATGGTTGTCAAATACCAAGGACAACCTCATGATCATTAAAGCATTGAATCTCAGTACTAAACGCGTTCATACAGTGCCCACTAATAGCACATAGAGTTCAGACTCCACACGATAAGATCTTTTCCTTTTAATATTGCCATTTAGCATGCAAGAAGTAAGAAAAGGATGGCATTTGTCATTGTCACGTTGGTAAGCGACCACATGTTTTGGTACACCTAAACCAAATCAGTCTCCGTTTAAGACGAGTGTAGAGCAGGTGGACTGGACTCTCGTATGTGGAGCCTAAATACGTAAACACGCTGGTGGACGTTAGTGTGACGTTGAATATGAATGGCAAGGGATATGATTGAGGGTGTGCTTACGAAATGGCAATTAGAATTATAACGAATATAGTGAAAAATCAAAGAATGACCTCCATTTTATAAAATCAAATTTTATTTGTACAAAATTCATATACATACAAATGTAATATAATCTAATTACTTGCATTATCAAAAACTCTTTGTTTATGTTTTAAAATTTTGGAATTTTTAATAGATTAAATGTGGAGAACTTTTAAATTCTTTAATTTTGGGAGAAAATAATGTTGGAACATTTTAATATATTAACAATCTATGTGACAAGTTGAATGGCAAATTAAGGTGAACGCACTACAATGTTACTACACACTATTGAAAAGAAGGAAGAAGTATCACGTTAGTAGTGATACAGAGGTAAACGGACAATACAAGTGACAACAGCAAATATGGATCCAAACAAACTTGCAGCAGATGAGATATATACAGAGGTAAACGAACAATCATTCGTGGAACAAAAGAGATATATAAAGGTAAAGTCGATACATGCAAAAATAATAAAGGAATACCTTGATTCAATTTAGGAAAAACTGCCAGTATATGTTTGTCTAACAGTACGTTTCTGGTTTACTATAATGACCATCCTACTGAAATTCAGTTCAACACAAAGGGAGCCAACAACACCTTCCAGCGCACAAAACAACTCGCAGTTTCTGCACAAGATCCTTGATTATCAGTACATTATTAAGTCGTTACAAACATCTATAATCAACAATGCTTTATACAATACAAGACACAAAGGTCTACCCAGGCTCATGTACATCAAGTAAATGAACTTTAAAAAGTTCTAAAAGCAAGACATGCAAAAGTCGTGATTCTCAAAATAAAAATGTGTACATCAAAATGAAAAAACAACAAATTTAATAAGAGTTTTGTGAAAGTACATACAATAAATCACATAATGGAACCGAGTCCTATTCTAACAACATGATCTTGAAAATTCTTTAGTGGCAGGTCTTTTGTTAAAGGATCAGCAATCATTAATACAGTGATAATGTGTTCAATGACTACTTTGTTCTCTTTGACATGTTTCCTAATGGCCAAATACTTAATGTTGATGTGCTTACTTCAACTACCACTCTTGATATTTTTGGCTAAGAAAACTGTAGCTGAATTGTCATAGTACATTTTTAATGGCTTAAAAATACAATCCATAATTCTAAGCCCATATATGAAACTCTTCAACCATACATCATGTGAGGTAGCCTCAAAACAAGAAACAAACTCAACCTTCATGGTAGAAGTAGCAATCAAAGTCTGCTTTGAACTCTTCCAAGATACTGCTTCACTGGCAAACATAAACACATATCCAGATGTTGACTTTCGCGAATCAATACAACTAGCAAACTCCGAATCCATGTAGCCAAGTACTTTGAGATTGTCAGTTCGTTCATACATAAGCATGTAATTTTTGGTCCCTTGAAGATGCCTCATTACCTTTTTGGCAGCTCTGCAATAATCTATACCTGAGTTACTCTAATATCTTTCCAACATTCCACAACAAATGTAATGTTAGGTCTTGTACAAACTTGAGCATACATTAGGCTCCCTACTGTAGAAGCAAATGGAATATTTTTCATTTGTTCCATTTCAAGCTCTTTTTACGAGCACTGGTTCAAATTGAACCTATCACTCTTCATAACAGGTGCTATACTCGGTGAATAATCTTTCATTCAAAATCTCTCTAAGACTTTATTAATATAGATTCCTTGGAATATACCCAAAATGAATTGAAATTTGTCCCTATAGATCTTAATACCAATGATATAAGATGTCTCACCCATATCTTTCATGTCAAAATTCTTAGAAAGATATTGTTTCATCTCATATAGCAAACCCTTGTCATTGGTGGCAAGTATAATATCATCCACATATAGAACAAGGAAACAAATTTTACTCTCATTAACTCTCTGATATTCTCTACAAATCCATATGAAGAGATGATATCATGAAATTTCAAATACCAATGACAAGAGGCTTGTTTCAATCTATATATGGATTTTTTAAGCTTATACACCAAACGCTCACCATCACTAGGGAAGAATCCTTTTGGTTATTTCATATAAACCTCTTCCTCTATGTCTCCATTTAGGAATATTGTTTTCACATCCATTTTATATAGTTCAAGATCAAAATGGGCAACCAATGCCATAATCACTCATAAGAAATCCTTCTTAGATACAAGAGAAAAGGTCTCTGTGTAATCAATTCCTTCTTGTTGAGTAAATCATTTGACAACAAGTCTAGCTTTATATCTTTCAATGTTGCCTAATGAGTCCCTTTTTCTCTTGAAGACCCATTTACATCCAATGGCCTTTACACCATTAGGCAACTCAACAAGATCCTAGACTTTGTTAGACGCCATAGAATTTATCTCATCTACCATGGCATTGTATCATAATTGAGATTCATTGCAACTCATGGCTTGTGAAAACATTTCATGGTCATTTCGAATCCAATATTATAGTCAACTTCTTATAAATACACAACGTAACCACTAGATATTGCCAATTTCTTCTTTCTAGTTGATCTTCTTAATGTTGTATTAGCGTCGTCTTGAAGAGAAGCTTGTACAATTGGTTGCTTAACAACCTCTGGTGATTGCTGAATAATCGGATCTACTAGATTGTCATCAGCAGCTTGTAGTCTTGTAGAACTTCAATAATTAGTTGTTCAACACCCGTTTGACTTTAAGGGATGCTATGAATGACAATCAGTCAATTACTTAAAGTAGGAATTTGTATTTCATAATGATCATTCTTAAGAACTAAGTCTCGAGATTGATCACTCTCACTAATTAAGTCATTCTCAAGAAACTTTGCATTTCTTGATTCTACAAACCTAGTACTATGAGATGGACAATAAAATCTATACCCTTTGGACCTTTCACTATATTCAATAAAATATCCACTTATAGTCCATAGATCCAGTTTCTTTTCTTGTGGATTATAAACTCTTACTTCATAAGAGCATCCCCACACGTGTATATGTCACAAACTTGGTTTCCAACCTTTCCATAAATCAAATGGCATTTTTTAAATGACTTTGATTAGAACTCGATTTAATATATACACTATCGTTTTTAGAGCTTCAGCCCATAAGAATTTAGGAAGCTTAGAGATACTAAGCATACTCCATACCATGTCTAATAATGTTCGATTTCTTCTTTCTTCTACACCATTTTGTTCTGGAGACCCAGGCATGGTGTATTGAGCTATTATCCCAAGCTCCTGAAGAAACTTCACAAATAGACCAGGTACTTATTCATCCTCAGTGTATCTACCATAAAATTCTCCACCTCTATCCAATCTCACGATCTTTATTTGCTTACTGCATTGTCTCTCTACTTACGTTGTAAATACCTTAAAGGTGTCTAATGCTTCATTCTTGTTATGATGCAAGTAGAGGTACCTATATCACGAGTAATCATCTATACATGAGATGAAGTATTTCTGACCATATGAGTCCATTTTTGCACTACAAATGCCTGTATATATGATCTCTAATATGTCTGAACTCCTCTTAGCACCTTTCTTTTTCATGTTGGTTTACTTTCCCTTTATGCAGTCCACATAAACATCAAAGTCAGTAAAATCCAAAGTATTAAGTACTCCATCATTCACTAATTTTTTAACTCTTTCAAGGAAAATATATCCCAATCTTAGGTGCCACAACATAGAAGATTGTTCATTCATAACACATCTTTTAATATCAACATTATTATTGTGAAATATATTTTTTGCAATTTAATTCCGAAAAGACCATCAATCATTGTACCATTTCCAACAAGATTAGATCCATGATATAATCCAAATGTATTTGAAAAGTTAAAGGAATATCCCAAAGGTACAAGTCTTGAAACTAAAATAAAATTTCTAGAGAAACTTGGAATATGAAATGTTCTTGCCAAATTCAAAACAAAACCAGAATTTGAAACTAATTTACATGTCTCAACGGCTTCCATATGTAAACGCATCTTATTGCTTGAAAAGATGCAATGTTCACGACCCACTGGCTTCCTGTGGTTTAGAAAACACTGCAGGGCATCAGATGTCCAAATGAGATGATTTTTAGTTTTTAGTAAACTAGAGATATAGGGATACAAATCATATGAAGAAATCGAATTGTGATTCAGCTGCTAAGATGTTCAATTTCTAGATGGAAGTTGTTCATAGTACACTGTTTTTGAATGTGAACAACCCAATAATGTTTGAGGTATATCTTCCAAATTACTGAACCAAATTGAGTGATTTTGGTGTCGATAGAAACTTAAGACATTGGAGAATAACTTTCTAGAAGGAAGTGTTGCATAATTTTGCCATTCACCTTATCATATTTAGTATGCAAAGTTAACCTGTATGTGTATTACAAGAAAAATCTGAAGTGGTCAATGAAGTTATGAAATGGTTTTGACATTGATTTATTATGGTCCAAATTATAAGTACTCATGGTATTAATGAGAGCTTTGATATTTGAATGATTTGTTAATAAGGATCGCAATAAAAGACCCTGGATTATCATGAATATGCATTGTACATAATTCATTTCATTCATGTGCATTATTAAACACTTATGATTGAACAAATTGTGATACATGGGTATGTTGTTTAATATAAAGGAGCAACTAAAACGTCAACCTCCAGACGTTGCCAGAACTTCCAGGCATTAGCTTCAGGAGCAACTGGTGAGTAACCTAGATGGTCTCACTTAATTACTTGTTTGCTTAGATTATGTTTTGAATGACAAATGAATGTGTTTGATTGTGGATTTTGGATAGAAGGTTCGATGATTGTGTAATATGGATTGAGATATTGAAGTGCTACTTGAATGTGAATGTAAAGACCTATGTGCTTTATAATGTGATTGATTGTGGTACATGCATTCCATTCATGAATGCATAATCAAATAATGGCAGTTGTGACCAGAGTAGCCACCAATCAGAGCTTAAAGCTTAATGAGTTAAAAGAGCCTTAAGCTTAAATAGTGATTAAGAGCCTAAGGCTCACTATGTAAAATGAGTCATGTATCCTCATCGAATAAGGGACAGTTATTAATGAGCCTGGTATCCAAAATAGATATGGAACAGTTCAGGCACTCGGTCACAACAACGTAATAATTGAAAAGTGTCTCATGAGTATTTCACATGCATATTGTTAAGTATGTTTGCTGGAGTGAAATGCCAAATTTACCTATGCTTAAGTGAAAATATGATATTTATGTAAAGTGCAGTATGAGATTATATATTATGTGAAATGATGTGTTGCATGAATTGAGTGAACCATCGATGATAGTTACCTTATTAAGTTCGCAAAACTTACCAAAATTGCAACATTGTCTTTTCAGGACCGAGAGACGACTCTAGCTACTGAGACGCTCTACCAGCTGTGTGGATTATGATTGGAAAGAGAAGTCATGGCTCAAATGTCGGTCAGCTGGAATTTGTGGATAGATTAGTTAGCCTTTGAATATTTTCCTCTTTCATATAGTACTTTTGTACTAGGTCTTGATGTTGTACATATAGAAAATGTTGAAAGACACAATGTAGACATTCGATTTTATGAAATGAAATGAGAAAAAAGTTGGTTTTAAAATATTGTGATTTTTCTTATGATACTTTGTAAGTGAATTATGATACCATGCCATGTGAAGTGAATGTAGTGATCAATCGTAACTCGTCCTTATCATAGGATATGTACCAGAATGACCTCCGGGCATTCTGGTATGTACCCTGCGATAAGGGGGCGCTACACACATAGTCATATAATATAGCTAGTCTTTTCTTCTTTGTAGACCTTCACAATATTGTTTCTTGTGGTGTCACTTAATCATTTATGACTTACAAATTATTTACTGGTTCATTATTGACATTCTCGTCTTGTAGGTTTAGAGCATTAACTTGTTACTCTGGTATATTGTGTGACTATGATACAACAAAAGGAACAACAAGTTGAGAAGAGACTCTAGGTGAAGGATTTTCTATTTGATTCTCTTGAATATCTACCTTTCCCAGTTCCCAACTCCCACTGATTTGTCCATTTTCAATGAACTTAGCATTACTAGACTCAACTATTCTTATATCATAGTTAGGACAATAAGATATACACTCTTTGGACTTTTATGGATAATGGATGAAATAATCACTAAAGGTTTATTTATAAAAAAAATATTAATAGTTTTTACATCAAGCTTCTTTTCACGAGGATTATAATTAAAATGGTTAAAGTTTATTAATAATTAATTATTTTATATTTATAAATTATTTTCGATTTTGTAAATCATGTTATATATGAATTATAATGATCTTGATATTTATTTAAAACTATGGAAAAGTCTTGCATCTTTTTTTTATTACAAGGGAACACAAAACCAAAGGAAGCTAAATAGTGCAGTGTTCTACGGGACACTGCTCCGTGTGAGTCACGGTGGATGAGCTCCTCGACTGCCAAGGGAAGCGCTTGGAAAACATGAAGGCTTGGGCGGTCCATCGCTACTAGGGCTGCTAGAAGATCCGCACACTGGTTCCCCTCCCAGGATACATGTTGGATCTGCACGTTCTAGTCTCGTAGGAGTAGACCGCGGATACCTGCCAACAAAAAATTGTTCACATCAATCGAAGTATTGGAAGAGGTAAGTATGTTAAGGATTTCCTGGGAATCCACTTCTAGGATGACTCGGCGGTACCTAAGGGATCAAGCCAGATTAAGGCCTGAATGGACTCCCCATAGTTCATAAAAGTTATATTAAATGTTGTTAACAGGATGACCTAACTCTAACTCTTAAATTTAATTTAAACTAATAAATTATCTTAAACTTATTGATTTGGTGAGTTTAAAACTTGAGTTAATTTATCACATTACAACTTCTAATATAATATGCATGTCACCCATATTTTGTTATTATTTTTAACAGAAAATTAAGATTAAAGTTTTTGATAATTATAAATTAAGAACTTTTTTTAAAATTACTTAAGCAACAAAAGATTTGCTTTGTCTTTTTCGTGTTGACAAAAATACACCATTTTTAATAATGCGCCCTTTTGGTCCTTTATTAATGGGAGTGGAGGACCACATAATTATAAGAAACATCCTAGGTAAGCGGACTTTGGACTATCAAATCTTATTTTATTGCAAAACTTTGAATTAAGTGTAATAATGCCGATGACGATGATCCAAGGTAAGCACATATTCACAAACGTAATCTATGCCGAAATACCATAATCTCTCTACTACACCAGTTATTTTGAGCCCAAAGCACAAAGATTCGGCATTGCGAGACGCAGCTTTTAAACCACAATAAGCCCAAAACTGAGGAACTTTACATGAGATTGGAGAATGGTTTGAATTTTATTATTATTATATTGTTAAATTTTAAATCTCTAGACGTCCGTGAAGATGGATGGGAAGCATGTACTTGAGTCGTGATTGAATGATATTGCTGGATTACGTAGGCTGTTGACTTCTCACTACCAAAAGAAGAGAAATACGGTTATTGCTATTTGTTCCTCTGGAGTTGGGCTTCAACGCTGGCAAGAGGAAGAAATCTGTGGCGCCTGTTGCTATGTTTGGGTATGAACATGAACTAGTTCAAGCAGATTGAATGATGGGATGGAAACTGTCCATCTTTATAAACCAGCTTTTGCATATTTGTTTTTATTTTTGCAATATGTTTCCTTTGCTTTCTGCTACAATTTTTTTTTTAATCTTTACACTGCTACAATGCTTTATAAAGTTTTAACTCTTCTTATCACTTCTTGAGATGGTGGTACATGAGTAGGTATTGTTCTAATTGGCCAATGACTAGTGGTACTTCTATCTTCAGTGGAAACGTTTATCCATCCTGAAGAACGTGGTATTTTCTCTGGCGTGCCTTCAAGGAATTTATTGCACAGAATACAGTGAACTGCGCATGGCTTTCTTGTTAATTCAACTATGTCCTCTTTTTTCAGGCACCTTTAAGTTATGTAAGACAGGACTGCAATGCTAAGGCACTTCAATATAGTGTCAGGGATGAAGATGAGCTAGAGTCTAATTATGCTAAGACGCGTATTAGCATTCTTTGCTTTTCACATCACATTTGTAACAACGCTACGCGGTCTACAACCAGCTCTCTAGTTTGACCGGACTTGTTGATATGGCTGTAATTAAGTCATTTTTGCCTCACATTCTTTTCACAGAAGCTTCCTCACCGTCTCATATGACTAATTTTGTTCAAATAAGAAGTAATTAATTATCGTTCGGCCAGGACTACCCTCCCTCCTCATTCGGGTGTAAATTAATAAATATCCATATACTAAGCAAAAGTCAAATTATCAACATCAGGAAACAGGAAATTTTCTAAATTACGCGTGAACACAGGGAAAGAATGGGCAGATACCTTAAGCCATAGGTTAGCTTGCTTTAAGAAAGCTAGATAGTGGGAATCAAACTATCAAAGAGCTTTGAGTCGTTGACCCGTCTTGATATTTTTGGGATTGAAGACGAGTAAACCTTAACTACAAGATAAGATGTTAAGCCAAAGGCAATGCCACCATCTAAAACATTGGAAGAATTATGTAGTCATCAAATCAGACTAGGCGTGCATAGGAGCAACTTTAGGTTACCATCTCTAATGGAATCAGTCTCAAATTATATTAATGCAATTTTAACTAATATTTCATCCTACTTATCTCTGAATTGATTCCTTTTGCATTGATAACTTCTGCAAGTTATAGTTCATCATTTGAATCTTAAATAAATCTCTTAATGTATGGTTTTAATTGCGCCTTATTAAATTTTTAGTTGCATTCCACTTTTCTATATATAATGAAAATTACTCATTTGAATTTTAATAATTTTAGCATTTAAATTTTAATATGGTATTATGACATTTTTAATCTTCTTGTTATATTCATTTATAATATTTTTTAAATTAAAGCATTGTATTGATAAAGTAGGATCTAAGAACACTCTCGGAGAGGATCTATAGGCTCCTTAGTCTTTTACAACAAAAGCTTAATATTTACAAAGATTTTTATAATATTCTTAGTAAAGTATATTTACAAAGATTTTTCAATTGATTCTTTTAACGTTACTAATTTTTTATTTAAGCCCTTTCCATTGATTCTTTTAATTTAAATGGACAATCAAATCAATTTGAAGATGACACGAAGAACTACCACTACAAGAAAAATCTTATTTACCGACGGAAAATTCCGTCTCCATATTACATGTGTCTTGTCAAGTTTTACATCGTGCAAGACATATGAATAAAAGATCCAGGAAGATGATATGGGAAGTTCATCCGCAACCACATTGATAAAGAGCAAAAAACTGTAATAAAAAACATAAGCACTGACCTCAATCGAATCGCAAAGAAATGTTCTTGAAGTACGTCACCGTAGAAGATGATGATAGAGCTACAATGGACAAGCACATTGGACAAGTATTGGTCAAAGTATTTTTTTTTTAAATGATGAATCTTCTTCTAGTTTAAATGATATTAAACCAAGTGAGAGTTCTACAAAATATGATTGTAAAGAGTATTTCAAGTCAATGTTAAATCCCAAACTTAAGCAACTTGAATTAGATATTTATTTGAGTCTAGCATTTTATAGATCCAAATAATAACATTGATATATTAGAATAAAGTTTGAAATATCAGGCCAAGTGGGAGAATGTTGGAATTTGGTATGATTAGTGGCCATATTCTCTATATATTAATAATATTATTAATATAATTAACTAGTCTTATTTGGTTTATATTTTCTATTTAATGCTAGAATAAATCTCAACTATTTATTTTGGTTACTTGATGGATGTACAAATTAAAAGTTATAAATATATAAATTGGTTCTCTCTATACTAATTAGTGTTACAGAAAGTTTTTCATCAAGTTCTCTGTAACAAAATGGGAGCTAAGAGAGACAAACCAATTTTAACAAAGGATACAGTCGAGTTTCTTAATCTCCTTACAATAATGATGTCTTCCACATTAGATATATATTATTATACCCTAATTATAATTGTTTATTCAAGATCCTAAAGTTATAAAAATCAATTTCGATTTTATGTTATAATGATCATGTTTTTCAACTTCTTCCTTTTCATCTTTTCTTATCATTTTTTCATTGCCAGTTTTTACATTTCTTTAACTTCTTTTTTAAAAGCTTTAAGGGCATGAATTTTTATGCCTAAGGGACTGATTTAGTTCTTTTCCATTATAGGAATATAACCAATTGTAATCCAACTTTCCAAGAGAGGTTTGTCCCTCTAAATAACCTTTTACAACAATTCACTCAACTTGCTCCCCTACTTAATCCCGTTGCTTCTTCCTTTTCGGCATCTTAATTAAAACTACACCCTTATCCCACTCCCTTGCTCATCTTACATATGTTAGTAAGTAAAACAATTCAATTGACTTCTTTGATCCTTTATCCACTCATTAAACTATACTTTCAAGCTCTCATCCATCTAAAATAGGCTTCTTAAATTTTAGTAATTAACAAGGTTTGCTTAAGAAATCCTAGAGTCATGCAGTGTGTCATCATTTAATACAAGAAAAAGCTCAAGTTCATTCCTAGATGTTGAGAAGTAGACTCTATGGTTATCTCTCATCTTGTCGAGGTGTTAAAAGCAAGGGTTATAAAATATAACATATCACTACTTAGCTACTTTATTGAAAAAAAGTTGTTTATTTCGCAAATCTAAGTTTAGGATGAAGCCGATTGGAGAAAATATGAACTTACAAAAACACTGATCAATGAATACAATTTCTTTATCTTCAAGTTTAGTGTAAACTCGAGTTTGATGATAATTTTGAAGATAAGACCTTGTCATATTAATGGAAAGCCATTACTTATTCAAATACAGAAACATAGAATGATTTTAGATAAAAATAAAATGAAACACATTTATGTTTAGGTCAGCTTTTAAAATATGCTCTTTAAATACTAGTCAACTATTGGATTGAACTACCTAAGTAGCTCTTTGGGGAAACTAATTTGTCTTGATGAAAACACGACAAGTGTAAGGAGAAATGGATATGCGAGAATTTACATAAAGATAGAACACACAAAGAATTTCCAAAACACTAAAATTAAAGAGATTCGATAAAGATAGAGGGTTGTTTGAAACATAAATATCGCTAAGCTATTAATGGAAACCCACAATGCAAAAAGAAATGAAAATTTAGGAACCTACAGGTAAAAAGTTCATCATAAGGAAATAAATTAAGGCTTTAGGATTAGAATTAAAAAAAATACTTAAGTTAAAAATTAAAATAGAACAACTCAAGACAATACTAATAGTGAGAAACAACTTCCTCATATTATAAGTGGTTCTTATGTCTTATTTCTATATATTCACTTGGAATTTTTAAAGGTGTCCTCAAGATTAGTGGAAGAAGAATATAAGCTCAAAAATTGAAGGAAACTAGTAGGAACAATATGGAATCTCAAACTAAGGTACTTGAAGTGAATCATCAAATAGTTGTTCATTAAATAACATACAATTCAGGTCTAGACAAATCTTGACCTTGAAGGATAATTTTCCTAAATAACAACTAACTAGAAAATCTTTATATGATCACTCCCCCATCAAATAGGGACTAAAGACAATTGTGAGAGCTTTAGTAAGTCCCTTATGAACATCTAATAAGCCTATAGATATCAACATAAAAGAAGAACTTAGTGAAGCTTTAGAGATAAAACAAAGAAGAAACAAAAAAAAACAAGAAGAAAGGGACATAAACCCTAAGATCATTTTTATAATCATATAATGGAATGTCAGGGGCGATAGGTTATTTATGATCAATATAAACAATATGGACATAGCTTTCTAACTTAAGATTACATTTTAAAAAATGTGTTAGTGACTATAGTTGACTTTGTTTAGATAAAATTTCCTAGAAAGAGGAAGAGGTTTGATTTTTTCCATTATTGATCATAAAATTTGACTGATACCACTATGAAAAGAATATTATGACCTCTAGTTGTAACTCGATAGCTAGAGTTTAATTCTTTTTATAGTTAAACAAATGCATTATAAAAGAAATAATTAAGTACAACAATAAGATATGTTACATAGGAAACAAGAAATGTGACAAAAGCAGTTAGATCTTTAGATAAGTTTATTCACAAAAGCAAGATTAGCTTTAATAGCTAACTTAGTGCAAGTGCCATATGTTGCAAATTAATGGGGAGAACAAGGATTGGAAATTTTGTGCAATAGTTATGCTTTTTATGTGTGTAATCAACTTTCTAAGATAAGCTTCCATAACCACAGTTTGTGCTGTAAACAAGCAATTGTTCTTTTCATTCCATATATAGTAAAATAATTCTCCATAAAATGCTTTGAATATCTTACTATTAGCAATAATATTAAAGTGGTATAGGGAATCCATTCTAGGATTTAAGAGCAACTTGCATTGGGGAAAAAGAGATTAAATAATATAAGGATGTGTTTCATAAATATGACGAGAATCTGTAACAAAAGAATAAATGATCCAAGGTTTTTAGAGTTGCTTCATAATATAAAGCACAATTCAAATCTCGAATAGGATATAAATACAAATATTAAAAAACATTTAAATATAAAAACAAAAAAACTAGAGACATCGACCAAATGTATCGGAGAAAGAGGGGAGGAGTGACTTACCTGTCGAAGACCACAACGACGATGAGGCGACAGGCGGCGACTCCACTCGGCGGCGACCGACGACGTTGGAGGAGGAAGAACGAAGAAGAAAGGAGCTGCAGAAAGGAGAGGAAGAAAGGAGAGAGCAGCTGCGCGCGGGAGAGGAAGAAAGGAGAAGTGCATGAGGGTTTAATAATTTATCAAACGATGTCATTTTGGTTTAAGAAAGGAGAAGTGCACGAGGGCTTAATAATTTATCAAAACAACGTTTAATAATTTATCAAACGATGTCATTTTGGTTTAAGAAAGGAGAAGTGCACGAGGGTTTAATAATTTATCAAAACGACGTTGTTTTGATAAATTATTAAGCCCTCGTGCACTTCTCCTTTCTTCCTCTCCTGCGTGCACCAAAACGACGTCGTTCTGGTTTTAATAAAGGGGCTGAATCCAACGTTTTTACCGACCACTTTACCGACCGAAATGTTTGTCGGTAAATATCCTCCATAAACACTCAGTGACGGAATATTGAACCGTCGCAGCACTTCTATTCCACAACCAACTTCGCCGACGGCTATACGTTTTCGGTCGGTAATTTCAAAGTTTTAATACCGTCGGTAATATTCCGTCGCAATTCAACATTTTCCTTGTAGTGTACGTGGATGTTTACCTCTAAACTTAATAAGCTGACTAAATTAACAATAGGGTCGCTTTTGCTACATTTCCAAATGTTGCCCTACTCTCCAAAATTCAAGTCCACCTTCTCGTTGGCTTTTGATAAACGCCCTCCTTCTCAATTCTCTCCACATCTCCAATTCTTGGCCCTCAAAAAGTCGCATTTGCTGCTGAGCAAACCATTCTGTTCACCTCCCCAACCACCCAAACTCCATGGTATGAGAATGATGAAGTGTCAATGTACTAGATTATAGAAGCCAGGAGATACAATTACATGATACTGAATTTTTGTCTGGCCAACTGTATTCAATACAAGAAAATTAGTTATTAGCGATGAATAATTACTAACGGAAACTGAACCGTTGGAAATTACTGATAGAAAATCATTATTCGTCAGTAAAATTGTCAAAAAAATTTCAAATTGCGAAAAAAATATCTGTCGGTAAATATGGAGGGACATCACCCCAACAAGTTTTCCGACGGAATATGGTGGCTATAAGAAATGACGAACGGAAACTGAACCGTTGGAAATTACTGATAGAAAATCATTATTCGTCAGTAAAATTGTCAAAAAAATTTCAAATTGCGAAAAAAATATCTGTCGGTAAATATGGAGGGACATCACCCCAACAAGTTTTCCGACGGAATATGGTGGCTATAAGAAATGACGACTAGTAAAGAAATCGAGAATAATTGGCAGAGTAAATAATGCTAGAGTTTATCGACAGAGTTTTCGTCAGTATGTCGTTGTTTGCTTTTGGTTAAGCATTTTAAAAAAACAAAAACGGTAAATTATGGTCATAAATGTCGTCGTTTGCTTTTGGTTAAGCATTTTAAAAAACGAAAACGACATCGTTTGTTTTAACATCAAATGACGCCATTTGTTTCGTTAAACCTAAAACTACCGCTGCTTCTTCCACCCCCTCCCATTTTCCTCATCCATCCCGCGCAACCCCATTTTTTTCTCTCATCTGTCGTCGTCGTTCGACTGTAGCTGTCGTTGTCCCACCACGCCTCCTCCTCGTCCCACTACGGGTAGCCAACGTCGTCATCTCTGTCGCAAGCGAAGGCCACCGCGGGTCATGCCACCACACTTCGTCGCCTCTTGTGCTCACTATCGTCGTCGCATATGCTTTAGGTACTTATTATTGTTTCTCGTGCACCACACCTCGTCGTTGTCGTTGTCCTGTCAATGTATAGGTTAATTACGTATCGTTAATTTGGTTCTGTAAATGTGGATGTATTATCTGTAAATGTTAACAGTGAATATGAAAAATGTGGAGTTGGTTCTGTAAATTTGGATTTGGCTTTGTTAGATACCTTGGATAATTTTTTTACTAGATTTAATGCATTAATGCTTTCATTATTTGAACCTATAAAATTAATATCAAAATCCATACAACCAATAAATTGAGTTACTAAATTAAATGATTTAAGATTGTGTGTATATGCGACATTGATGGTTCATTATTAGAAATGTTAGTGTTGTGGGATATGATTGACAATAATAATGTTCAGCGTTTATTGGATAGTTCTTTTTGTAAAGGAACACTTTGTGTGGTTCGCTAACTAATTAATCGATTTTATTTTGATAATCTGTTTGAATAAGTGTTACGCTACAATTATTTTAAGGAATCTCTTATCCTTCAATTATACATGTTATTAATTGATAAATATCTTTGATTAATTATTTAACAATTAATGAAGGAGAGTCGAGAAGCAATTGAATTAGACTAAGTAGCGTCATCCAAATTTGACCTTTTGATTCATACCTTATTTAAGCAACTTAGGTATCTACATAAGCCTCATCTCTAGTCATACCTTATATCCTTTTGATTCATGCCTTATATCCTGCTCTAACTGCAAAGTTCCTAAATTAAGTGGGTTAGATTGCAATTAAGAAGGAGATGAGGAGAAAAAGCGAAAGAAAACGAAAAAATAGCACACTTGAATTGATAAGAGGGAGATGAGTGTAAAAAATGTGAAAATGGGGGGTAAAAACAGGAAGAGGACTTCATAACATTAGAAAAAGAAAAAGCTGGTATTTGGAACAACCCATAGGAAATGCAGGAAATGGCCCTTGGTTTTCCTTTTCCCTTTGGTGAACCAACTCTATTTCTCTTTTAGCCTTGTGCAAAAAAGAGTTTGATGGATTTGAACTTTGAAATTCTTAAATTGATGTTCATGATGTCTTTGTTTTATCTTCCATACTTTTGAAGACAAAGCAAATTTTTATGCTAGTTGTAATCCTCTTCAAATAGTGTTGCATTCCCACCAATTAACTAATATGATTTTTTTTCAAGCCTTATTTTATGTTGAAGAGCGTCGCTCATCCCTCTTCTTTGTAATCTGTAGTTGGACGACTAATATCTACTGTATGTGTTGCTATAATAATACATTAATTAGATGCGTTTGAGTTTTGTGTGAATGCAAAGAAGGTCATGATTTTGTGTTGTTTAGAATATTCTTATAATCTTTGATGAGTTTTTATGTTCTTCTTAATAGTCTAACTATTTATGTTTAGGTTATGTTTGAATCATTGATGAGTAGATGTATCATTACATAAGCATTTACTGTGTGTGGAATGAGTTTAAAATCCTATGGATGACTTGAGGCATAATAAACTCCTAGGATGGTATATAAGTTGGAAAACTAAGATGCAACTCCCATGAGGCTTATCAGTGAAAAATTCCACGAGCCTATGAGTCACAGTGAGAACTTGTTTTCTTGATTAACAGATGTAAACAATGTCACGTACCATAGTTTTGAAATCAATTGTAGGTGATTAACTCAATTGATTAATACTTCAACTTCGTTGTGATTAATGCAAACTTAGTATTAATACAAGAAATTCATGCAATTTATAGACAAGACAATTGTTTGCATAAAAACCCCTAAGACGGTATATAACCTGGAAACTCATAATGCAACTCCCATGAGACTTATCGGTGAAAAATTTCACGAGCCTAAAAGTTACAGCAAAAACTTATTTTCTTGATTCACAGGTGTAAACAATGCCACGTACTATAGTTTTGAAATCAATTGTAGGTAATTAATTCAATTGATTAATACTTCAACTTTGATGTGATTAATGTAAACTTAGTATTAACATAAGAAATTCATACATTTTATAAACAAGGCAGTTGTTGCATAATAAACCCCTAAGACGGTATATAGGCTGAAAAATCGTGATGCAGCTCCTGTGAGACTTATCGATGAAAAATTTCACGAGCCTAGGAGTCATAGCAAAAACATGCTTTCTTGATTCACAAGTGTAAACAATGCTATGTACCATAATATTGAAATCAATTGTAGGTGATTAATTCAAACGTAAATACTTTAACTTCAATGTAATTAATGCAAACTTAGTATTAACATAAGAAATTCATACGTTTAATAGATAAGACAGTTCTTTGCATAATAAACCCTTAGGACGATATATAGGTTGGAAACTCGTGATGTAGCTCCCGTGAGGCTTATTTGTGAAAATTTCCACAAGCCTAGGAGTCATAGCAATAACTTGCTTTCTTGATTCTCAAGTGTAAACAATGCCATGTACCATAGTATTGAAATCAATTGTAGGTGATTAATTCGATTAATTAATACTTAGGAGATGTTGTGTAAAGTTTAGATGTTCTGTAAACTTAGGGAACATGAAGGATACTAACTATGAAATCACTCTTTTAAATTAACAGTTTTGCAGAAATGAGTAATGTTGATAGATCTTGTATGTATAGACGATTAACACCTAATGGTTTCATTAATCCTGAGTTTGTTAAGGGAGTTGAAGCTTTTATTCATTATGCATGTTCTTAACCTGCATATATGGATGACCCAAATATTAGATATTCATGTAAAAAATGCAAACACATTTGTTTCCTTCCTATTGATGAAGTGAACGGGCATTTGTTGAGAAAGGAGTTTGTTCCAAATTATTTTGAGTGGGCACGACTTAGGGATCCATCTATTTATAGCGCCTTAAGGGATAATGAAGTAAACTCGTTAGTGAATGTGGATGAGTTTGAAGTGGGATTGGATTTAAAACAAATAATGTGGATACAAATGAAAATCCTTACATGCAAATGATTTATGATGCAGTCGGTTATACCTTTCAAGAAAATATAGAAAATCTTGAAAAAGAACCAAACACATATGCAAAACAATTTTTTGACTTACTACACTCAACTGACCAAGAATTATGGCCAAATTGTGAGACAATGACTCAATTGTCTTCAATTGCTTGAGTATTGAACATAAAGTCTGAAGGCATATTTCTGATCATTGTTTTTATAAAATTCTTGGATGGTATAATGAATCATTGCCTCTTAATCATACAATGGTTGATAGTTTTTACAATATGAAGAAACTTAATAAAGATCTTGGTTTGCCTGTTGAAAAGATTGATTGTTGCAAATTGAGATGTATGTTGTATTGGGGAGATGATGTGGAATTATAAGAGTGCAAATTTTGTAGTCACTCTAGGTTCAAGCCTAAAAAACATTCTATGAAACAGAAATTAGTATCCTAGAAGCGGATGTATTATTTTCCACTATCTCTAAGACTTCAAAAACTATATGCTTCTGATGTTATTGCATCTCACATGAGATGACATAAAGAATACGAACAAGAAGATGGAATAATGAGTCATCCATCAGATGTACTGACATGGAAACATCTCAATAACACCTATTATGAGTTTGCAGCTGAAAGTCGAAATGTTAGGTTGAGATTGTCGACAGTTGAATTCCAACCTTTTGGTCAGCCAATCAAAATTCCATATAATTTGTCTCCATGGATGTGTATGGATGAGGCATATATGTTCTTGACAATGATTGTGCCAACATAGAATAACTATTGGTATATTCACCGATGGTTACACAAAATGTCCGTTGGTAAATTTGCGACGAATATTCTGTGATTCGTTGCAAATTATTATCTATGGTCGTTTCTCTGGTACCTTAGTCCATTGGAGAATTCCGTTACTAACTTAGCTTACCGACGAATTGTGTAGATTTTCCATTGCTAAACTTCATTTTTCTTGTAGTGATTACTTATTCTTTATTATCATTACATATGCAATAAAACTGAGAATAAGCAGACTAGTTTTTGTATGGATAGCTAGCTTTTTGGAATACTTCGGATGTTTCAAATTACGTACTTTTTTCATATAGTATAAAAGTAGGACTCATGTTCCCAATTACAACTCTTTTGGCTAAAGAGAAAAGGCGCCATAATAATGACGATAAGAGTCTGAAAAGGTGGATAAAAAGAAACAAACATAAGCCCACTTCTACAATTGGTTCATATTTGCACAACGATTGTTATTCTTAATGCTGCTACTCCCTGCAATATATAATAAAAATTGAATTCCTGAAAATAAAGAAGTCCTAAAAGAAGTTCTTTTGCTCGTTTCATTATCAAACACACCTAACATTTTGGCTATTTTTTTAATCTTGTTTTCATATTTTGTGTCCAAAAACATCATCTTTGTCAAACAAGTAACTTTGAAGCAAAATCTAAAGAACAGTGAAAAGGTGGAGGAAATACGATAGAAAGGAGAAGATTTCACCACCGGAATTGAAAATCAAAGATGTCGAGGAACTAAATGAAATCGAAGAGACATGTGTAAAAGGTGATTGAGAGGTGAGATGGGTGTTTCTTAAGAAAAGGTGCTAGCAACGCAAAACTACTTGATCAGGACAAGCAATTCCGGTCCCCGATTAGAAATAGCATGAAGAATTCTTGAATTGTTATTATTCTTTTCATGTAAAGAGCAAAAATTAATAAATGCAAAGGAGAAAAGTGAATGTGAATTCTGGAGAGTAAGAGAACCCCCATTTAAGACTTTTTTGAGTTAGGGGGCGGTTGGCTCGTGTGGAAGAATGATAATAAGAATAAAAATGAATATAGTGAGGGATGAGAATGGACATTATCATTAGAATTATGATGGTTGGTTAAGAGGAATGAATGATTACCATTACCATTGATAGTGGTTGATTTGTAAAAATATTAAGAAATAAAAATTTATTATATTTTAATTAATTAATTACAATATTGTAATTAATTGTATTTAATTAATTAGTATTAAAAATATATATTTTAAAAAAGTCAACACTAAGGAATGAGTTTCATTTCTCTACTAAGGGTGTGCTTGTTTGGTAGGTATGAAAAAAAGGGAATAGGTATGGAATGAAAGATTGAGTTTGGTAAGGGAATATGATCATAGAGTTATTATTTTGATTACTCATTTTTGGGTAATACCCCATTCCTCTCCTAATCTAGAGGAATGAGTATCATTGTTATGTAAGGATGTGCTTATTACAATTAATTAAAATATTACTAATTAAAATATAATTGTTAATTAATTCAAATATTGTAATTAAATATAATTAATTAAAACATTATTAATAATTAATTAACTACAATATAATTAATTAGTTTAATTAATTAATTACAATATTTTAATTAATGAATAATTATATTTTAATTACTTATATTATAATTGATTAATTAAAATATAATTAATTAGTTATAATATAAGTAATTAAAATATAATTATTCATTAATTAAAATATTGTAATTAATTAATTAAATTATAATTAATTAGTTACAATATAAGTAATTAAAATATAATTATTCATTAATTAAAATATTGTAATTAAAATATTATTAATT
>JAOQMR010000211.1:18479633-18531023 GCA_027563865.1 Erythroxylum pelleterianum | reverse complement strand
CCCCCATTTCCCCTCCACAGGTTTTGAGCAAGAAACTGGGTCATCGCATCGGGTTTGAGGCAACTCCGATGCAGTTTTTTGTTTAGAAGTCCTATGTTAGAAAACAAGGTTGTGGATAGCGTTTTGAAACTAATGATGTACCTTGTATTGTGTTCTTGAGACTTTGATTGTATTTGGGCTCGATGTCTCTAATTTCCATGTAAATGTAAAGAAATCGAAGTTGTAATGTAGCTTATGTTTACTGTTATAAGAATGTATGGTTGTATGATTGGATGTAAAAGCAAGCATGAGCTTGTATTTTCCTTTATGGATTGGAAATTAGTGGATGCTTAGAAGTACGGTTACTTTATAGTTTGAGACATGTTTAGAATCCTAAGTTTGCGTTGCTGCTGCCCATTTGAGTTAATAATTGAGATAATTGAGTTGGATTGTAGTTGGATGATTGGATAAAGAAGATTGAAGTGAGTTTATGCAGATTTGAAGTTTGGATGAGTAAAAATTGAAGATTTAGCTAGAGCAATTTTAGGGGAGATGCTGTCCAAATTTTCTTAAAAATGGACAACAACTTCACTTAGGTTGTAGACTTCCTAAACGTTTGATTTTGAATAAGAGGTCTTCTGGAAGTTCGTAGAGCATAGTAAGATCTGTAAAATGGTAGAAAATGGGTAATTTTTAGACTTAAGATGAAAAAGTTATGAACATTTAAAGTTTGCTACCCACTATGCAATTAGGGTTCTCGGATTACTATTCACTGGGCATTTTGGGCTGAACCTTCGGAAGGATTTTTCGCCCCTTTAGAGCGGGAATCGATTTTTCCATCCTTCACGAAAAATGTAGATGGTATTTTTATCTTTCCAACGAGGTATGATATGTCTCGTTCGGAATTAGGAGTAAAAAGTTATGAGGGTCGAAAGTTAACTTTTTACTATTCCTTTGGTCAATTACTATTCATATGGTCAAAAAGGTACTATTCATTTGGTCTTTCTTTAGGCAAAACTTTGTAACAACTTATGACCTCCTTAATGGATGTTAATTTGACTGAGCTTGAATGAGGAGCATGAGAACAGATTAGTATGAAAATGGACTTAAGTTAAATATACAAAAAGAAAAATATCGGGATTTTCGGATTAGTCAAGGTCTCTATCGCGGATTCGGGTTCCAGTTTGGATTTACGGATTAAGAGGTTGGATATTCAGAAACGGGTTCCAATAGTTTGTATGACTTTTTGCTGGAAAGTGAGAGTGGAAGTCAAAAATGGTGACTACATTGATATTTTCTTCTTTGATGGCTGCTTCTTTTGGTGGCTAGTGAAAATGGAGGCTGAAGTGAATTTCTCTTCTTTGGTGGTTGCATGAATGGAGAATTAGAGCTAACAAATCAAGGCTTGCGTGATTGATGGAAGCTTGGAATGTCAAGTTTGGTGGCTGAATGGAATGTGAGCTGGAAAATCAAGGGTGGAGGCTACATAAACTGGTTGGAATGGATCTTTCAATGTCAAATTCGACAGTACATAAAAAATAAATGGCAATGATTTAGGAGCTTAAAATTTATCAGTGTCTTCGTCTTTTAGTCAGCTTCGATACACGACTTGAATCACGGGATTTCGACATCTGAGTCAAAAGTTATAGCCGAAACATCGTCGATAGGTCATTCTGGCTCTCCAACATATGACGTGAATTTTTGTTAATTTATTTATCTTAAATTACAGCTCCAAAAAAATCCGTCAATGAGTCTAGAATTTACGTATAAAATTTCAGAATTTTTGGCTTAACCAATCTTGAGATAAAAATTCTACAACGACTAGAGGTCAAGTCTGCCGGAAACTCAAAAACAGTGCAATTTAAGTCTATTTGTATCATTTATGCATTTTACGTCAATGGACCTCAAATAATGCTAAAACATGATAAACCAACCATAGATGAACATAAAATGAATGTAAAAGACTATTAATTGAGTCCTAAACACATGTGAAAATATGAGCGTATCAATACTCCGTCCTTTAATAGAGAAAAATACTTCATCACCTCTATAGATGATTTTTCATGGTATGGATATACCTATTTGTTGCGTGAAAAATCTCAAGCTGTAAATACCCTTAAGGTGTTTGTAAAGGAGGTTGAGAAACAATTAGATAGAAAAGTGAAAATTATAAGATCTGATAGGGGTGGTGAGTATTTTGGAAAGTATAACGAATCTGGATAATGTCCTAGTCCGTTTGCTAAGTTCATCGAAAATCATGTTATATGTGTACAGTACATTATGCCAAGCACACCGCAACAAAACGGTGTGGCAAAAAGGCAAAGTAGAACATTAATGGATATGGTTAGGAGTATGATAAGTAATTCCTCATTACCTAAAAGTTTGTGGATGTATGCATTTAAAACTGCTATGTATCTGCTAAATAGGGTTCCTAGTAAGGCAGTTCCTAAAACTCCTTTCGAGTTATAGACTGGAAGGAAACCTAGTTTAAGACACCTGCATGTTTGGAGTTGTCCAACAGAATCATGTATCTATAATCCATATAAAGGAAAATTGGATTCTTGAATAGTTAGTGGTTACTTTATTGGTTACCCAGGGAAATCCAAAGGGTATATGTTTCACTGTGTAAACCATAGTTCTAGAATTGGTGAAATAGCCAATTCCAAAATTTAAAAGAATGGTGAGGTTAATGGGAGTGATGAAAATCAAGTTGAGGATATAAGGGTTGATGTTCTAATACCCATAATTTTTTTTAAACCCACAATTACAACAAATGTTGTCCTTGCTTTGGAAGATCGATAAAATACAACATTTAAATAATGAAGAAGCACGCCATGAAGAACCTAACTTACCACCAGCTCATGCAAATGAACCAGTTGGTATAACTTTAAATAAACTCGTAAGGGTTAAAAGGTTGGCTATTTTTGATGATTATGTGGTTTATTTGCAAGAGTCGGATTATGATTGTGGCATTGATAATGATCCTAGTTCGTTTTCACAAGCCATAGGTGGTGATAAGTTTGAAAGATGAATTGATGTTATGAAAGAAGAGTTGAAATCAATGGCTCAAAACAATGTTTAGGATATTGTAGACTTGTCAAAAGGTTTTAAAAGAGTTGACTGTAAATGGGTCTTTCAGGCCAAACACAACTCGAATGACAATGTTGAAAGATATAAAGCTATACTTGTTGCCAAAGATTACACTCAGAAAGATGACATTGATTATAAGGATACTTTTTTACTTGTCTCAAAGAAAGATTCATTGAGAATAATTTTAGCATTAGTGGCTCAATTTGATTTAGAGCTACATCAGATGGATATGAAAACAACCTTTCTGAATGAGGATCTTAAGGAGGAAGTTTACATAGATCAACCTGAAGGTTTTTCCACTGAAGGTAAAGAAAGTATGGTGTGTAAATTGAAGAAGTCAATATATGGACTTAAATAAGCTTTCAGGCAATATTAAGTTCAATAATACCATTACTTCTTTCAGTTTTGAGGAAATTACTATTGATCGGTGTATTTACTAAAAGATCAGTGGGAGTAAGTTTATATTTCTAGTTTTGTATGTTGATGACATTTTGCTTGCTGCTAATGACTTGAGTTTGTTTTATAAGACTAAAGAATTTCTTTATAAGAATTTTGAAATGAAAGATATGGAAGAGACATCTTATGTGATTGGAATTTCAATATTCCATAAGAGATCAAAAGGTTTATTAGGATTGTCTTAGAAAACCTATATTGAGAAAATTCATGAGAAATATAACATTAGCAAGTGCTCAATAGGTAGAGTCCCTATTTAAAAGGGAGATAAGTTTAGTCTTATGCAATGTCTAAAGAATGATGTAGAACATAAGGAAATGGAAACAATTCCATATGCTTCTGTTGTAGGCAGTTTGATGCACCTACAAACCTGCACTAGAATTGACATTAGTTTTACAGTAGGGATGTTGGGCAGATATCAATGTAATCCTTGTATTGATCATTGGAAGGATGCAAAGAAAGTGATGAGATATCTTTAAGGAACAAAGGATTACATGTTAACTTATAAAAAGTATAATCATTTAGAAGTGATTGGATATTTAGATTTTGTAGGCTGTGTTGATAGTCGGAAGTCAACATTTGGCTATTTGTTCCTATTAGCTGAAGGAGCAATCTTATGGAAAAATGCCAAATAGTCTCTCATTGCTTCATCCACTATAGAAGTAGAATTTGTAGCTTGTTATGAGGCTACAATTCATGCATTATGTTGGCCCCCAAATTTTTTTATTATTAAGCATGATTTAAATAAATTTTTTGAGGTTTTGATAGATTAATTGTTTGGGAGTTACTTAATTATGTCAAAGTTAGTAAGATTTTATGACATAGGTTAATTGAATTAAAGAGTTAAGGTAGTAAGTTTGCATGGGGGCATTTTGGGAAGATTACTTAAGCATAAAAGACATAAGGCATATAAGGAAGGGTAAAATGGACATTGCACACTCATTAAAGGTAGAAATGGAAGAAGAAATGTTGTCTTGTTCTTTTAAGAGGGTAAAAACGTTATTTGAGGGAGAGAAAGAAGAGAAATAAGAAAAAAAGAAAGGAGAAGAGAGTTTCGGTAGAGAAGAGAGAAAAGAAAAGAAAATAAGCTA
Source organism: Erythroxylum pelleterianum (assembly GCA_027563865.1). Lineage (NCBI taxonomy): Eukaryota > Viridiplantae > Streptophyta > Magnoliopsida > Malpighiales > Erythroxylaceae > Erythroxylum > Erythroxylum pelleterianum. Next base: position 18,526,410 of record JAOQMR010000211.1, on the reverse strand, counting down.
GGTTTCGATTTTTCTTAGCCTTCAAGAGAGATTTTAAGGTGGTTTAAGGAGAGAAAAAGGTAGAGGAAGAGAAGAGCTTCCATTAGAGCCCAAAATCTCTTCATTGGGTGAAGAATCAAGGTCAGATCATTTTGAATCTTTTGGATTTTTGGGAGGATTTTAGTTTATGGAGTTTAGAAAATGCTTGGGTTTAAGTATTCTAGAATTAATTTTAGTGATTTTGCATTATGGGATTTTCAATTAAATTCATATTGAATTAGAAATTTTATTAGTATTAAGGGAATCAAGAGAAGCAAGAGGAGCAAGAGGAGAGGCATCCTTGAGCAAGTTTTCAAGCAAAGAATTCAAGGTGAGTTACATTTTTATAATTAAGTAATGGGCCATTAATGCTTTCTTTCAAATGATGGAAAATAAATGATTTCAACTATTTTATGAATGTACAATTATTGCTCTTTGAATGCTTTGAGAATTTGTTATGTGTTTGGTATGTGATTACGACGTTGATAATTTATGAAAAGAATGTGAAAACGATTCTTGAAAAGATACTATGTTTATGAAAGCAAGTTTTGAAAATGTTCCATTTTGAGCAATAAGTTTACAAGTCATGAAATACATATTATGTGGGTTTAGTTTGGTCCATTCTGTATGTCAAGTGCACTTTGACTAAAGGCTTCTCCTGCCTGCCCGCTAGTGGCATGAAGCTTCTTCAGGGACTTCCTCATGTTTACAACTACACAAAACCACTATGTGAGATTGTGTTAGTTCGTTATGTTCACGTCTACACAGGACTATTATATGGGAATGTGTTAGTTCGTTCTGTTTGTGGACCTCCCAAACCATTGTGATGTGCTTATGTGTTGACAAGTTTGCTGAATACATGATTTATTTTATTTATAAATTGTTTGATAAATTGAGAATTAGGAAATACATGTTTCATGATTTAATGTGAGTTTTAAAATGCAAATGAATCTTTAAATAGTTTTTGCTTGTTACCGATTATAAAATTGTTATCTACAAGCTTTAAGCTCACCCCTCCATTTCCATTCCATCTTCAGGTGAATGGCCCTGGCAGCTTAAATTTCTTTTCTGATATTGGCGGCCCTGGTAGCTGGGAAAAATTTCTTCAAGAATTACTTCTTCATCTCTACCCATGTTCTAATACTTCTAGCAGGTAAATAATATAACCAATCTTGAGCATCGTCCTTCAAAGAAAAGGGAAAAGCCCTCAGCTTTATGTGCTCTTCAGTGACATTAGTAGGCTTCATCCCCATACAAACAACATCAAACTCCTTCAAGTGCTTATAAGGATCTTCTCCCAATGTACCTCGGAAAGTGGGTAACAAGTGAATCAATCCCAACTTCAGCTCAAAAGTGTTATTATCACCCAAATTCGAAAAATTAATGCAATGAGGGTGTCGGTCCTCAGCTGGAGCAGCCAATTGGCGTAAAGTACAATTTTCATCCATGTTTCTTTCCCTCTGTCGTTCTTCTCTCAGTACTTGTCGTCTTTCTTTCGTCTGCTTTCTTAATGCCTTTGTTGTTTTCTCAATTTCAGGATTGTACTACAAACTCTCAGATTGATTCGAACGCGTAACATACATAAACTGTCAAGAATTCCCCAGCAATGGCGCCAAAATTTGGTGAATGTTGTTGCCTGCAACCAAATATAAAAAAAAACCAACTTCCTACAACACAAATTAATGTAGTAGTGAAAAGTAAGGATCGTTCCTACAAGGAATTCAAACGTTAGTAGTTACGCAATAAAAAAGGGGGGTTTGTGATTATGAATTAAACAGAATTTGATTGGAAATTGAAATTGAAAATAATTAAAAACAAAATAATGAGAATTTAACAATCAATAGAAATAAATCTTTGTTTCCGGTCTCCCTCATTATTGAACTTGCGTTGATCATCGATTCTAAAAATAACCAATTTATTAATTCAGCATTCGTCGTGATAAATTTCTTTACCTATTTTCTCTTATGTTTAGTTAACCAAAACATGTATTTGAATTAACCCTTATTAATTAATAACCTGGATACGATCTCAGATTTAATTAATTAATAGCTTTACGAATCAATAAAATCGACAAACTAGACAACATACATACGATGTATATTTAGCCTAGACAATTAGTTTTCCTAGAATCATGTCCCTAATGTAGTAGACAAAAAATCCTAATCGCTACTTTTGATTAAAAGTGTTAAGTCAAAATGACTTTACGTAAATGATTTTGATGAAAAACAATTAATAATGAAAGAAGAAAGTAAGACGGAAGCAAAATAATATGAGATGGAAGGAGCAAAGCAATAATCAGACGAAGCACAAAGCTAAAAGTCAGACGATAGAAAGACAGACAGAAGGCGCAAACAAAAAGTGAGACGGAAGGCGCAAACAAGAAGTGAGACGGGAGGCGCAAACCAAAAACCAGACGGAAGCGCAAAGAGAATAATCATACGGAAGAAAGTGAGACGGAAGAACCGATACCACGTCAGTTTAATAATCAGCTTGAGTTAGTTATAGAACTCAACTGAATAACTGAATCTTGAAAGATCAAGAAACAAGAAGAAAGAAGCAGTTATCAAAAAGCGGTTGAAGATGAAGGCTATAAAAACTAGTCGGCGTCGAAGACTGCAGAAGCTTAGCGATTTAAGAAATTTTATTGTGCGAAAAAAATAGAGCGATCATTTTCTGTAAACAAAAGCTCAAAAGCTCTTTCAATTGAAAGAAAAGCAGATAGCCTGAAGAGGCTAAGTGTGAAAGAATACTTGTTGTAAGAGACTTGAAGAGGCTCGGTATCAAAGAATACTTGTAATGTTGTGAAAGATAGTGAAATCTCATAAAGATCTCTGAAGACTGGACGTAATCCATGGTTTGGGGTGAACCAGTATAAATCAACTGTGTTATCTCAACTCTCAACTCTTAACTTTCTCTTAACTTTGAATTTTCAATCTTACTGTTTTCATACGAGAATTCAGAAAATATTTTACAATATTGATTTTCAATAGTTTGAAAAAAGAACAAGTTTCTTTTAGAGAAATTGTTAAAAAGGGGATTAGTAAAAAAGAAGATACAATTCAACCCTCCTTCTTGTACATTTGTATATCAATTATTAAGTCTTTATTAACGTGTGATTCACTTCAAAAAGAATTGAACGTCAACCTTTTTAATCTAGCAATTGATTGAATAAAAACACAAACTAGTTGCGCACCTAGCTGTCAAATTAAACAATCAAATAATGACCCAAAAAAATAATTGATACCTGACTAATAAATCGATTGAAATAAATAACACAAATCTCATAACATGCAAAGTTCAATAACTAAGATTCCGTAAACCAAGAAATAAAAATTTAGTTACCCAACATCATAATTTTTCTAACTATTCCAACTGTCACTGGCGTTGAAATTGGCGCTGTCATCCTTCCTTGTTTGCCATCTGCTGCCGTCTTCTTCTTATTTGCTTCTCTGTTTTTATCGCAACCTCCTATTGTGTTCATCGTGTTCTGTCGTGATTTTCCCTTACTCCACACTCAGCCGCTCCTACTCTTCGTGTCCTCTCTAATCTTGTGTATTGTGCGATGATTTATTGCCTTCTGCTCATGGGTCCTTTTAGCGTGATTTTCCTAATTAAAAACACTGACCGCCGCCTCCCTCACTGCTCTCTGTCGTAGCACCCTGCCCCCCCCCCCCTCTTATTGTAATCTGATTTTTGACAATTTAATTCCGACCCTCAAAAACCTTCTTCACGCCTCTTGTTGGAACGCTGCGTTGCGCCTCACTCAGCTGATGATTGTGGATTTAATTTTGCTCCTCTTTACGCACCGTTTCCACTCCAACATAATATTCACGCCTCTTCCCTTTGTTTTATTCTGCGCCGCACTCACGCCCCTCTTCTCTTCATGCGTGATTTTTATTTTTTTTTTTAAATGCCACCTGTTGCGTTTTTGTGTTGCCCATGCCTAGGTCCTGTAGCGTTTTTGTGTGGCTAATTAATTTGCTACTGCTTGCCCTTTATGTGCTCCTCAAAACGACGCCTCTCTGGTGCGTGATTATTTTTCAATTAAAAGCTTGTTGTCCCTTTATTCCACGTCTTCCACCATTTAAAAACCCTCATCCCCTTCCTTACGTCAACGTTTTGGGCTGCTTGATGTGACAATTTTAAGAAGTAATTTTTGGTCCATCCTAACTCCAAAACCTCGCAAGATCATGCCTCTCTTCCAAACACCTACATTTTGGCTGCATCTTGGTTTATATTGTGTCCTATGTTGTCGTTTTCTTACTCCCCGTCAGGTATTGTGTTTTGTTTTTGTCTCATGTCTCTATGTGCTGCGTTTTAAGTTTGTGATTGTTGTACAAGGCCACGTCTAATTAGGGTCAACGTCTAGCACAGCTCTTTATATCCCAAAATCGTCGCAGTTCTTTTTGTTTAGTTCCAAAATACATATTGACATAAAATAAGATTAATTCCCATTAAGTATAACTTCAAACCTCAAGAATAAAGAAAATTAACACACAAAAAGATATAAAATAATGACATTAACAGATCATATGAGTAGCATCGTAGTTTGTCACACTTCATTTTCTCATTCATGTTTGTGAGGTATTAAATATACGTGATTGTATTGGATTAATATCGAATATGACACATGCATTTGATATTTTTGGTATCAAAAGCCTTATGAGACCAAATGATGGACTTTCATTATCTTTAGATCAAATTTTTTAAATTGGTCGACCTTTACGTTGATTTTTTAACCACTTTTACTATTTTTATTATTTTAACAATTGTTGTAATTAGTATTTGTCCCAGTGAGAGAATGTTAGTGATTTTTAATTGGATAATTATTAATTATGAGTTTTTTAATGAAATTAAGGTTAAGAAAATCAAATTTGATCTAGACTAAAGATAATAAAGAAGTCTAATAAAGGATCTAGTTAAATGAGCTGAAGTCCAATAAAAAAAAGAGTCATAATCAGTGTGACTCATTTATTTATTGAGCCTGTGATTGAGAGACTTAATAAGGTTATTATAAATAGTTGTTAAGGTCTCTTATTATCTGCACAAGTAAATTTGTGAACATTTAGTTTATCTGACCCGTTAAGAGACCCACACATTAAAAAAGGTACAGAAAGATGTTAACGACATAAAGATATATAACTTTTATAAAAATTGAGTTGAAAGTTTCATGAGCTTGTTCAAACGGTTTAATAGTTTGTTCATCGTTCAATAGATATCAAAACATGTACTTTTTCGCGTTTTAGCTGTTAATACAATTTCATGGTTGTTTTTGGGTCCATAATTAAATTTTGTGTTATGACTAATAGATGAGCTATTTTGTTGCATAGTTCAATAGTTCAATAAGGAAAAAGAGGAAATTTGGAACATCACTGCTGCAAGATGTGAGAGTGAATGAGTACTTGTAATTAATTCTTATTGCTTCACAGCATTGTTTTGTTGCATGTCTTCTTCTAGATGATTGACGACCATAATAAGAAGATTGTCTATTTTTGTGTCACCAGATGAACAGGACTCCATTCCTATGGTATCCCAAGTTCTAAATTGACGCTGAACAAGGAAGACCTCAAATCCTCGAATGTTATTTTATATAGAGCCAACAAATGGTGGTATTTTATTATCTGCTAGTGAACGCGATTGACTGGTAATTAGGCCCTTAGCTTATGGGCATGATTATGATTGAAAGCAGTTCATGGGATGTCTGTTAGGCCTGTACTGTAGACCTGGTAATTATCAAATGCATATATCAGCTATATGGATGCTTTAGAAGGTCCTCAGGGATTGTTTTCAGATTCTTACAGAAGTTAGGTTCATTAGTAGTTTGTCTTCAAGTGCAAGAATCACCTGAATCATGATGTTTGCTTCAAACCAAAACATTCATTGGCAGTTTAACTGTTTCCTGGAGACTGTAGCGTAGGGGTCCAGTTGTCCAATTTGGCAGTGATCAATAGTGCTAGTTCATGTTTGCACTTCTAGAAGTAAGCTGTGCCTTTTAACTTGCAACAGGAAGAAATATATGACGTTTTTAAGCTGGTTACTTGCACTTTCAGAATCGTTTTTCATTTTTCCTTTGGTTCACTTTTTCAATGTCATTCGGAGATCTGGAGGACTAGAAACACATGGGACAAAAACATATTTCGACAGGTAGAAACAATAACAACATCTCGTTAATGCCGAACAGAGAATTTAGAGAGGTTTGGAATTACGCAATCTTACCTCCTAAAGAGGCTGCTCCAATATATTTCAACGGGCACCTCCATCTTTATATCAAGCTTTCGCCTTTTTCATTCGTTGAAAAGTATCGGAATATTGGAAATAATCCATCCTGTATGGAATATGATTTCCACACAATTCAAAGTCAGTCGCTAAAGGGTTCTCTGATTTTAATTATTTTGCAATATCTGCTTAATCAGAATTCATGGTTACCTTTTCAAGTTAGGTGGCCGTACTATGGGAGATCCTCACATTATAGTCACAGCGAACTTTCCATGGCTTTAATGGTGGTATGGAATGGAACAGCGTGTGGATGGAAATATGTGACTCTTCTTGTGGTGTCTATTTTCTTTACCTTGAAGGAGCAAGCATTGAGCAGTTCTTCCTTTTATTACCTGACAAATTTCAAGAACAGTTTGAAGTTCTTTCAAATTTTATGGTGAAGTGAAAGAACATCATCTAGACCTAAACAAACATGTGAGAAGCTCACGTGAGAATCCTCCTTTTCTGGAAAAGAAAGCGATTTTTGTAAGAGATTGAACTACCGTGATCATTAGATGGAAGAAGTATCCATCATTGCCTGATATGCGACATAAACCACAAGTGAAAAATCAGTTCGTGTGGTGGAAAACGCCTGTTTCAGAACATTAGCGCATGACACTGACAGGGGCTTGATTTCCCTAAAAGTGGACACACTAGCATGAAGATGGAATTGTACCGTAAAAAGAAACAGGAATAGATAGAGAGCAAGTCTTAATGATTTGTTAGGGGATGTACTGAAACAGTATTGGGACGGGTTTATTTCAGAAGTGATCAGAACGTAAGAGACGGAGATGAAGATCGATTTTGCTTTCTGAATATTCACCCGTAACTAGAAACGCCTCAATTCCCAGTTGCTGGTCAATGCCATGCAATGATAAAATTGTCCTGTTCTTAGCGGGCCTTCTCATGTTTCTTGATAGAGTAGACCATTCTCTGCTTACTACAAACGAGCTGGCTATGGAGTTTAGGATCTAGACAAGATCTTCTGTTCAATATTATTATGTCTTATTTTATTTTATAAAATTTTAGTCATTTATTTTGTAAGATTTACGCGAAATTTATATAAATAAATGAGAAACTCATATAAATAAATGACTATATAAATAAATGAGAAAATCATATAAATAAATGACTGAAATTTATTGAAAACGATAAGATATTATAATATTGAACAAAAGATCTGGACACAATAGAGTTACTAATGGGCTTGGTAACATGATGGCTGTTCAAACAATAAATTAGTGGATCCACTACGTACTCTGACACTGAGTTAAAACAGGGAACGTGCCGAGTGGAAGTCAACTTTGCAGGAACCTATTGGTTTGTACGTGGTAGTCCCGAGAGCTGACAGCAAAAACCAACTAATCTGCTCTCAAAAGTTAGCATTATTAAGAATTTTGTCTTTTATTGCCGCTTTGTAGTTTATTTTGAATGCATGACCTGGGAAATCTTATTCTGTTGACAGACATTAAATTAGCTGTTCATGAATCATACATTACTTTGTTGTTTTGTCTCTTATACCAATTAGCTTACTTACAACTAAATTAATGCAGGAGCCTGGTATAAATCATTTAACGCTGATGTGATGCAAAAATCTTTTTCAAAGATTGGCGTGAAAGGATTTGATTCTCTATTGCTTCTAGTCCCTTTTTTTTAAAATAAGAGTGGAATTTATAGTCCAATTTGCAGCCAGGAGAACAAGAAAAACGACGTAGGATCAACCATTGTATTTTTTTTTGGTATTAGACCAGGACATTTATCGGCGGACCCAGTGACTAATCCACTCGTTAATTTATAAGAAACTCACAGAATGGGACAGCTGACTCAAAGATTTAAGGCTGCTCCATGTATATGCTAATGTGCACTCTTTGGCCTTTGTTATAGATGAATAGCTTCCCCTTAACCTTTTTGAACTCAAAATTGTAATGACTTTAAAGTAGCTTACAATGAATTCTCCGTTATTGTTAGAAGGTTTAGATGCACTTCTTCAAATGAAGGCACACCCTAGTCCAATTCAACAAACAATAATATTCCTTTGAATATAACATTCTTAACCAAATTTTTTTGGACTCTCACACTATCCAATACTTGCTTTGGGAAGTTCAGTATGGAAATATCTAACCAACCTCATCAGATTCCTTATAAGGGTATTTATTGCAAGAACCGGTAACATGCTTGCTTCGCGGCTTCAAAAAGCATAATAGGTTAAAGATTTAATGATGTTCAACAGGTAACAAGCCACCAATTGGCTAGTACCTTAGCATGTAGGTAAGTGGGGCACTGATTAGGTATATCGTTCAGGTTCTCGGTGTTTCATTGGAGGGCATGGAGCTACACTACTGTCCCCGAGCAACAGCATTAAATGAGTCTCAATAGGTAGTTTCTCTCCAGTAAAACGTAAGAGCTGCACCTGAGTAATCGGCTTCTAAGATAGATGATACGTAATTGCAGATCAAAGATATTGTTTGTCAATTGCACGCCTTCTCCATCTGTAAATGGCCTGCAAAACCAGAAGTTTTGCTTGCCTAATTCAAAGACTAAAGTTTTATGTGGCCTCTTAGGTTCTTTTCTAAGCTTTGTTCTTATTGAAATGGACATCTGAAGAGCAATTTGAAACTTTTTTTTTTATATAAAGATCACTAATCTAGTACAAGGAACGACCCCATGATGCATACCGGAATCACCAAGGCAACAGGGTAACGAATCATCTAGCAGAACAAAATTACAACGGCACAAAAGCCAGTGCCAGTTACCAGTGCCAGTTAAACAATATACAGAAGTAAGTAAGCATCACATATCCCTTCTACAAAGGGGACAAGAAGCATGCCTAAGAAGCCATTTATCTATGCATGGAAGGTGAAACATGTGATGGCAATGAGGCAAGCTTCTAACAGTCTCGCCAAGCTGGAAGTCCTGTAGAAATAATAAAAATCAGAATCAATTAGGAAAACATCATTTCAATGGAAACCCGTTTCAAGGTACGGGGAATGTAAACTTCTGAAGAACCAAATGGAGGTAACAGCATGATATAGGATCATACCTGAAGACAAACTGAACATGAGACTTTGTCCCCTGAAGTGTCCACAGTGTTCTTACTTGTGATTGTGATTTTTGGGATCTTTTCAACAGAATCTCCAGGCAACCCTTTAGCACCACCAATATCAAATATGTTGGGAACCTCCTCAAAGCGTGTTTCAACAGCACCCATCTAATTGGACCCGTCAACTCGTAAGCAAAGAATAATGGGAATGGACGTGACATCTAATACAGCGATCAATCGATTCGTTGACAGAAAATTACCTGACTTTGCACAGCACTTAACATGGCCGGACCAATTCGCTCGCGCACAAGTCTCCCATTGAGAAGACTCGCAATAACATCAATCTGGTCCCATCAATACACCATCAATTGAGCACTTAAATTGGATAAATACTAAACTCTTGAAGATCAAGTCTATGCAGCCAGTATGGGAAATCTAATGTGTTAACCTTCAATATTCGTGAATTTTTCATTGCATAAACCATTGTCACAAGGATGAAGCTAGGTTTCTCACCAAGTAGAGGACACAACCAATCCCAGATTCATCTGATTGCCAAAGAACAAGAGAGGCTTCAAAGACCTCAATAGAGAAAACAGCTCCCGATATAGCACCAACTGCAGCCCCTCGAACAAACCCACTCTCAGTTTCTTGGCCTATCAAAGCTCCGGTCATGGCTCCTAGCAACGTGCCTACTGCACAAAACAAAAAAAACTGCCAAATTTTAACCCTTTATGTCTTTATATTTGGATTTGCCTAATAAGATCAATTATTGCAAACATTTTTGCTGAAGATGAATAGGAAAGAAAATCCAAACTTTTTTATCTTCTACATAAGGTCACCTAAGACAAATTCCTGGAACTGAATCAACAATGGGATCATGAGACATATAAACAACCAATGAGTTAAGAGTAATCCGAGAGCAAAAGCCCAAAAGTCGTTTTATCCCAAGACCCACATCAAAGGACATGAAACATATCGATTATCAATTACAATTCAAATAAGAAAGGGGCAATCTAATAAAAACAACGAAAGGAGCAAATAACATCAACATGTTGAAGGAAAGAAGATAGGCAATGTGAAGAACATATCAAACCTAACGCAAAAAAGAAGGTAAAGATCGCAGAGAAAACATTGCCGATGACCGCAGACACCACAAAGTTGCAGACTTCCTTAACCCTTTCAAGGAAATTCCCACAGAAAGACAGTGGAGACATGGAAAACCGAGATGGGTATGGATAGAATTCCATTGTTTCAGCTTCCAATGGTTAAAGACGGGAACTTTCTTAAAGATTATTGTTGCTCTAGGGAGCTTTGAGTTTAAATTGACTTTGCATACAAAAAGGAGAGGTGGTAGGCTTATTGGGTATGCTTCGCCCCTAAGAAGAAGAAACGAAATAAGATCATCAACCAACTCGCATTTAAAGCTTCTTATAATTTTTCTTTGGCTAAAGCTCTCTCTCTCTCTCTGCCCTTTTTCTTTGAATCATCAACTGTCTCTCTCCATCCCCTTGGCTTCACCATCTAATTTCAATTTTTCTTCATTTTCTCTTACTTTCCTCTGTACGAAAATCCAAAATATCCATTGAAACTCACTTTCATGTTCATGGGGGGAAAATGACATGAAACCCCTTTGCAGGCATGTTGCGAACAAAAACTATGGTCAGTTTCGCAATCTCGTAGGCACTTGAAAGAAAACATTATATATATAATTAAAGCTCCAAATATCTTAATTAGTTCATTTTTTTTAATTGAGTTAAAAAATAATAAAAAGAAAGGTGATATAATAATTAATATTTTATTTGTACTTATATTTAAAATATAATTTAGAATCTATGGTAAAATGGAACTAGTGAGACCCGAACTTTAAAAATGATATATTTGGTTTCATCATAGGACTAAATCGGTGAAGGTAGAGATAGTTGTGCCTTCTTAACAATATTTGTTGCTAAAATACTTTATTGGCAATGAAAACATACAAGAAGTAATAGAATACTCTCTCCTATTTAAAATAAGTGTCGTTTTAGAGAGATTTTAATTATTCAAAATAAGTGTCGTTTGTGGCTTTTTATGCATATTTATTAGTTTACTTCCAAAATTACCTTTTATTTTCTCTCACATATTAATTACACAGATTATACGGATTATATTTTCAAGACACTTTAACATGTAATTAATAAGGATATATCAGACATTTTATTAACTTTCTTAATAAGTGTGCATTCCTCTAAAACGACACTTATTTTGAACAGAAGGGAGTATAAGAATACCATCTCCACGAATTATTTCTACTTCTAGTGTGGTCCCCACTTTTTTATAATAACTAATTTTATTAAGCAATTATGTGACTTGCATTTAATTCTGAACACGAGATGCACAAAGTGGCAGAAGCACCCAAAAGTCTTCATGTGTTGCTCCTTAGTCAAGAAGAAACAACTTCTTGTTATGATGGAATTGTCCAACTGTTAATGGCTACGCCAGATGTTTTGTAAACACGAGTTTGATGGCATTAATCACCTTCGTTAAACAACTTCCTTTCTGTTATTTTTTTCTATCCAATCAAATGGGTGCCATACCTACTGTCCTTAGATCAGGTTTTTGGATTTTTTTTTTCAAACCTAATACGGGTTTGAAAGTATAATTTTCAAATTTGCCCCTATTGTTAAGATCATTTCACCAAAAGCTTAAGCTTTCGTGGTGCTTAAATGAAATGGGATGAATCAAATAAGAAGCTTTTTGTTTATTTTGTTCGAAGTATGTTCATAACATCATGTATTTTAAATTTTGTTCTCTTTATAACCAAATTGAAATCATCATGGAGTATTTGTGACAGTAATTTCAAACGTTTTATAGGCCCAAATAAAGTAAAAAAAGATATTAATAAATTATATATATATATATATATATATATATATCAAAAGCATAACTTTATTATCTAAATTTAATATTTATACATAAGTGGCTCAAGTTACAAGTTCATATACTAAAAGAAAAATACGAAGGATCATAACAGCAACTAGCAATATCTTGTAAATGTCATCAATAACAAAATTACTAAAAATAGTAACAATAACAACGACAAAACAATAGTAGTAACAACTGAACAACAACATCAAATTGCAAAGCATTAAGTAACTACAAAACTACATTGACAAATACACAGATGGTCATGAAATATAATTTTTTGCACATTTCTAGATATAAAATCATCAATAATAGTATCAAAATCAATATTGTCTAATATATCTTTTTCGATACATAAAATAATGAAACTATTCATTATTTCTTGTATCATTAATGATCTATCAAAATCAATATTGTCCAATATATCTTTTTCGATACATAAAATAATCAAACTATTCATTATTTCTTGTATCATTAATGATCTCATGTAGGTTTTCAATAATTTTAACTTTGAAAATTTTCTCTCAATTAATACTATTGTCACAGATACAGTCAATAAGATTTGATAAGCAATTAAAACATTTGGATAATAATCTACAGTTTTAACAAATTCAAGAATTTCAACCGTTGACATTGACTCATTTGACAATATCGTTTGCAACACTTTTAATTCAAAATAAAGATAATCTAAATCTACATCCTACACATTATTACGAGAAAACATAGTTGTAAAATTAGTGCAACATTCTTTTGATTCATTATCATCTAACAACCTCAGCTTTTTTGAATTTGATAGGAATTCAAAAGTACTTTTAAATATTGCTAATTTCTCAAATATATTCTTCAACGAAGCAATTATCATATCTATAACAATTAGAAAGTAATTATCTCTAAAGGATTCCTCAGCTGATTGTATTTCTTCATCATGATCATTTTTGTCAAATTGTCTTTTCCTAGTAATATGATGTCGAGTTGAAAGTATAGGCTCTACATTCATTTTACGTGCAAGACTTTTGACAACATTCATACTAGAGACAAACTTTTTGTTTCTATATTTCTCAAAAAGTACCATCACACCTTCTAATTGCTCCATAGTAGCTTCTATGCATATAGATTTAGATTTTAATTTTTTCTCATAATGTTAATAGAAATAAAATATCATACCAAGTAAAAACTCACAACTCTTAAATGCACAAACCAAACTTTCCACTTCACTCTTTGACTTTGTATCATCATAAGATCTAGATAATTTCACCAAGGCCAATCTTATTTGAGGAGCTTGAAATCTAATAGCTTTAAAACTTTTTATTTGTGTCTCCTAATAAGTATTGGACAATTATTTCACAGTTAAGCCCAGAACATTATCAAGTAAAATCTTCTACCTTTTAAGAAAACTTGAAAATAATGCATATATAGGTTACACAACTCAAGTAAATTAAGACAATGAAAAGCACTTGAATTATATATTGCCCTCGGATTTATTTCAAGTAATCGTTTTTGAACTCCTTGGTGCTTTCCCTTTATATTAGAACCATTTCATAACCTTGACCTCTCATATTGTATACATTAAGATCAAAAAGGTTAAATGCATTCAACAATTCATTGAAAAATCCCAATCCAAATGTGTTATCTACCTTAAGAACTCTAAAAAGTAGTCTTCTATTTTGTTATATTACTTGACATATTCACACATCATACTATCAGACTCATTTATTTTTTATGATTCATATCTAGGGTACGATCGAGAATTATAGAAAAAATTGTCTTTTTAATGATCCTTATAATAGAACTTCTAACACTATAGATTAAAAGAGAAATCAACTCATTTTGAATTGTGTAATTAAGATAATGATAACGAATTGCATGATTTTGAATGTGTTTAACTTGATCTTACATTATCACATCAAATTCAACAATCGACTCAATCAATCCCAAAAAAAATTACAGTTACTATCTTGGTCAATTTTTTTAGTGGATTATTAAAAAGTCAAATTATATTTAATAAGATATTTCACAACAAAAACTATTCTTATCAAAACTTGTCTCCAATGTTCTTTCTCCTTTATAATTTCTTGTTGCAAATCTTTATTAATTATTTGATTTTTGCTCAATCTTACTCTTAGTTCATTTCAAGTCTTCACGTTAGTTCAATACTATTCTCATGTTCTTTGAATCTCTAACTAAGATGCTTCAAATTTCTAAATCCATCATTTGTTAATGCACTTTGTTTGCTATTAAAATTGATCAAATTACAACAAAATTAATATACTTTATTCATATGTTTAAAGTAAACTAACCATTTTCTTTTGCTAATCTCTCCATTAATAAATTTTCTAAAATAATAAAAACATAAAAAATGTTGAGAAGTACTGTCTAAAGGAAACATAAGATTTAATTCTCTTACAAGCCATTTTTAACAAAAATGTCACTTTATTGTCAATATTATCCTAATTTTTAGGATCATAAATACCTAACGGAGGGATTGGTTGCCCATCTGCTCTTAAGTTTTCTAAATATATTACATTTGGTATATGATCACGCTCATTCAAATTACTAATATCCTCATGAATATGAATCTCATCACTTAAATTTTCATTAGGTTGTTTAAAATTACCTTCACTTAATTCCTCATAATTCTCATTAAAGGTGCCTACTCTTTTAACAAATTATTGATAACTCCTTTTTAGGAATCTATTAACTATTCTACTCATTTTGTTTCTTTCCTTTCTTGACTTCCAGGAAAAAGGTTTTTTAGGCAACATCATATAAAATAATTATATAACAATTGGACTAGAAAAGGAAAAAAAAAGAAGCACTTGCATGGTACTAGAAGAAGCAAGTAGGTGCAAAAGAACAACAATAGCTCGATCATATATCACAAAGATAAATTAATGGGATTGTATATCTATGTAAAGGGGAAAAAATAAAGACTAAAATTTAAAATCCTATATTAAAAATAAAAAACAAAGAGCAAACCTTTATGATAAAAGCTATCATACTTAGAATCTATTTTCAATTTTTCAAATAATTCTAAAACGATAAAAACTAATAGTGATCCACTTTTTACCAAAATGAACAAAGATTGATAGTAATATCCACATTATAGAAACATTGAAACCAGACTTCATCAATAATCCAGTAAATTAAATTTTTATACATATAAAATTAGTCAAAATAAAAAATGTTAATTATGGCTTAATAAATAAAACAGAGGTAAATTGCAAATGAAGAAGGAAACAAGGGATCAAAAATATTAACTATGATATCTTCGAAATGAAAAAGAGATAAATTTCAATTTGAATTGAAATTATACTCATAATTACAATTGAAAAATATCATCCATAATTAAATTAACAAATTTCAATTTACCCGAATAAATAACAATTTATTCGTGACTTAGCAAGGAGCCCTCGGCATGCAGTTCCTACCGGATACCGGCCTCGACCGAAGCAACTCCTCGGTTGGGAGAAACCGCCCACTGGATGGATCAAGCTTAATACTGATGGAGCTTGTCAACGGTCTTCATTAATAGCCACCGCCGGAGAAGTTCTACGGGATAGTGCAGGCCACTAGCTTGGAGGGTTCTTCCAAAATATTGGCTAGTGCTCTCCGTTGAATGCAGAACTCTGGGGAGTGTTCACCCAGCTCACACTGGCATGAAATTTGGGGCATCGCCAGATTGAGCTTGAGGTAGATTCAACAACACTGCTCGATATTCTATCCTCCGCCAACTGCAGATCTCAGACTCTCAATCCTATTATCCGGAGTATAAATGAGATGTTCACACGAAACTGAACTGTTGCTCATCACCACATTTACCGAGAGAGCAACAGATGCGCCGACTGGCTAGTCAAGTATGCTGGCAATTTTGCACTTGGTGTCCATCACTTTACTACAACACCCATTGAGTGCCACATTATCCTGTTAGAGGATCTGTTGGGAATATGTTTCCCCTGACTTAGCGTGTAATCTGTTTCGTTTATTTTCCTTTTAAAAATAATAATTGATAAATGATGACCAACAAATTCAATTTCTCATTTTTTGAAACATTTTTATTTTTTTTAATTATAAAGGATGAGTAGGCTTTCAATGATTGATCTCAATGAGCACCCTTTTTGCTACCACGATCTTCTATCCATTTTTCCTGTCCCTACTCTGTCCCATTGAATCTCATCCATCTATTTATGCAAGTTCTGCATAAATAGATGGCTGGGATTCAATAGAATAGGGTAGGGACAGAAAAAATAGATAGAGGATTCGTCCCCCCTTTTTGTCCTTTTTTAGGGGCAGGCCAAAATTTATAGCATAGGCCTGTTCGTGAATATTGTATCAAAGAACTAAAATGCATTCTTCAATTTTCCTTGGTAATTTCTTGATAGAATGAATTTTTTTTTAAAAAATGAGACCACTGGGATGTTAAGAAAAAGGATAGGTAGACTTAACAATTGTTTTAAAAATCGAATTGAATTGACTAGTTCAATTAAAAATAATTTGAATTGGTTAATTGTTCGGTTCAGTTTCATTCAATAATTTCTCAATATAAAAACAATCAAACCAATCAATTTTTCAATAAACCGGTTTGTCAGTATACAGAAATACCTAACATTAAACTTTATATTTCAGTTTTGACTTTTCTCTTCACCTCTTCACCGTCTTCTCTTCACCGTATCTCCTTGCCTCTATAGATGCATGTATGTAAATATGATACTTATGGATAACTCATCAGATGTATAAATCGAGTCATGTTGACTCTCCTTGGGTGACTACTATAAACTCAATCTTCTCTTCTCAAATCTCAGCTCAATTGGTTTAAGATAATGAGGCTGTTGAAGAAAGATGAGGAATTTGTTTTAGGAAATAGTGCTACATTCTTCAGAGTTAAGGGAGAATAGTGTTTTCTACGACTCCCATGTTATATCCCTCTACTTTTTACACTATTAATAGAGCCTTTTGACAACCTCTAAGGGTTATATTGGTTCTGTTTTTGTGGTCATTTTTGTGAGCTTGTTACAGTCTCAAGAATAAAAGACAATTTTGTTTTGGTTTAATTGGAGAAAGCAAACTAGCGAGGGCTAGCGCCTCAAGAATGCCACTGATCTCTGATCATTTTGGAGCAACAAATGTAATCCTGGGACTGGGTTCTCCCAAAGAGACCATCGAGTCATAGTTGAAGAACCCTGCTTAGCGAGGAAATCCGCACAGTGATTATCTTCACGAAAAATATGTTGGAGAGAGCAACACCAATCTCTTGCAATTAACGTCTTAATATCCTCAACCAGAAGAAACATAGGGTGAGAATGGGGGCAAGAATTCAGCACCAAAGACACCACATCCTGAGAATCAGACTCAACAACAAGCCTTCGGTAGCCATGATCCCATGCCAAAGTTAAACCATGCCTAAGTACCTGCAATTCGGCTATAGTAATAGAAGCATGACCAATATATCCTGAGAAACCGATAAGCCAGCGTCCATATTCATCGCGAATCAGACCTCAAAATCCAGCATCACCCGGATTGCCAAGAGCATTGCCATCCACATTTAATTTAACAAAACCCAACGAAGGACAATGCCAAGAGATCCACATATTGGTAGTGTGAGCGGGAACTGAAGTAGGATGAGAAAAGGCCAAGCTACAGTCGTTGATCAACATGTTATTCCATTGACGTTGAGCAAAGGTGGGAATCGCTTCGTGTTGAAGAACATCTTTATTTCTAGCACACCACACAACCTAAGCGCCAGTCACAATAGTCAAGACATAGGTATAAGGTAAACTAGGGTCAAAGATATGCATGTTAAGCCAGTCATCAATAGAAGATGAGAAAAAGCAACCTGGAGTGGTTCCAAGAATTTGGTTCCAAAAATACTTTGCCCTTAGACAATCTCTAATGGCATGAAGAGTGGTTTCATTACTTTGTCCACATCGAGAACACAATGGGGATTGTATAAAACCACGACCATAGCAAAGGGAATTGGTTGGTAAACGTTGCCACCTTATTTGCCAAAGAAAGAAACAAAATTTTTGGGGTAGGCATAGCTTCCAAATTCGGCACCAATTTTTATGAGGGTCAGGAGGATATGGCACACGGGTGAGGAACTCATAGCCAGACTTAACCATGTAGGACCCTGTGGAAGTTTCTCCCCAGATCAAAACATCAGGACAAGTACAATAACGAGCCATAGGAGTGGCGAAGATTCGCTTTCGAACTTCAAGGTCTAAGGGGGTACTGATAGAAGAGAGATCCCATTCACCATCCGAAGAGAGTAAATCATGGACTGTAAGATCATGATCCTGTATGGGAATATTATGAAGTAGACATTGGAGAGGAACCTCACTAACCCATCTATCAAACCAAAAGGAGATAGTACGACCATCTCCCGCACACCATGCAAACCCATCTTTCCAGAAAGGGATAGCATGGTGAATCGCTTTCCAGCAAGATGAGGCATTAGAGGGTAAGTTAGCTGTCAAAAGTGGTTGGGATCGTAGGCATTTGTCCTGTAAAACTTTAACCCATAACTTATTATCATTTTGCAATAAGGACCAAATAAGCTTATCGAGCATGGAAATATTATTATCTCGAGCCATTCGAAGGCCTAAACTGCCCATTGCCTTGGGGCTACAAACTAATTCCCAATTAAGAAGATGAAGCCCCTTGCCATTTCCCGAAGAACTCCATAGGAAAGAACGACATGCCTTATCAATAGAATGGCAAACACCTGAAGGCATCCAACATGTTTTCATTGAGTAGAGAGGGATGGTTGAGAGAGTGGATTGAACAAGAGTGTGCCGAGAAGCTTTATTAAGCAACTTAGCTTTCCAGCCCTATAGACGACCCTGGATTTTATCCAGGACATGTTGAAAATCACAGTTTGTTTTACCACCATGCGAAGGAACTCCAAGATATGACCCCAAATCCTTAGTGAATTTGAGGTTAAACTGTCGACGAAGAGAGTCCTTATATCCGCGAGGGAAACTAGGCGATAAGAAAGTCCTAGACTTCTGTGCATTAATTGCCATACCAGAATAAGAACAGAATTGTTGCATAGTGGTGAGAACAGTTCGACAGTCTCTTCTGGTAGCATAAGAAAATAAGAGAACATCATCGGCAAAGAATAAGTGGGATATAGGGGTACTCGTTCCTGAAATCCTAATAGGCCGCCGATCATTAGACAACACTTTACTAGATATTAACAAGGACAGCTTCTCCATACAAAGCACAATAAGTAAGGAGACAGTGGGTCGCCCTGATGCAGACCCCTTTGAGGGCAGAGAGCCGATAACCAAGAGCCATTCCAGATTATAGACAACCGTAAGTTTGTAACATAGGACATAATAAGGGAGACATAAATCTGAGGAAAGCCAAAATCAATAAAAGTTTGTCGCAGGAATCGCCAATCCACTCTATCATATGCTTTGGCTAAATCAATCTTCATAGCAAAATGACCCGCTTTCCTTTTGGTTCTACGAATGGCATGTACCACTTCTTTAGCAAGTATAATATGTTCCGCCGCTGTTCTACCAGGAATAAAAGCACCTTGCGTCGGACTAACAATGGAGTCCAACATTGGTCTGATTATGTGAACAAGAACTTTAGTGAGAATTTTGTAACTAACGTTACACAAACTGATAGGCCGGAACTGGTTCATAGAGGTTGGATTATTTTCTTTAGGGATGAGAACCACTAAAGTTTCCGCAAGCTCCATTGGGCAGGTACCAGTAAGAAAGGTGTGCTTCACCATATTATAAACAGAATCCCCAACTACATG
This sequence comes from Erythroxylum pelleterianum, assembly GCA_027563865.1. Classification (NCBI taxonomy): domain Eukaryota; kingdom Viridiplantae; phylum Streptophyta; class Magnoliopsida; order Malpighiales; family Erythroxylaceae; genus Erythroxylum; species Erythroxylum pelleterianum. Next base: position 18,506,428 of record JAOQMR010000211.1, on the reverse strand, counting down.
CCAAAATTTCTTATAAAAAATCGATTGAAAGCCATCTGGACCAGGAGCTTTATAAGAATGCATGGAGTTCACAGCTGCAAATACCTCCTCTTTAGAGATGGGCGCTAATAGATTGTGAATGTCGTCCTCCGAAAGTGTCGGTTGGCTAGGAAGCTGAGGAAAAGGCATTATAATATCATCAATAGAACAAAATAAATTATGGAAAAAATGTATTACCTCAGCCTGTATAGATGGCTCATCCACAATCCAAGAGCCATCATGATTTCGTAAACGTTCTATCCGATTTTGCTTACGACGATAAATAGTTGTGGCATAAAAGAAGCGGGTATTCCTGTCCCCATGTTGCAACCACTTAACTCTAGATTTTTAGTACCAAAAGACCTCTTCTTGTTGTAAAATAGCATTATATTCGGTAAGCAGTTCTCTTTCCAAGTTACTTAGAAATTCTGATTCCCGAACAGCAAGGAACTTTTGCACGCCCTCCAGGCGTGCCAAAATCCTCTTCTTACGATGAAAAATGTTGCCAAAGATTTCCTTGTTAAATCGCAAGGCGGCTTCCTTCACACTATGCAGAGACTCAGACAAAGAAGAGTGATCTCTACTCCAAGCCTTTTCGACCACCTGGTGAAAATCTGAATGAAAAGTCCAAGCTACTTGAAAATGAAAGGGTCTTGAAGTAACAGGCGGGATGGAACCATTTAAGCGTAAAAGGATAGGGTTATGGTTAGAATGGGTTCGAGGCAAGTGATGAAGAGAGGCTTCTGAGAAAAGTAACCGCCAATCAGGAGTTCCTAGGGCTCTATCAAGATGGACAAAAGTAGAGAATATACCATTATGTAGTTGGCGATACGTGAAAGGTGCACCTTTAAACCCAAGATCCATCAATCCACAACGGTCTAAATTTTGCTTAAAAATATCAACTCTTCTTGTAGAGAACAACCCGCCCTTCTTTTCACTAGGACAAGCATAATCATTAAAGTCCCCAATGAGCAGCCAGGGATGATCAATGATCTTATGAAGACGGAACATCTCCGTTCAGAAAATCTCTCTCCCGGAGATTTGAGGACTAGCATACACAGCTGTGAGGTGCCATAAATTGTTCTTACCATCCGAAATAAGGAAATGGATAAACTGTCGATGAGAGACCAAGAGCTGTAGTCGAAGTGAGCCATCGTGCCACATACACCAAATACCTCCTGAGAATCCAACAGAGTCCATACGAACAAGATTGTCATAGCCAAGAGATTGGGATACCTTGTCGGCTTTAGCACCTGAGATATGCGGTTCCATAATAATCAGAATATCAGGTTTATAGCCCCGAGCAAGTTCCTTAACACAATAAGCAAATTTGGTACTGGCCGCTCCTCGGCAATTCCAAGCTAAAATATTGAGATTATGCATCAGAATACTGGTAAATTTTATGACAAGATAGGACAGAGATCTACCAATTCAAACGATGGTACTAGGTACCATATCCACATCCTCTCCATTGGTAGAAGGTGTGTCATCCATCCCATCATTAGCCATGGACACGGAAGAACCAAGGACAATATGAATAAGGGGTTGCTGATCGGTCGGTCCAGGATCAGGAGGGTTAGAAAGATGAATGCCATGAAGTTGTTGTTGGTTAGATTCATCATGGATAATCGCAGTAGAGACCACAAGACCAGAAGGCAAGGGGGTATTTTGAAAAGCCTGACGAAATTGGGAAGCCACCTGTTGTACTAATTTTTCGTCGAAAGGGTGATGGGTAGGGGAAGCCAATGGAGGAGTCTTGGAGGAGGTTGCCAAAGGTTGGACAGTGGGAGGTGCAATGCCAGCCGGTGAAGTGTGAGTTTCAACAGATTTTTCACCCAAATTTCTAATTTCTTGGATACTTCCAATAGAATTCTTGCGATTAGTATTAATAGGCTGCTTTTTGTGAACTCGGCCAGCCTTTGTAACCCCACTTGTGGATCCAACGTCAAAGGTGAATGTAAGCTAGTCCGCACTATCGTGTCCTAAATCAGCAGGTTCCTGCATGGCATCAGTTGTAAAAAAATCTTCAGTTAAACGAGAAAATCGATTAATATTAAGGCTTAGGAGGAGAAGCTCCCTGTTTAGAGCGGTTTGGTCGTCGATGTTTTTTTTCCACCACCATCCAGGAGCCAAAACCGGGGACATGATCTTGATCACCGCCTCCAAGAGTGTGTCCTACGGCCTGGCAATCATCGGACCTCACCATGGTCGTTTCGGGGAAGGAATCAACTTTAGTATGATCCACAGTCAATGTGGTAGGACATGTGTTCTCCTTATGCCCATACCGTCCATAGTTAAAGCAAATAGTATGGAGCCCTTCATATTCAACGTGGTAGGATCTTCCATCAATCTCCAACTGGCCGATAAGGGGTTTATCCAAATCAACCTCTACGCAAACCCTAGCAAAGCGGCCTCGATTTGCAAGAGTAGTGTTCCTGTCAACTTTGATCGGACGTCTAATTCCAGACGCTAAAGCCAACAATAAGTCTTCATCATAATATTGAACCGAGACATCTGGAAAACGAGCCCAAACTAGTGTGGAGTCTACCGTGGAATTAGTTACTAAAAAATTTGGGGTCCAAGGTCGAACAGAGAGATAATGGTCAAAAATGACCCAAGGATCTCCTCCCGTGACCTTTTCAAAATCATCACAGAGATCAAATTTAACCATGAAATAGTCATGTCCAAGATCAAGGACATCAAATGATTCATAATACTTGTCGCTTTTCTAAATTAATATCTTCTACCCTTTTTCCTTTCATTTGATTTTGTTTTCCTGTAAGGATTTGAGCTTTGTGTTCTATTTATTTTCGTGCCTAAGGGTTTTGCTTCTTGCTTGAATATTTAATTTATTCCCTTTTTCTCCAAGCTGCAAGTTTGGTGTTCACGGCTATTTTCTTTTTCTCTTGGTTCTTGTCCTTTTTGACACAATCACGTGACAACCACTTCTCTGTTCCTTTACCATCTACTGAACATATGTTAAAATAGCTTTTTAAAATCTTCCCACTGGTTTGTATTCTTGTATGTTCACTTCATTTAGTTATGATACATTATACAAAAGACTAAATAATATAATCTGAAATGAAAGTCTTATATTGCCAAAAGGCCAATTTTAGTAGAGTTAGAACTTTTAAGATTTAAAGGTTCCTTTTAATAATATGAGATCACCAGTTCGGTATATGTCAAGAGTGCAATAATAAGAGATGTTAAAACGACACTAAAAATATTTGAAACACAAATATAGTTTACGAGTCTTTAGATATTATTAAAGAATTTGAAGTTTTTGATAATGCTGTGATATAATCTTCTTTGAAAATATAATTTTGATTTTTATTGTTATTTTAAATTTTATATTATATTTATTTTTACTTATTATTAGTTCATTATATAATAATGGATATGAGTGTATTTTTTATTTCAATAAAAATTTTATTTTTAATTATTCTTATAAATTTTACTTCTTATTTATTATATACCGATTTTAAAGTAGTTTAATGTCGGTTGAACCTTAAAATCTTAAACCTTTCCTTTGACCGATTCGATGCCCTATCTATTTTTTAAAACATTGGACTTAACCCCAAGGTTTTGTACAGTATGTTCCAATTAGATGTATTTTTTATTGTGCTTGTAAAATGATGCGTTGATGCTAGATATACCGAAATTCGACAAATCAATCTGGAAATTGTTAACTGACATAGTTGAATGATTGAGATCAAGTTGACAATGCCGTGCATTTTGGGTCTTAGAAGACCTGGATTTGATTGATACCGTCCTCGAGAGAAAAATGGCAAAAGGTCAAAGATGGTTGGCTCGTAATTAATCCCAAATTTCTTCCACCTTTGCAACTATAAATTGTTGAAACAAAAGGTAAACAGAAACCATGCCTTACATTTCTTTTCTCATTTAATGCTGTTTTATGTTGCAAACATTATTCTTTCTCGGTTCCCCCACCGTCACTAAGGCGTGATTCAAATTCTACGTTTGGTAGGTGGTGGGTTCAAACCCTCCTCATGTATACAGTCGTTTAAAACTTGAGGCCAGAGTTTTGTCTCCCGCAAGGGACCTATCCAGCTTAAGCGGAGATTAATCTGAGTGTGGATGACTTAAAAGTATCTTTCCATAATTAGGACCCACCTAAAACACTTCGTGGGCAACCAAAAAAAAAATTCTACGTTTGGTGTATTAATTGAAGGGATACGACCGTCTATTTCTTCCGTTCATCTCCTAATCAGAAGTTACGAATTGGTCCAACTATTCTCTCTCTCTATGTCCCCAACTTGTGGTAGGATTAACATTAGTACATTGCTTTCCTCTCTTCAACGGATCATGTAGTTTAGTCCTTGTGTTAAGGGCACTGCTACTCGTGGTAGAGCACTATCGTGTTAAATGTTCAATGGCATGGGCGAGTTAGTTATGCTCTGACTTGAGAAATTCACGGGGGAGAATAATAAATGATTTCTTAGAAGCAGCTTGAAAAGGAGAACAAAATAATGCTTCAAGTTTCTACAAGGTAATCACATTCGATTGCTTGATGCTGGTATTCACAGATTTAATTCTAATTTCCTGAAGAAGGGTCACAAGTTAAACCAAGAACCTGAGTCCTTGAAAATAAAAGATTTTGCCTTTTCATGTGTCTATGCTCTTCCTACTTTACAGGTTTCTGCCCTTTTAGGTTTGGTAAGCTAAACAAGGACCCAAGATGGCGATGGTTACAAAAACTGGGGCAACTTGCAACTGTCAAGTCACGTTTTGGGCAAGTTCAGTAATTGAAAGAAGATAAGGGAAAATGGGAGGTCATGGTTTTGGCTTTAGTGGTCTTCCCGACAATGCTTTAACTACAAAGATGTATAAGGTATACCAATGAACATTTAATTGGTGGGCACGTAATTCAGTCTTCATTTGCAAAGAGGCAGTGGTTTGGACAAACCCACTACTGTCAATCCAGGTGCTGGTTTTCATAACATCTTTTGGTTCAAAATAAGTGAAATGAGGGAAAAGCAAATCATAAATTCTGGTTAGGTCGGCTGTGCTATGCCCAGGCCCATCTCCATACGTTTATGGCCCGTCCGATCCATCGGAAGTTAGACTCCCATGCAAATGCAAAGATCTACGTAAACCTAGCATCCACAACATATATAAGGTACTATTCTACCGTGATTCAGGTATGAGACGAGAATCCTAGTTGTTCTTCTGTATTTTTAGCTACAAAAACCTCACAAAATACTGACTTGAGCGTCGGAAAGGCTTCCCGGGAATCAACTTCCGGCCCGCCGTTAACTATTTTGCAGGTATCTTATAGTCAGAATCGCACAGACCATGGACCAAAACAATAACGTTCAACCTCAGCAGAATCAGGCTGAACCAAATCCATTCTAGTTTTCTCTCATAAATCGACTCCTGAGCCTCCTAAAATGGGGGTTGCATTGCACTCTTTGCGGTCGGTATTGGTTAACTGTCCGCTGTCAATCTCTGAGTTGCTTGTCGAATCTGTAGAACTTCTACATACTTACCGATATTTCATATTTGACCACAGGGAAAAAAAAAAAACTGGTTTCCTAGACTCTATTTGGTGGTTTAACTTAACATAATAAAGGTTTCATGTTAAGTATCACTACTTTCAGTAATCACATTATAAAGTTATTCAACAAAACTATCAGATCAAGACATAGCTTAATATGTTGTTTAAGTTTGATTCCACTAATTGAAGTTGTATGAAGTTTCATTATGTAAATATCTTGCAAGTTATTGTTGAAAAATTGGGACAACATCTGAACTTGACTATAACGGAATAATTATAAAGCTTTTTTCGTATTTTAATTTCCAAAAAATCATGATCACTTTAATTCTATAAAAATAATTAATTTCTTGTAGTATTTTTCGAACCGTTTTTAAAACCGACTTATCTCAACTACTATAGCCGCATAAGTGTCTGACTTCTAATAGTATCTAAATAACTAATTGAGAGAACTCTGCAATAGTTACAGAGAGAGTTAAGCTAGAAGTGTTAGGTATATTAAAACTTAAACTTATTTGTAATAAGTTTAAGACCTTTTAGTAAATTAATTGAAATTAAATTTTAATTAAAATTAAAATTACAAATAATTCTAATTTAATACCAATTATGTCTAAATAAAATTTAATATCTTGTATTGATTCTTATTTATTAAATATCTCATATTAATTATAAAGTTTCTCAAACTTTCCATTTAAGTTCGACTTGATTGACTTTGTTCTTTTTAACCCGTCTTTATGTAGGATACATTATATTCCCAAATTTATTAGTAATAGATATAAATCATAACCCTAAATTATATTTAGGATTAGATGAATTAAATTCTTTTAATTTATCTTTAATTCGTTAATTCAATAATTTATATTCATAGTTCGATATTGACGTCTAGTAACACATCATGACTACTCAAAATTTTAAAATTGTCAAAGTGGTTTTGACTAACATTTCTACGTATGATCTTTTCGTATAATTTAATTCTTTCATTATACAATGTCATGATTAGACAAAGAGCATGTATTTAATGTCTACTATATTTTTGAATCTAATCATATTAGCTCTCTACCGTTAGCTCTAATTCAATTAATCGCATTTATAAACTATTTACAAAGCATCATTCCAACCTGGCTAAGGACTTTTTTGAATTAATACTAATAAAAAATAACATAACATCTCTCTAATTACTTTAGGGTGATGAATCATATCTTGATCACTTAACTACCTTCATATAATTCATGTTACATCCAATACAACCGACTGAGCTATCATATGATTAAAATATGTCATAAATAGTATCAAAAATAGCAATCTCTATACAAGATAACTTTGAAGATTTCAAGTCAAATGATTACTTGTATAACTATCACAATGAGAATTTATATAAATATACATGTCAAATAGATTTCTCATATGAAGTCAGTTTAGTGAACTTGTTATCTAATAAGCACCCAATGTTTATTTAAATATCTTCATACTTTAGTTTATGAGATTAACTAGTTTCATTATAAGGAAATACATGACATGTGCTAGTCTCTTTATATTCTATTACTGTTTATTCTTAATAGAATAAAAACTAGGAACAACTTAAGGACAATATATCGAATTTCATAATTATAATCTCGTTGTGATTTTATTTGCAATATATAATTATCTCATAAACTTTATCACATATATCTAAATATATACAAGATAACAACTGTCTTTAAATTATTTTGTCACTAAACTACGACCAACCGATTGACTACAGGGCATAAACTAACAATTATAACTAAAGATGATTGTCAAATCGATATTGTTGCATTGAGGACATTTTTTTTGGACATAAGCATTGAGGACATAATCATAATAAGTTGCACAAAAATTCTCGTGGTCAAAAGATAAGTACAAATGTTATACGTTTAGAAGTAAATATGACAAAGAAATTGTCAAAGAAGGAAAGAAACTGAAAAAGAAAAAACGCCTCATTCAAAGGGATCTCAATTTTTTTTTTAATACTTTCACAGGATTACAGGGTTGCTGTGCCAAAAGACTTTCAGACTAAGGTTGTGGAGTTCAATTTTCATGACAACTCACTCAGGCATGGCGATGTTGTTATAGCTGCCATCACAATTATCTTGGTTGGTGCTGAGTTTGGAACGCTACTAGTACTTTCTTAATTCAAACTCAAACAGTGATAATGAAGAGCTATGAGTCGAGCAAATGCTGACACATGGCTTACTGGCCATCAAATTGCTGGGAACGGGCATCATCCCGTTGTGTTCCCCGGTATAAATACAGACAACAACAATCACAATATCAATACACTAAATCGATGGGCCTGTCATCAAATTGTTCATCTTGTTTTACCCAGACTTAAGTCGATGGTGTTGTAACCGAATGCCAAGCTACAGCTTATAAGCAGAAAACCATTTTGATGAGCTGAGGTTTGTCGACAAGAAAGGAATTAAGAAAAAAGAATAGTATAGCACGAAGGCCATAACTTTATTTAGGAATGAATTGCTATGGTATCTCAGCTGAAATTCAGGTAAGAGAATTTCCCTTTCAGCGACTAATAAGTTGTCAAAACTCGCTCTACTATAACCAGTTACTCGTTATATTGTCGTTGTTAACAAAAGAAAGTGCTCCATGTATACAACACTACATATCCACTTTCACTCCATGAATGCCACAACTCTATGGTGATATGCGAGTTAAAAGGCATATGTAAAGTCACGCAAATTCCTGCATATGAGATGCAACAAAAAGCAGTATGAGTACCAAAAGAAGAAAAGAAGTTCACATAAATAGATAGGGTGTTGGAATACACTTCAGAATTTTAAGTATAAAACCATTGGAGAAAATCAAAGCTAATTAGCTATGCTCATCTGCATATTTGGCAGTGTAGGAAATGTAAAATTTATGACTAAACTTGAAGCAGTAAAAAGTTGAGATATATATAAAGAGGAATTCTTCAGTTCAGAAAAGTGTGCCTATAAACTAGATTTGCATGATAGCAATTTGTCAGTTCAATCAAATGTCCAATCATGCATATATAAGTTTGTCCGACAACCTCAAAACTTCAAATTATCCTTAATCAGTTTGCCCATAAATGTAGTTCAAAGCCAAAACTCGCCCCTAACCAATGTAGGGTCAGCTCTATAATAACCGGTAGTAGAAACAACAAAAAAGGCTTCAAACAAGAGAGAATTAATTCTCTATTTTGTGACAGATACTAACCTTTATAATGCTGAATCATACTTTATATTCATTTATACGCATCCATTTGGTTGATGACCACTTATTACCCCTAATCACGGGGCAACCACCTGCAGCAAAGTAAAGATGGTATCATTACTGTATTCAGATATCTCAATAACTGGAATACAAAGCACTAATAATTGGCAATAATATAATTGCAAGCATGATCATTTTGACTATAACCAACCGTGCAAACTTGAAGGATCTAGCGAAGCATCAGGTTTCATGCTCCAGAAAAGTAAAGCATCGCCCATCTTGGGTTTGACAGAAAGCCCCTTTTTCCCACATTCAGATAACTCATTCCACCAAGGCACTGCAGTAAAGTTTCCTTTAGCAGTAGGAAACACTGTCTCACCCCCTTCTTCAACATCTGAGCTGTGTATAGCAGTAACAGAGGGAATAGGACAGTCGAGGAAGTGAATAAGAGTATGTGAAATGCACTAGCAGTTAAAAATATTTGTGGGAGATGTATGATGTCACTTACAGGTACATAAGAATGGTAGCTATACGCTGGCCCCCATTCCTGGTGTTGAAATCATCCATGAAGTAGTCATAGTGAGGTTCATATCTCTGTCCAACTTCATAGTGGAGGATTTGAAGTCCTTCTCCATGTTCTAAACATTGTGTTGGCGAGTATGATCAAGATAATCAACAATAAGCACCAAAATTCAACCAAACCAAACACTGTTTGGCAGATTGCAAAAAGGATTGCATTTAAAGAATAGTTAACAGATTCTGTCACTTCATTTCCTTGGAAACAAAATATGAAGCATAAATATCTCAGCACGCCAACAGGCAAAAGTTAGTTAATGATGTTGATGTAGTGCTGAAGGATTTATGATGAGGATGCATTTGGCACAATAGAAAAACTGATAGTAATTGCCTAACCTAACAAATTAAATTTGAACTCCTTTCAACTACCAGAACCAGATAAATTAAGCTACAAGCATAGTAACAGTAAACTTCATGCAATCAACTAATACTTTTTATTCTTTCAGATTACATAACCGCAGAAAGGGGAGCATTTTGTTCATACCGAGCAGCAGCTTTATGCTGTCCAAATTAAATACAAAAATGAATCAAATTACACAAACATGTACAATTAGTTAACTGAATAACGACTAGAAGAAGATCTATCAGTTATGAAGGTCAAATGCATACCTACAGGTATGAAGGTAAAGTCAGCAATCCTTTTCTCAATGTCCCTAATGATTTTGTCGCGGCCTCTTCTCAGAAATGTCCCTGAGCTCGTACGCACTCTGCACTTTAACATACACAATCAATTTAGGTTACAAAAATTAAATACAGATTCATAAAAGAAGAATCTGACAACTGGCATACATGAAATGACAACTGAACTTAAAAAGTGCACAACCTAAAGATAGAAAGAAGTACCACCTGCTATCCTTGCTCTTCCCAGTTTCACTATCAACAACAGTTGACTTCTGCATATGAGGCTTAGCAAGAGTGATTAGGTACTCGCACTCGTCTTTGGTCTGCCAAAACAATCAACCGCATTTCTTGATCACACCAGATGGCATAACATAATTAAGGATGTAACTAAAAACCACTAAGTCCAAATAATAGCCATACACAAAGCTCCATGTAAGAAAGCAGGATTGTAATGGAAGAGGACCAGAAGGAAAATGTAAAGGAAGGCATTCTATTAATCAAAGGACACAATTTCAGATTATGAGTTTCATATTAGATTCTTGAGATCGTAAAATCGACCGGATTTAATTGAAACACTTCAAAAATTTGTCATTTTTGATCCATTCCAATTTAGTTGCAAGTAAAACTTAGGTTCCACCAATTGAAATTGCTTAACAACACGCAATCATAAAAATTGAAGCAAAATCTTCAACAATTGAAAAAACAGGAAAAAAAAACATCAATTTCAGTGAAAAATTGAAACAAATCGAAGAATAACTCACCAAAAAATTATGATAAATAAAAGCTCGAGGCTCCCACGAGATCACCTCAACCCATTGTTCCCTTTTACCTTCATCTCCAGCACTTCTGCAAATTATACCCAAAATTTCCGAAACAATAAATCCCTAACCCGCTAAGATCACAAATTACAAGATTACAACAATCCCGACAAAATCAGCCTAATAACACTTAAAATGCAGAACCTGCCGACTTGATTGTGGATGATGGTGCTGAGATCGTTGACTTTACGGAAATCCTCGGAATTGCTAGGAATTGAAAGGATTCCAAGACCGAGAAGAATCAGAATCACGAAAGTGAACATGAGGAGCATTCCCATTATCAGCGTCGAAGAGGACGCTTTCCGAAGTGGAAGACGAGAGTATCTCCCTTTCGCCATTGCCGGTTCCTTCGAACCCCCCAAATTGAATAGCCAAGTCGATTTCGAGAAGCCAAGAGAAAAATCTAACTACAAGATCTAGTAACTAGAAACAGAGTTTGTACCATGAACCAATTCACATTCACTTGTGAGCTCCTGAGATTTCAGAGTTGAGACTTTGTCACAGTGTTTTTGTACTTTCGGCATTTAAAATTTTCTTTATCATTCACTCTTATTCCATAAAAAGAAAATGGAATTATCTAAATCCTTTATTCTCTAAATAGTTTAGACTTTAGGTAAACATTTTAATTTAATGTTGTTTATTGCAATATAAAAATTTACAAAGACGTCGATTATTCAAATCTTTATTATACGTATAGATATTTAAAGAGAAAATGACACTTAATGGTTTATTATTTATTATAAGAACTAATATAGCTAATAATAACTACCAAAATAAATCTAAAGACTGGTTTTTAAAAATATTTAATTATAAAAAGATTTTACAGGGATGTCCTATATGTTAACACTAAAGTGGGAACACAAAGGGAGTTCACTAGTTATTGTTGTTTTTCATTAGTTATTGTGGTTTTTCATTTGGTACATAGATAGTTACAAACATAAGAGAATCATGGGTTTTAAAAGGTTGCTAAACCAGTCCTTAGGAAGTTCTCTCGTATGCCTAGGTGGCATGAGTTCTCTCGTTTTTCTCCTTTTCTTAGGATTTTCTCCGTACCATCGCCATCCACCAATTGACTAAGATCTGAACATCGACATCCACCGATTGACCATGATCTGACCATTACATTGCAAGCATCCAGTCCCCTCCTTCAGTCTACTTTTGTATATGCGAGACCACCGGCCATTTCCCCAGCTGTCCATGACTGGCTGCCCTTCATAAGTAAACGTCTTCTGCTGCCGGCATAGGCTTCACAACCGAACCAAAATCATGCCCATTATTTGTTCTTTCCCTATGAGGTGATTCACTTATTCCAGTGGCTTGCTCATCCCCCTCCACCCTTGTAGTTTAGTCAGTAGGTGCTTCACCTCCTCGCTCCACCAGCAGCAGATTTTTTCAGTCAAGCCGCTTATTTCCAGTGGAGCTATCCTCTTCCTCTCGATTTTTTAGCTTCGTCCTCTCACGAGCGACTCACAAGGGTTTCTCTATGGAAACCGCCCTCCACTAATTGAGGAAGATGATGGTTTGGCTATTCCTCCGGCCTCTGCTCCTTGCCAATCGACCTTTGCTCTTTGTTTGGTTGGTATGTTCTTAACGTACAATCGCATCAATTTTGTGTCTATGAAGGAGGCCCTTGCTGATTTATGGCACCCTCTCGCCGGCATGTCTATTTCTGATCTGGGTGCCAAACGCATCCTCTTTCGTTTTTATGCGCCTGTGGATATGGACAGGGTTCTTGATGGTACTCCTTGGTTGTTTAATAGACACTTGCTACTCCTTAGTCGAATCCACTCTGGGGAGGATCCTCTTCATATTCCCCTTATTTTTACTGAAGTTTGGGTGGTGGTTCGTAAGCTTCGCCCTGGTTATATGACTAAGTTGGTTGCCAAAGGCTTGGGCGATTTTATCGGCTCTTTTCTTGACTATGACCCTACTATTCGCAAGGATGCTAACGATGAATATGTGATGCGGATTCGGGTTCGGATTGATAACACGAAACCCCTTCGCCAAAAGAAGAAGATTGTTGACCCTGATGGTTCGGTGTTTTATGCCCTGTTTTCCTATGAAAGGATTTTTGTTTATTGTTTCCTCTGTGGAAAGTTGGGCCATACTGACTCTTTCTGTGATTTACTCCTTCATCACAAGCGAGAGGAGTTAAGGTCAATGTGGGATGAAAGCTTGCGGGAGGCTGGCTGCTGCATGCAGCGCCCGAGGAGTTCCTGGCTGCGATCGGACATGACGGGTTCTACGATTTTGGGCGTTCCGAACTCTGAGGGATTGGCTGGTGGCAATCTTGGTGGGTTTCCCTCCCAAGTTTTTCGCAATTCCTTCCTTTGCGGGCCTTTGCATTTTGATCAGCAATTTGCCGCTACGTCATCTTCTGCTGGCAACATGGACACTGATTGGCAGAATGTGGGGCAGGGGTCCACTGGGCCTGAGGAAGATGACCCTATGGATAAACCCACTGATCCCAAGAAGCGACCTCGTTTCAAACAGACTACTCCAACCCCTTCTATTTCTGCAACCACGGATTTAGCAGGGGGAAACACACATAATCCACCGGTCGAACCTTCCACTACGAAGGTCGACCGACGCCAATGAGGCACTTAGTGTGGAATTGTCGAGGTGCGGGCAATCCTCGGGCAGTTCGAGCTTTGAAGGATATGATTTTCCGTCATAGGCCCGCAGTTGTTTTTCTTTCTGAGACAAAAGTTCATGGTGTTAGGATGGAAGCTTTACGTTCTTTTTTTTGCTTTGATTATTGCTTTTCAGTTGACAGTATTGGCAATGGGGGTGGTCTCTCCATTATGTGGAGTAATTTTGTCCAGCTGTCCATTCGGAGTTATTCTCCCAATTTCATTGATTGTGAACTTCAATGTTCTGTGCGCACTTGGCGGTTTACAGGTTTCTATGGATACCCTGAACGTACTAGGAGAAGGGACTCGTGGAATTTATTGAGATCCCTTGCTGCTAGGAGTAGTCTTCCGTGACCATGTGCTGGTGATTATAATGATATTGCAGCTGATTTTGAGAAGGATGGTGGCCCGCCTCGTGTCAACTTTTTGATTAATGGCTTTTGTGAAGCGATAATGGATTCAAATTTGTCCGATATCTTCACAATGGGCTCTATGTTCACATATGTGTACAGGGGGAATTCGCAAGATCGGGTTAGGGAGAAACTGGACAGGGCTTGTGCTACGCCGTCTTGGACTTCTCTTTTCGCAAATGCTGTGTGCACTAATTTGGTGGCTCCTGTATCTGACCACTCTCCTCTTTTGATTGATACTGATGGCTCTCTTGGCCGCACAAATCGCAACTTCAGGTTTGATAATTCCTGGTTATTGGATAATGACTTTTTTGCCATTGTGCAGCGCTCTTGGCAGGGCTCGGCACATGATGATTTTATTCTTAGAAGAAATAAGGTGATTGATGATGTTCGGGCCTGGGGGAAGGCTCGAAATTGCTTGCGGTGGCAGCAGAAGCATATTGTTCAATAGAAACTTGAATCAGAAATTGATAGTTTGGATCATCTCACTATTCACCATCTGAAGGAACAATGGAATCTTTTCTTGGCCGAGGATGAAATCAGATTGAAGCAACAAGTTAAAGTTTTTTTGGCTACAAAATGGGGACAAGAATTCAAAATATTGTCATAATAGCATTGTAACATCCCACCCCCGACGGGAAGGGTAGAATAGTAATTTGGAAAGGGGTAAGAGTGATTAGGACTGAGTTGACATTTTATGCATACTGGTATTTGTGAACAGTTGAATTTTGGACATGAAAAATAACTGTACATGCATTCATGACATTTCCCGGTATTTAGGCCTAAATGAAATTTGTTGTGAATAATGTGGAAATTTTATGTTGGAAAAATTATTTGGAGTGGCTCCTTATGTGTTTTATATTTTAAGAGAATTTTAGAAATTTTTCTAGATTTTTTCGGGACCGAAAAAATCGCCAAGTGACGAACCGGTTGGTTTTCGGTACCGAAAATTATTTTTCAAATGGTACCAGACCATTGGGTACTTTATGTTAGGGTCGAAATTGGGACCCTTGAAAATGGATTGGAAAATTGATTTTTATTTGGATTATTTTACCAAAGATTTTAATTGCATTTTGTCTTTTCCTCTTTAAAGTGGACAAGTATATTATTGACACATATCACTTTCATTTAATGCTAGCTTGGTTGCATTCTCGGTTGTTCCTTATTAGTGAATGAAAAAGTTGAGTTTTGCTTAATCCCTTCATCCAATCGAAACTCTCCTCTTCTTCCTCTTCATTGATTTTTCGAAAATCCTTACCTTAAGTGTTTTCTTTACAAGCTTGAAACTCCTAGTTTCTTACTATGATGGTGATTGTACATGTGGAATGAAGTGGAGAAGTTGGTGTTAGTTGAAGCATTTAAGAGGAAGCTTTAATTAGGTAAGAATTTCATTATGCTTTTGAAGTAGTAGTGGTTAAATGCATTAATTGGGAATTTTTGGTGTATTAATTGTGATTTATGATGCCTTAATTTCATGAAACCTTGATTTGATTTGTTGGGTATAAGTTTATGCTTGTGTAAGAGTTAATGAGGTTGAATATGATTAGTGTGTGAATTGTATATTTTGAAGTGATTTTAGTCATGTTAGAGGACTAATATGTACAAGAAATTGATTGTGTATGGATGCTGCAAGTTTATGTTGGAATGAAGTGTTTGATGAAAGCTTGGTTGAATAGGTGATTAAATTGAATGCTAATAGAAGTAGAATTGACATTGGAATGATAGGAATTGAATTTAGTATCAAAGCTGGAAATTTTCCTTTGTACATGGTTTAATGTTTTTGCTATAACTAGTTATGTGGTTATGCTATTAAGGTGAGGTTTGGACCAAATTAAACTTTAGTTGTTTGGCTACAATTTCTTGTGAAATAAGTGTTGTCTAATTGTAGCTTGAAGAGGTTGAATTTTTGCCTTGAAAGTGAAGTATAGGAGCTGTGTGAACAGTACCCGAATTAGATGACCTGAAACTTTGGTGCTTTTTTTTTGGATTGATTTAGGAGAAATTGGTGAAATTGGTCTTAATGAAAGTTGAAGCCTATCATGTCATCTTTCCATTGCTACAGATTTTCAAATTTTTCGATATGTATATTGTGAGTTATGACCTGTTGAATGTTGGCTGTTTATGTGCATTATTATGGAGCCTAGCTCTAAATGGAGGTTTTGTGAGAATTGTGATTAGAAGCTAAATTAGAGATTTTTTTTAATTCGAATTAGCTCAAGTGATCTTCTGGAAAGTTGTCGAGGAAGAAATTATCTTGAAAATGAGATGTAGCATGTTAATTTTGGATGTCAGAATTGGGAGTTATGAAATTGCAAATATTGGACCTGATTTAGGTCATTGGCTAGTGATCAGGACAGTCACTTGCATGACAGTTTTGAGTTAGTTAGTGATGGAATTTGGCTTTAAGCCCTTCATGAGAAGTGTAGTATTTTGTTTGATCTTTTCATGGGTATAAAGTATGCAAATTTTTGACATTTATGCAGGGAGTTATGATTTTTAGAAAATTGCTGTTCAGTTTAAGTGATTTCAGTGGACAGAATCTTTGCTTAATTTTTTGACCTACTTAGCAATTGAATTTGATTTCACGTTATTCATGAAAGTTATAAGATACATTCTGATCTTTCATTTTGCAAAGGCTTGTAATTTTTAGCAAAGGGGAATGGGAAGTTATGGATTTTGCAAAATGCTGCCCTGTTTTGAGACACATTGTGAAGGAAGTAGCTTGGATTGGATTTTTGACACCCTTAGGGGTGAAATTGGTTTGTGTGGTCTTCATGAAACTTGTAAAGCTTTTCATGATCTTTCCAACGAGATATGATTTGTAATTTTTTGATTTTTATGGACAGAGTTATGCATGTTTGAAATTCGAACAGAAAAGGGAAAGCAGGTGGAGCAGACCCTCACCCATTCGCGAGAGCGAGGGTAACCTCGCTCGTTCGCGAGGGCGACGCCTCGCCCTCCCGAGGCAAATTGGATATATATATATATATATATAATTGTGTTGATTTTTGCTTTCTTTTGGGAATAACTTTCCGTCTGACGTCCGATTGACCTGATTCTTGAGACATCGGATTCGTGAAATATTTAATTTCATTTTATGAGAAATTGGGAATTTTTGGAGGTGAAAGTGACGTGGATTGGTTGGACCGAAGTACGGGGGTCGGGCAATTATTTTTCTGGTCACTGTTTTATTAATTTGTGGACCTATAGAGGTCCGAATTTAGTGATTTCAGTGCTGTTAGATTTCTAATTTTTAGACGGAATTTTGTGATGGAAATTTTTGGATTTATGCCGGGAATATCATGAACATGCATTGTACACACTTTATTTGTCACATATGTATCATTAAATAGTTCTGATTGGACAGTTAGTAATATTTATACTCTTTGATCATTATAGAGGCACATTTAGAGCGTCGACCTACCGACGTTGTAGAGACTTCCCGGCATTAGCTCGGAAGTTATAGGTGAGTGACTGAGATGACTTTCTCTCAATTACTATTTGCTCACTGTGGTGATAATGGTGAGATTAGTGATTGCGTTTGATTCTGACTGGATTCTGGACAGATGGTCCGATGTATTGGGAGATCTAACATAGAAGTGTTCAAGATGTGATAATTGTGAAATTACTTGCTATTACTGTGATTAATTGTTTTGCCTCTGATGTGACAAAGACTGTGACACAATTGCTGTTTGTGATACATTGACTATTAAATTGGGCATATGCATTTCATACACAGATGCATGAACTGATAATAATAGTTATGACCGGAGTAGCCACCGGTACTGAAAAAGAGCCTCGAGCTCGAAGGGAAGTAGTGCATACCCAGAGGGCTCTCCTACTCCTAAGACGCGTCTACTGCTTATATGGGACAGTGCAGGCGCTCGGTCACAACATCGTAATAAAATGAGAAAGGGTCACATATGCATTGCATACATAATTGATTGAATATCTGTACATAGGAAAAAGGCAAGCATGCCTTGTATATTATGATGTACTGTTAATCCAATCATGTGGTACTTCTGAATATATATATTTTGTGAAATACTCTGTGATTTGCTTAAGTGCTATGTGAATTGGACGAACCATCGATGATGGTTCCTCATTGAGTTCGCAAACTCACCCAAAATTTCAACCTATTTTTCAGGATCGAGAGTAGACCCCTAGCTCCAGAGAGAATGTTTGAGCCATGTAGATCTTATTGGCGAGAGAGGCTATGGCTCACAGGTTGGTCAGCTGGGATTCTTTTGGATGACCTAGTTAGGACTGCTATTTTGTCATGATTGTATATAGTAGTTATGTTAAGTTTTCAGAGGAATGTATAGATAGATAAGACTGACAGTTATGTGAATTACTGAGTTTGATGAAATGAAATGGAAATAGTTTGTTTTTAAAAAGTTTCAATTTCATAGTAATGTTTTATTATTGTGATGCCATGTGGAGCATAGAAATGTTTGTTCGTAGTTCTTTCTTGTCGTAGGTTATATACCGGAATGACCTGCGGGTGTCCCGGTGTGTACCCTACGGTAAGGGGGCACTACAAGCATCAAGGCTAGAAGGCGTGGCAATCGGATTGACAAACTTCAAGATGCCTCGGGTTCTTGGGTTCACAGTGAAGATGGGATTCAAACTTTAGTGAGGGATTATTTTAGTGAACTTTTCCAAAGCACTATCTCCTCTCATCGTCGTCCCATTATTGACTTGGTATCGCCATTGGTTAGTCCGGCTGATAATGTAGCCCTCACGAGGCCATTTTTGGATGATGAATTTTGGACTACTATTTTTCAAATGCACCCCGATAAAGCGACAGGTCCGGATGGGTTGAATCCGGATTTCTTTCAGAAGAACTGGCCCTTAATGGGCAAGGATATTTTTGATAGCTGTCGCTTATGGCTTTCCCAAGGTACCCTCCTACACTTTTTAACTGAAACTTTGATTGTTCTCATTCCTAAGTGTGAGAGTCCTGTCTCAGTTAAGGATTTTCGACCTATAGCTCTATGCAATGTGTTGTATAAAATTCTGTCTAAGTCTCTTGCCAATCGATTGAAACATATTCTTCATAAGCTGATCTTTAAGAATCAATCTACTTTTATTCCGGGTCGTCTGATTACGGATAATTTTATGGTGGCCTATGAGACTATTCACAGTTTAAAGCGTCGAGCTAGAGGTCACAATGGTGCCTGTGCTTTGAAAATAGATATTGCTAAAGCTTAGGACCGTGTTAATTGGGACTATTTGTGTGATATGATTGTTGCTATGGGTTTTGACTCGGTTTGGTTGACTTGGATGAAAATGTGCTTTATGGACATTGACTACAAAATTTGTGTCAATGATACACATATGGGGCCCCTTGTTCCTTCTCGGAGTTTACGGCAAGGGGATCCTCTTTCCCTATATCTGTTTTTGTTTGTGGCCGAGGGCCTTTCCCTTTTACTTAAAGATGCTGAGCGTCGGAGTTTGATCCATGGTGTTCGGGTTGGTCAGGGGTGTCCGCGGATTTCTCATCTTTTCTTTGTGGATGACTCGCTTATCTTTTTTTAGGGTAATATCCAGGAGGCTTCAGCCATAAAGGCTATTCTGGGCACTTATGAGGCATCTTCAGGTCAGTCTATTAATCTCACTAAATCTGGCATTCTTTTTAGTCCCTCTATTCTTGAGAGTGAAACACATGCTATTTCTGGGCTTCTCCATGTTACTCTTCCTCTCAGTGGGCATCCGTATTTGGGTTTGCCTTCTTTAATTGGTCGGACTAAAAAACAAAATTTTTCTTTCTTAAAAGATAGGGTGTGGAAGCGAATTAATAACTGGAATAGTCGTTCCCTGTCTAGAGCTGGCCGTGAAATTTTAATTAAATTTGTTGCACAGGCAATTCCAGCTTATTGCATGAATGTGTTTCTGTTACCTGTGTCTGTGTGCCATGAGCTGCAGGTCATGTTTAATAAGTATTGGTGGAATGGCAAGCGGGATCATGGGGGTATTACCTAGCTTGCCTGGGATCGTATGTGTTGTAAGAAATCTGATGGTGGAATGGGATTCCGCGACCTGCGATGTTTAACACTACTTTGCTAGGGAAACAAGGGTGGAGGCTGTTGATTGATACCAACACTCTCGCATACAGTGTTTTCAAAACGAAATACTTCCCAAGGGGGGATTTTTTATCCGCTACTCCATGTTCCGAGTGTAGCTTTGTTTGGAAGAGTGTCTTGTTCTCTAAACAGGTGTTGAAGCAAGGGGTCACATGGAGGGTTGGTGATGGGTGTAATATTTTGTGAATAGGGACCCTTGGATTCCCCGTGAGGGTAATTTTTACGTGGAGGATCTTTCTCTATTTATCCCTGATGCTTTGTGGGTTTGCGATCTTTTTGTGACAGGCGAAAAGAAGTGGGATGTTTCCAAGCTTATGGATTTGTTTCCTGTCAATGATATGAGAAGAATCTTGAGCATTCCTTTGAGTCTATGTGCACATCAGGATAAGTTAGCGTGACATTTTGATCGAAAAGGTTTCTATACGGTCAAAACTGCTTATCATATAGCTTACCGTTCCTTTAGACATGGTGGTCATATGGGGGGTGTTGGTGTGTTCTAGAAGCACTTATGGCAGCTTCATGTTCCGCTCAAGGTTAGAGATTTTATGTAGCGTTTGAGTCTAATGTGCTCCCTACTAGGGATAATTTGACAAAGCGCGGGATTAATGTTCTCTTGCTATGTTTGTTCTGTCATGATGAGGAAACTGTGGACCATGTGTTTGTTACGTGTTGTGTTGCTAAAGATGTTTGGCGGTTAGCCGGCTTTAACTTCACTAATGTGAATTTGTCTTTTCAGGATCTCTTTTTGCACATCTTCTCTTCCTTAGGCAAGCGAAGGGCCGAATTTGGTGCTATGGTGGCCTGGCAACTTTGGGCGGCAAGGAATGCATTACTCTGGTCCAATACTCGGCCAAATCCTTTGCATATTTCCCAGTCTACTCGCCTTATGCTGGAGGAATTCCAGAATGCTTCTTCAACATTACGTGCAGCAGCAGCACGAGTCCATCCTGGTGTGGCTCTTGTTCGCTTGGCCCAAGTGCACCACCACGCCTCCTGGCTTGCATATGTTGATGGTGCTATTTTTTAAGCTTTGGATTTTGTGGGTTTTGGTTTGGCTATAGAAGATGCAGAAGGCAACTTTTCTTTGGCCATTTCTGGCTATGAGGAAGGTGGAAATCAAGCGGCGGTAGCGGTAGCGGAAGCCCTTACTTTGCATCATTGTTTACTCTATGCTTTCGATTCTTTACTTAATCCTGGTTGTGTTTTTACTGATTACCAGTCATTATATTTCACTATTCATTCATCGTGTGAGGATCATTTTGCTTTTGGTTTGCTAGTGTCTGATTGTAAGGCCATTCTTGTTTCTCGGTCGGATATTCAGGTTTTTTGGATTAGGCGTCAAGAGAATAGGTGTGCCCACCTGCTAGCGCGGGACTCTATTCGCCATAACAGGTTTCACTTATGGGTTGATCTGCCTGATGTGTTGTTCGAGATTTATTCTCGTCGCTCTTAATTCTATTATCTTTTCTTCAAAAAAAAAAGGTTGCTAATGTTTGTGTTTTAGTGCATACTTCTAAACAAGTGCTCTGATTGCAGGTCAAACGTGGTTATATCTAGCTGATATTTAAGGGATGTGATTTTCTGTACCAGTTATTCTGGTCCTATTCTGTGCCACTCTATCTCAGCCACATATATAATAACTGGTACAGGTGATCTTGTGCCGATATTTAGATAGCAAGTTTAAGACGCTTGGTTCTTCAAGTTTAATATTCAAATCACTTATTGCTACTCTAGTTTGCGAGAAATTACTTCTTCTTCAAGCTCTTATTTTTTTAGTTATCATTTTCACCGATTTTATTCGTTTTCTTCAATTTGATGATTATTTTTGATGTGTGGGTTGTGTACTCATTGGTGATCATTAGAATTGAGTTTTGTGTAACATTCTTTGATCACAATGGACAAATTTGATGGACTTAGTATCTTGTGATTTTTTTTCTCTTCTTTGTATTGGAGAGATTTTTCACGTAAAATATCTATGTGTCTTAGCTCTTATATTTGAATGCTTATTTTCATATATTTATACTTACTAGGACTATTGTGGTTATGTTGATCTTGCAGGAATAATTTGCAATTGTGGAAGTACTTTAGTTTGATAACACTCTTTTTTTTCCCATTAACTATTATCAGAGCTATGGTTATATTTGTTTTTTTTCAAGTCATTGAGATGAGTGCCATCATAAGTAGGCTGGTTAGTTTGAATGGTCCTACCGATCATCTATGTAAAGGAAAGATGAAGAATTGTTATCTGTTAAGAGCTAAAATTTACCTATATTTAGCACAAAATGCCTACAAATAAAACATATGAGCAATGGAATTTTGAGCATCAATAAGTTTGTGCATATATTTGTCAATGTGTAAATGATAATATTCTTAACTATATTAATAATGAAACTATTGCAAAGACTTTTGTAAGACAAACTTGAATCTCTATATGCAAGTAAAAAAGGAATAACAAGTTATAGTTGATTAAACAATTAATGGGCTTGAAGTATAAAGAAGGTTTTGTTATATCCGATCATTTAAATGATTTTGAGAGTGTTGTTCATCAACTTTCGACCATAGAGATGAAGTTTGACGTTGAAGTTTAAGGACTTATGTTACTTGGTACTTTACTAAATACTTGGTATGTTTTTTGAAAGAATCTTTACAACTCAGATCCTATGGCAAAATCAACTTGGACATTGCTAAAATAGGTGTCCTGAACAAGGAGATGAGAAAAAAAAATCTCCTCATCAACACAATTTGAAGAGGCACTTGTCACAAAGAATAAGGGGGAAGTACAAGCAAGGGTCCATCTGCTATAAGCAAAAGTCAAAGCAAGTCTAAAAGAAGATATAAAGGTATGCAATGACATTATTATGATAAAATGGGTCACGTCAAAAAGAATTGTTCAAAATGGAAAGGAGATAATAAGAATGACATCAATAAGTAGGATAAAAAGTAGGAAGAAGGGAATCAAGATAATGGTGATTGTGTTGTTATTGCAACTGATGGCGAATTATCATTATTTATGATGATAATTTGGTTAATTTTGCTAGTTATGAATCAAATTAGGTAGTTGATAATGGTGCCTTAGTAAATATTACACCAAGAAAGGAATTCTTCACTTCCTATACTCTTGGTGATTATTAGGTATTGACAATAGGTAATTATGGATGGTAAAGGTAGTAGGAATTGAAGATGTCTATTTAGTAACTGGTATTGAAGCAAGGTTCCTGCTCAAGAATGTTAAACATATACTAGACACTCACTTAAACTTAATCTTGACTAGTAAGCTTGATGATAAAGGCATTTGCAACACCTTTAGTAAAGGAAAATTGAAGCTCACTAAATGCTCCTTAGTGGTAGCTTATGGAAAGAAGCATACAAGGCTCTACCTGAAGTAAGCTTTAATTGCAAATGATTGTTTCAATATTATAGATAGTGATCCAACAAAATTATGGCATTAATATTTTATCCATATAAGTGATGAGGAACTTAATTGTTTGATTAAGAAAAACATGCTACCCAAAGCAAAGAGTGCAAAGTTAGAAAAGTGCCCTTTTTGTATGATTAGGAACTAAACTAAAGTTTTATTCAAGAGCCATCATTTGTTGAGAAAAGCAAGTTTGCTTTAGTTAGATCATTTAGATGTTTTTGGTTCATTGAAGGTAAAGTCTTTTGGTGGTGCACTTTATTTTGTTACCTTTATTGATGATTGTTCTAAAAAACTTTAGGTATATGCTTTGAAATCTAAATATCAAGTGTTTAATGTTTTTAAGTAGTTTCTAGCTTTGGTTGAAAGAAAAACTAGCAGAAAATTATAATGCCTTCATTATGATAACAGAGGTGAATATATTGGACCACTTGATGATTTTTGCCAATCATAAGGCAACCCGTTAATTGAACGGAGTAGCTGAATAGATGAAAAGAAGTCTGATGTAAAGAATTGTTTGCTTATTAGCAGAAGCCAAGCTTCAAAAGGCTTTTAGGGTAAGGCATGAATATAGTAACTTATTTATCTTCTATGACCATTTATATGTATTTAGTTGCAAAGCATATGTGCATATACCTAAAGATGAAAGAACAAGGTTGGATTCAATGGCTTGATAGTGTATATTCATGGGCTATAGCCAAGATGAGTTTGGATACGGTTTATATGATCTAACTAAGAAGAAACTTATTTGAAACAGAGATATGGTATTTGTTGAGGACCAAACAATATGTAATATATAGTTGCAGAAGAATAAATATCCAAGAAGAGATGACTTGGTTAACCTGGATCCAACTCCACTTACATCTACCCCTATTTCAGCTTATAATAAAGATGACCATTAAGTTGATAAAGTTGATGGCAGTACACTTTAATAAAAAAACTTCTATTGATAATGGTCAAAATGTTGGTAGTCATTATCAAGACACTTTAGAAATTTAGCTAGCCCTCTTAAAAAGGTCTACCTATGAGTGACAACCTTCTAAAAGATAATTTACTAATGATTATATACTTTTGCTTGATGGTGGAGAGCTTAAATATTTTCAAAAAACTATAAAGAGTGATGACAAGTAGCTTTAGATAAATGTAATGAAATATGAAATAAAATCCTAACATGATAATTATTTGATCTTGTTAAGATACCTCAGGGTAAGAAAGATTTTAAAAATTGATGGGTACACAAGTTGAAACAAAATGAGAATTCTAAGCAACCATGACCTAAAGTGAGGCATATTGTGAAAAGCTGTAATAAGAAGAAAATGGTAGACTTTTAAGAGATATTCACTCCAATTGTCAAGGTGTCCTTAATTGGAGTCATGCTGGGTTTAATTGATATTTTGAACTTGGAGGTTGAGCAATTGGATGTGAATATTTCTTTTCTTTATAGTGACTTAGGAGAAGACAATTATATGGAGCAACCAAAAGGCTTTAAAGTAAAGGGCAAAGAGTATTTTTTTTTGTAAATTAAAGTGAGAAACTAAATTCTAATCGATATAATCAAGTGTCGGGATCAAGACTTACCATTTTGTATCGACTGATCGGCTTGATTCTCCTTCACGTTCTTGTTACAAAACTTGAAAATTTGGAGAAACAAGCTTCCATGGTGACTTCATAAGTGAGGGAGGAAGAAGACAAGTTTTTTTTGGTCTTATTTGCACTTATAAGCCACTCGTTTTCATTATTTACAAGAATGCCACTCTTTTCATTATTTACAAAATGCCCTTCTTGTACTGGTTCTTTAAAATCAACTCGCACAATTTCCTGTGACGACCGAAAAAGTGTCAAACATCATTAATTTGATGTCACTAAAAATTATGATTCACTGTCCTGGTTTTAATGACATTAATCTCAAATACAAATTTTTATACTGATTTTTTTTAATAAAAAACAGATATCGAGTGTTACAGATAACTATTTTAGTGACTTTATTATTCAAAAACTTCGAAATATTATCTATTGAGTTTTCACTAATTAAATCAGACCTAAGATCTCTTTAGTAAAAATTAACTTTATGACAATCATACTTAACACACTATTCTCATCCATTAGCACTTTATAAGCGACTTATTTATTATAGATATGAACCTTTCTTTGCTTTAAATTAGAAGGTATGACATCCAAACTTTAAGTTTCATCTTGCAAGCTATACTCAACAACATTTTAAACTACTTTGTAATTAGGGACGAATCTTCTTGTTTCTTCCATATGTGAGCCAATATAGTTGCAAAGTAAAATTGAGCATAAGTTAGGATGATTCCAATTAGGTCAACTTTGTCAATTATAGCGTATCATTTTATGTTTTTTCAAACATTTCATTACTTTTGGATACCAATAATAATTTTTATAATCCAAGTAACTATACATTATATAGATAGTTTCCTAAACAATTATTTGCTTATTCAATCAATTTGTACTTGGCACACTTTAAGAAACAATTTCATTGAACAAATTCCTAATCACAATTTCATTAAGTACTTTATAACCCTCTTCTGTATATACATCAATCTTTATATTTTCAATATGGTCCCCTAATTACTAGCAGCTTAATACTTGTATCCCATTCTTTGACTTAAATGACGTCCTCTTGTCAAGGTGTTCATACACAAAACAACAACCGAACTTTATTTTCTCACAAGCTTTAATAGCTTCATTAGGTGCAAAGCCAACTTTATGACTTAACTTTTCGTCTATTAGGTCTCTAAATACATCGTCATACCTCCCTTTTATAGGTAGAAGATACTTCCCCTAACTTAAAAAAATCATTAATCAATTTAATTCTTAGGTAAAATTGATGTTATCTAAAAACTATCCCTTCCAAGTTCAATATGCTAATATTCATAATCCAATTCTAGTGAGATCTTAACTTAAAATAATCATGCTTTAGAATTTGTTAATAAATTTTTAATAGAAATTGAAGATAGAAGAAATGAGTGTTATAAAATTAAAAATATAAAAAGAGTTATTAATAAATTTAAAATGTAAAAGATGTATGAAGAATATATCGAAGTTACATGGACTCCAATAAACTTAACTTGAGAAAAAAAATCCTTAATTAGAAGCGCAGTAGACCTGGCAAACGGGCGGGTGGTCCGGGTTTGGGTACGGGTCTCACGGGTACGGGTTCGTGGGTAAATTTATAGAACGGGTAATGATTTTGAAAATCCATTCCCTGCCCAGCGGGTATGGGTAGACACGCGGGTTACCCGCTATATTTTTTTTATTTTTCATTTTTTAAATTTCAATTAATAAACTTATTCAACAAGTTTAAATTTTCATTAAATGGGCATATTTTGCGTGTTTAAAATGTCACCGAATTGATCTATTTAGCGGCCCCAATTTAATTAAGTTAATTAATACAAATAAAACTAATATAAATCAAGCTAAATTTATCTAAATAGTATAAATTAAGCTAAACTTACAAAATATATGTAAATTAAAA